>CM066036.1:394379556-394885687 GCA_033557465.1 Ichthyophis bannanicus
TGGGCAAAACTGAAAGGGGATATTTTAAGGGCAACCAACCTTTTTGTTAAAATGGTAAATAAAGGTAAAAGGAAAAGGAGACCGCTATGGCTTTCGAAAGAAGTAGCTGAAAAAGTGAAGAAAAAGAGGGAGGCCTTCATGAAATACAAGAGATCACAGAGCAAGGAAGACAGGCATCTGTATTTGGAAAAACTTAGAGAAGCTAGCAAAGTAGTCAGGAAGGCAAAGATTCAAAAGGAGGAGGAAATAGCCATTGCAATAAAATGGGGGGATAAGACATTTTTCAGATATGTTAGTGAGAAGAGGAAGGGCAAAAGTGGTATTGTCAGACTCAAGGGTGCAGGGGAGGAATATGTAGAAGCTGTTGAGGATAAAGTGGAATTGCTTAACAAATATTTCTGTTCTGTGTTCACAGATGAAGAACCAGCAGCAGGACCTCAGAAAACACCCATAAACAGGAACGGAAGCGAGGGACATCTTGAACAATTTTCAGAAGACTGTGTTCGTGAGAAACTAGCTCAACTTAAAGTAGACAAAGCGATGGGACCGGATGGGATACACCCTAGAATACTGAGGGAACTTGGGGACGTTCTAGCAGCTCCACTGACTGACCTTTTCAATGCTTCGTTAGAGTCGGGAGTTGTGCCAAAGGACTGGAGAGAGGCTCATGTGGTGCCTTTACACAAAAGCGGAAATAAGGATGTGGTTGAAAACTACAGGCCGGTTAGTTTAACTTCGGTGGTGAGTAAATTATTGGAAACACTGCTGAAAGAGAAAATAGTGAGGTTTCTGGAGTCCAGCAGATTACAGGATCCGAGGCAGCATGGATTCACCAGAGGCAGGTCTTGTCAGACAAATCTGATTGATTTCTTTGACTGGGTAACCAGGGAGGAGAGCCCTAGATGTGGTGTATTTAGATTTCAGTAAAGCCTTTAACACTGTTCCTCACAGGCAACTTATAAACAAACTGAGCACCCTAGGGATGGACCCTAAAGTTACTGCTTGGGTTAGAAATTGGTTGGGTGTGAGGCGACAAAGAGTACAGGTAAATGGAGCTCACTCTGAGGAGAAGGAGGTTACCAGTGGTGTGCCCCAGGGATCTGTCCTTGGTCCGATTCTTTTTAACATCTTTGTTAGTGATATAGCAGAAGGGCTGTCGGGTAAGGTTTGCCTCTTTGCGGATGATACCAAAATCTGCAATAGAGTAGACACCCAGGAAGGTGTAGATAACATGAGGAGGGATCTAGCTAAGCTTGAAGAATGGTCTAGAATTTGGCAGCTGGGATTTAATGTTAAAAAATGTAAGGTCATGTATTTGGGCTGCAGCAATCCAAGGGAGCAATTTAGTATAGGGGGTGAAGTACTTTTGTCCACTAAAGAAGAGCGGGACGTAGGCATGGTCTTCATTATAAAGCTTATGAGGACAGACTTAAGGATCTTAATATGAACACCTTAGAGGAAAGGCGGGATAAAGGTGATATGATTGAGATGTTGAAATACCTCCGTGGCATAAATGTTCAGGGAGAGAGCCTCTTTCAATTGAAAGCAAGTTCTGCAACGAGAGGACATGGGATGAGGGTGAAGGGAGATAGATTCAGGAGTGATATGCGGAAATATTTCTTTACGGAAAGAGTAGTGGATCCATGGAATAGTCTCCCAGTGGAGGTGGTAGAGATGAGGACAGTAACTGAATTCAAAAAAGCATGGGACAAACACGGAGGATCTCTAAAGGTAAAAAGGGGACTGTTGTAGTTGTTGATATGGAGGGACAGACTAGATAGGCCATGTGGTCTTTTTCTTTCGTCATATTTCTATGTTTCTATGTTTCTAAAGAAATTGACATTGTAACTTAAACTTGGTAATGTACATTAAAGAGGGACATTGATAACTAGGATTTTTCTGAGGCAATGGAGAGTTAAATTACTTGCCCAAGGCCACAAGGAGTGCTAGTGGAAACTGAACCTTGGTCTCTTGGTTTCCAAATCAGTGCTCTAACCACTAGGCTATTCCTGCACTCTAGTCTTCTGTAATACCTGAAGTTTGGAGGATGGTCAATGTAACACCAATTTTTAAAAAGGATTCAAGGGCTGATCCAGGAAACTACAGACTGGTGAGCCTGACGTCAGTACCGGGAAAAATGGTAGAAACCATCATAAAGAACAAAATTGCTGAACATGTAGATAGTAATGGCTTAATGGGAGACAACCAACATGGCTTTAGACAAGGAAGATCTTGTCTTACTAATCTGTTATGTTTTTTTGAAGGTGTGAATAGACAGGTAGACATAGGTGAGTCGGTTGATATAGTGTATCTGGACTTTCAGAAAGCCTTTGACAAGGTCCCTCATCAGAGACCTCTGGCAAAACTAAAGAGTCATGGGATAGGAGGCATTGTACTATTGTGGATCAGGAACTGGTTAAAAGATAGAAAGCAGAGGGTAGGGCTAAATGGCCAATTTTCCCAATGGAGAAAGGTGAATAGTGGTGTACCCCAGTGATCTGTGCTGGGTCTGCTGCTTTTTGACATATTCATAAATGACCCGTGAAAGTGAATAACGAGCAAGGTTATCAAATTTGCAGATGACACAAAACTATTTAAAGTTGTTAAAACCCATGAGGATTGTGGAAATTGCAAGATGATCTTGATAAATTGGAAGACTGGGCATCAAAATGGCAGATGAAATTTAATGTGGACAAGTGCAAAGTTATGCACCTAGGGAAGAACAACCCAAACTATGGTTACACGATGCAAAGTTCCACATTAGGAACCACTACCCAGGAAAAAGATTTAGGCATCATCCTGGATAACATGTTAAAACCCTCCGCCCAGTGTGCAGCGGCGGCCAAGAGAGGAAATAGAACGCTAGGTATCATAAGGAAAGGAATGGAGAATAAAACAAAGGATATTATAATGCCTCTGTATCATTCCATGGTGCGACTGCACCTTGAATGTTGTGTGAAATTCTGGTCGCCGTATCTTTAAAAGGATATAGCGATATTAAAAAAGGTACAGAGAAGAGCCACCAAAACGGTAAAAGGGGTGGAAGGATACCCCTATGAAGAGATGCTAAAAGGTTTAGGGCTCTTCTACCTGAAAAAGAGACGGCTGAGGGGAGATATGATAGAGGTCAGGAAATTAATGACTGGAGTGGAACGGGTAAATGTAGATTGATTGTTTGCGCCATCAAAATATAGAAAAACTAGGGGGCATGCAATGAAGCTACAGGGAAACCTATTTATGACTAATAAGAGAAAATATTTTTTCACTCAATGTGTAATCAAACTCTGGAATTTGCTACCGGAGGATGTAGTAAAGGCTGTTAATGTAGCTGGGTTTAAAAAAGATTTGGACAAGTTCCTGGAGGAAAGGTCCATAAATCATTATTAAAAAGGGACCCAGAATATCAGTGCTTGACCCAATACAAGCATTGAGGAACCTGTGTCTTTTGAGGAAACTGCTAGGTACGTATGACCTAGATTGGCCATTGTTGGAAACAGGATACTGGGCTTGATGGACCTTGGTCTGACCCAGTGTGGCATATCTTATGTTCTTAAGTGAAATTATACTGCAATCTGTGATGGGATAGGGATTTGAGGAGTGTGGAAGTAGACAACTAATGCAGGGATGGCCTTTTGTTTGTAATATAGAAACATAGAAACAGAGAAAAATGACGACAGAAAAATACCACATGGCCTATCTAGTCTGTCCGTCCATATCAACAACTACAACAGTCCCCTTTTTTCCTTTAGAGATCTTCTGTGCTTGTCCCATGCTTTTTTGAATTCAGATACTGTCCTCATCTCTACCACCTGCACTGGGAGACTATTCCATGGATCCACCACTCTTTCCGTAAAGAAATATTTCCACATATCACTCCTGAATCTAACCCCTTTTACCCTCATCCCATGTCCCCTTGTAGCAGAACTTGCTTTCAATCAAAAAAAGGCTCTCCCCCTGTGCATTTATGCCATAGAGGTATTTAAACATCTCAATCATATCACCTCTATCCCGCCTTTCTTCTAAGGTATACATATTAAGTTCCTTAAGTCTCTCCTCATATGCTTTATAATGAAGACCACTAACCATTTTAGTAGCCACCCTCTGTACTGACTCCATCCTGTTTATATCCTTTTGAAGGTGTGGTCTCCAGAATTGTACACAATATTCTAAATGAGGTTGCACCAAAGACTTATACAGAGGCACTATCACCTCCTTTTTTCTGCTAGCCATTCCTCTCTGTTTGCACCCAAGCATCCTTCTATCTTTTGCGGTCACCTTTTCTACCTGTTTAGCTACTTTAAGATCATCGGACACAACCACACCTAGGTCCCGCTGTTCTTTAATGGACAAAAGTACTTCACCCCCTTATACTATATTGCTCCCTTGGTTTATGCCGTAGATTTGTATTTGTTTTAAATTGTTAAAGATGGTCTGTTTTCATAGTGTGGTTATTTTATTGTAATTTTAGGTATTTTAGAATATAACTGCTTTGGTGTAGGAGACTACTTTAAAGTGGGATATCAAGTTTTGGTAAATAAAATTAAAAAATAATTCATAATTTATTTCATACAATCTTCATAAAAATATTTTAAAAAATTAGTTGTCTCATATTTGAATTAGAAAGATAGGATGCACTAGCTTGTTCTAAAGATTATTCTTAAATATCGGTGATGAGTGGAGGCTTGAGGGAGAATATGATTATTCAGCTATAAATGTGGGAAGATGGAAACACATTTGTAAAATTCTCTTCTGTTGGATATCCGTTCAGAAACCTCGTTCAAGAAATTTAAGCCACCAGGCTTTCTGAGCTTCTTCACAGAACATTAATAGGGATTTTTTGTTTGTTTTATCTGGCAATATTTTATGTATTTTGTCTTTTTGGAGATTTTTCCTCTGCTGGTATTCTTTTTATGTTTAAGTGTAAGTGCTGTTTTATGTTTATTGTTTGCAGGCTTTGCTGATATTGTAAACCGCTGAAATGCATGCCCTTGAGGTTGTCACTAGCAGTATAGCAAATATTCTAATAAATAAAGAGAAAATATAGCTGAGAAGCTGGTTGAAGACTAAAGCTAAAATCATAGAAATATTGAAAAAAATCATACATTGCCACCAATCTCTCCATTATCCCCATCCTCTTCTATACATTTCTTTTTTTTTTCCATTTAACTTTTTATTAATATTTTCCAGAATTATAACAGACATCATCAGCCATCTCGTTATACAATTTTTATAACATTAACCCCTCTCTATATAATATCTTCACCTCTGGCTGTAAGAACTACCATGGTGCCTATTCCTCTGCTATCCCCCCCTCCCCTCCTCTCCCCCTTCCCTTCCCTCCCCTCTCTATATCCCCCATCTTCTGGATTTTATTGCAATTTCTCATTAAGACTGTCATAGTTATCTCAAATATTTGTAAAAATTCTAATGAGTACAGAAACATAACATCATATTAATAACTCTTTGTTTGAATCCATCCTTCCTTTAGTTCCCCCTCTCCTTGCTTCCCCCCCCCCCCAATCTCGTAGCCATCCCCATACCCTCTTCCACACTCTGCTCTCCTTTCCCTTGCTTCAGCTTCGTCAGTCGATGCATCAAACACAGTTCTGTCATTCTTCTAATGAAGCCTTCACTCTGCGGAATAGACAACCCTGTCCAACATTTTGCTATCTCACATCGTGCTGCTACAATGCAATGATGTAATACCCCCTTATCCCTCTCCGATATGGTCTCCTCTAACTGATGCAATAAACAGACTTCTGGCGTCTTCTGCAATCTGTGTCCTGTCATCTCGTATATTATGTCTAACACCCTATCCCAATATTTTTGGATCTTTCCACATTTCCACCTCATATGTAGCATATCTCCTCTCTCTTGACAGCCTGAGATTGCCCCAGTCCTGCACGCCTTTTACAAATCGGCATCCAATACCACCTGTATAACACTTTATAGGCGTTTTCTTTTATCTGAGTAGCAATTGATATGCCTGCCACTGTCTGTCCACTCCTCTTCACTCCATCGCATCCCTATATCTTCCTCCCATTTCTTCATGAACTCTAATTTACCAACTCCTCCCTCCATTAAACCTTTATATATCTTAGACAGGGCTCCCTTTTGGCCTAGGTGTCCTGATACCAGGGCCTCAAACCACCCCATATTCCCCTATAAATCCTTCTATATCTTTGGCTGTCTAATTATACTTCAGCTTTTCTAGATTGTCCAACGTTGTTAAAAGTATATTCCATACCATCGTGCTAGACCAGTCCAGACAAATGAGTTGTGTTCCGCTACCAGCAGATGTGGAGACAGAGAAACATTCCAGAGGCTTCTTATGACACCATCATGCCATTAACAGCCCTAGGTTGACACTCCAGTATTTCTCTTTCCAGCAAATGGTGAATGCAAGTTTTTACACCTCTAGTGAAATATGAAAAAGGATTCAAGAGGGATTGATTTCACTTGTATTTCACCACCCTCGGGTCGACTGTCACACTTGAGCACAGCTTTGGAGGCTCCATGAAATTCACCTTATTGCCATACCGAAGAGGGAAATTGGTTCAGCTCCTTGTCCTTATGTTGCTAAGGGCCAGTTGAGCAGCCAGAAGTTTGGAAAGGATTTGGAAGAGGATTCTTCAAGCCGCATACTACCTTAATGCCCCCTCTCTCCTCTTTCCCCCAGCTCTCCCCTGAAAATTAGAAGAAAACTCTTCAGCAAGATATGCCTGCAGACCCTGGCAACAGGGAAGTAGCTCTGAGCCCAGCATGGTTTGTCTGCCTTGGGATGCCCAGGGGTGAATACCAAAAAAGTCTCTGTTTCCTTATCTGATTTATTTTGTGGGGCTACCTGACCTTGTCTGCTGGAGCATCTGTTGGGTTTGGGCCACTTGGAGTATCTGTTGGTATGGCACCAGCTTTCCCACCTTGCTGAATTGCCTGTGCAAGGCGGGAAAGCTGGTGCTTTTGTACACATCTTACTATACTCTGTGTTAACTATGTGCTCTTAATCTTTGTACATGGTATTAAGGCACACGTGGCCATAGCATGTGGTAGTAGTGCCCATGCAGCTGAAGTAGGTGCACCCTTTTAGCACACCCTAAGTTTGTACAGGCTGTTAGCAGCATCTCATCCTCGTGTTGTTGGCACAGCCACATGCCTACTTCTAACAAGCGCTGCCTGGTCTGCGGAAAGCAGAGAAATTTTTCACTGGATTCTGTTTTTTGCAGTTCTTGCATAGGAGCTTTGGATGAGGGGACACAGATTCCCCAACCTTTTCATCCTTGCTACAGCAGGCAGCGGAATGATGTTGAGAAAGGATGACTTTCTGGTCACTCCCCTTCTCTTAAGGATCTGATGACAAATCCTTCTCCTGTGAGTGGGGGTCCAAGTCCTGCCAGTGAGCTCCCAGTTTCTGGGTTGTCCCCCCTGGAATTCTTTTCATTTCTGGCCCTTCTGGCGGAGCAACTCAGACCCTGGGGCCTCAGTATCTTCTTGCTCTCTTTCAATGTGCTTGGAAGAGGGACCAGTGGCAAGTCAAAGCCCGGCCTGAGCGCCATCTCCTAAGCAATCTTGGTAGCGATTGCAGTCTGGAGATTTGGATCGGCCTTCCCTTGGCCGAGGCCGAGGCCAGGAATGCTGTTTTGATCTTTGGACGAAGATTGCAGCCTTGAGGAGAAAATGTCTTCTTTGGAGGATTATGATGATTTTTGCATTATCCATCTGTTCAGAAAGGAAGAACTGGTAGCTCTGATGTCCTCAATTCTGAGTTTCGCTCACTCTCTGATGGTGGAATAGGTGCCATAGTTACACCCTCTCCTGCAAGGCATTCATAAGTCTACAAGGGCTTTTCCATTCCCGGAGGTTATCAAAAGCATAGTCTGCTCAGAGTGAGATCTTCCCAACTTCCCGAGGGTCCTTAAGAAGCTTTATGCACTGCCGCAGAAGAACTATACCATGTGGTTCAACATGCCTCGGGTGGATGCGCAGGTCATGGCAGTTATGAAGCGGACCGCCATCCCAGTGGAGGGTTGTGCAGCTCTAAAAGATCACCTGGATTGTAAGATGGAAGCTCTCCTGAAGTCCGTTCTCAGTTGCCTCTGTTATTCTCCATTTGGCTGTGTGTGCTGGTCTGATGACTCAAGCACCAATTCTATCTATGGATAGAAATTCCAGGTAAAAAGGTGAAGGCGATGACAGTGGGGCTGTACTACAGACCACCTGGCCAAAATGAACAAATGGATAATGAAACGCTAAAAAAAATCAGGGAAGCTAACAAAAGTTACAATACGGTAATAATGGATGATTTCAATTACCCTAGTATCAACTGGGCCAGTGTCATGGCAGGACATGTAGTGAGATAAAGTTTCTAAATGAAATAAATGACTGCTTCTTGGAGCAGCTGGTTCATGAACTGACAAGAGGGACAGCTATTTTGGACCTAGTCCTTAGTGGAACACAGAATCTGGTGCAAGAGATAAGGATGTTGGGGCACTTGGGAATAGTGATCATAGCATGATCGCGTTTGATTTAATAAATGAAGGAAGAACAGCAAGGAAATCCACAATACTGCCTTTTAACTTTCAAAAGGGAGACTATGATAAAATTAGGAAAATAGCTAATAAAAAACTAAAAGGAGCAGCTGCAAAAATTAAAGATATACATCAAGCATTGGCATTGTTTAAAAATACTATCTTGGAAGCCCAGAACAGCTATATTCCATGTTTTAAGAAAAGTGAAATGATAGCCAAAAACTGCCAGCATTGTTTAAAGGTGATGTCAGAGAGGCTGTTGTAGCCAAAAAAGCATCTTTCAGGAAATGGAAAAAGGAGCCAAATGATGAAAACTGGAAACCACATAAGCACTAGCAAGTAAGATGCAAGGCATTGATAAGGCAGGCAAAGAGAGAATTTGAAAAAAATGCTTGCTGTGGAAGCAAAAAGCCATAATAAAATTTTTTTCAAGTATATTCATAGCAACATACTTGTGAGTGAGTCAGTTGGACCATTAAATGATAGAAGGGTAAAAGCACTAAGAGGGGACAAGGCCATAGGAGAAAGACTGAATGAATTCTTTACTTTCGTATTTACTGAAGAAGATGTAGGGAAGTTATCCATGCTTGAAATGGTAAATAAAGATGATACATCAGAAGAAATTAAAGAAATATTGATAAACCGGAAAGATGTATTACAACTATTTGATAAACTGAAGAGTAGTACATTACCTGGACAGGATGGTATACATCCGAGGGTATTGAAAAAACTGAATATGAAATTGCAGACCTACTATTAGTAATCTGTGAACTATCATTAAAATCATCTATAGTACCTGAAGATTGGCGAAAGGCCAATGTAACACCAGTTTTTAAAAAGAGTTCCAGGGGGAATCTGAGAGACTGCCGACCGGTGAGCCTGGCATCAGTATCGGGCAAAATGGTAGAAACCATCAAGAATAAAATTATTGAACATGTAGATAGTCATGGAGAGAAAGTCAACCTGGATTTAGCTAAGGAAAGTCTGGTCTTACTAACCTGTTATATTTTTTTGAAGGTGTGAATAAACAGGTAGACATAGGTGAGCAGGTTGATATAGTTTATCTGGATTTTCAGAAAACCTTTGACAAGGTCCTTCATGAGAGACTCTTGGAGAAATTAAAAAGTTATGGGATAGGAGGCAGTATATTACTGTGGATCAGACTGGGTTAGAGCAAGGTCTATCATGCCCAGTATCCTGTATCAAACAGTGGCCAATCTAGGACACAAGTACCTAGCAGTTTCCCCAAAAGACACACAGGTTCCACAATGCCTGTACTGTGGCAAGCAGTGGATGTCCTGGGTCCCCTTGAATAATGGGTTATGGACATTTCCTCCAGGAACCTGTCCAGTTACACAAATAACTTTTACTACATCCTCCAGTAATGAATTCCAGAGTTCGATTATGCGTTGACTGACAAAATAGTTGCTCTAAGTAGTCTTAAATGGATTACACTGTAGCGTCACTGCATGTCCCCTGGTCTGTTTACATGTTGATGGCATAAACAATCGATCTACGTATACCTTTTCCACTCCATTCATTACTTTATAGACCTCTATCATATCTCCCCTCTGCCATCTCTTCTCCAGGTTGAAAAGCCCTAACCTTTCTGGCCTCTCGTCATAGGGGTATCCTTCCATCTGCAGTACCATCTGTGATGTCCGGCATGATGCTTCAATGACAGTGGTGGCACACAAGCATGCTGCTGCTGCGGAAAGGAGAGGTGCCACTTGGGGCAGTCCAAGGGTCCTGGCACCCTAGGCAGAGATCCCGGCTGGACCTCCCCCCCGCTGCCGCTGAACCCAGCTGTGGAGGAAGAGGCCTATGGTGCCAGCAGCTGTGGCCCTTCAGGTAACTGCAACATACAGGTGCCTGGGGAACTACCACAACAGTGGCTGTCATCCTCCCCCTGAGATGTATCAGTGGCAGGGAGAATGGGGTCCCTGCAAAGGCAGGTGTTTGGGGGGACTGCCTGGCCATCCATGTGTGCCTCTGCCCCCCTATCTGGACTTTGCGCCCTAGGTACCCACCAAACCCGCATGTTGGATGGGCTGGGACTGCGCACCACCACCACTGACAGCACACCGGCATGTCAGCATGGTGTGGGGGGTGTTGGCGGAGGGGGCAGCGGCACCCGCCTGCAGCAGACCAAAGCCATGTCCTGTGTTACTCAGGTCATATCTCTCCCTGTAACAATCCAGGCTCTGCTGTGACTTGCAGACACACATCCTTCTACTTTGTTATGCATTCTGGCCACACTTTGGGTCAGCAAACATGCTATTCCCCATCATGCCCCTCTGAGAACGTCTTTTTTGGCTCTGTGCAGCCCATTGCAGGGGGTCAGATATGTTTACCTTTGCCCTTCTTGGAGGCATGGTATGATGATCATGCCAATGGCTTGGTGGCCAAGATACCACAGTTTGAGACCCACTACCACTCCTTATGTGACATTTCAGAATTGTTACTGTTGCATTTTATTTATTTATTTGCATAGCTTTTCTATACCGCCCCTTCCCAAGATCAAGGGCGGTTTACAAAGAATGAGCAGATTACATCGAACATAGGTATAGTTATATCAAACATAGGTATAGAGTAGTAATAAAAAATGAAATAATTATTTACATGTGAAACTATTTACATGTTTTACATAATTTACAAGTTTTTGATTTATGTGTGTATAGAATATAGGTACAGGGTAGGAATATCAAGGATTTGAGGGTGATTCAACTGGTAGAAGTGAAGTTGGAGTGGTTCTAATAGGGTGTCTTTATGTTGGGTATTTTATCTTTGCCACAACCTTCATGGACCAACAACACCTTCTTATGACCTTGAGCAGATTGCTTAACCCACCAATGGCTCAGCTGATTGCAAGTCTGTACAGTCCCTGTTTAATATCACACATTGTTGATATTAACAATTGACGGTAAGATGTAGCCTGATGTGACTGCACTGCTACAGTGGTTTACTAACAGCCAGTTCAATGCACACAGCTGTAACCTACTTGGACAACATGAGTCATGTCTGACATCATGTCTGTTACTGCACAGCTTTGGCTCCCTTCCATTTGTCTGAGGTATTGTCTGGTGGCTAGGGCATTTGTGAGTCCAACATGTCTGGTATCAGGCCCTGCAGATGGCAATGCCACACATTTTCATGTACAGTACAGATACATTGGTGATGGAACCTACAGCACATCAGTGCTACCAGTCCACACCACCCTCTCTTCCACTGCCATCCATCCCTCAGCCCATCCATCCACCTATGTCAAATTGGTGCTGTCATGTCTTCACATGCAGGCTGCTATACCATTACCTACACTGGTACTCTTTCCCACAATTTGGGACCACAATCACACCTCTCCTGTGCCTGATGTGCATGTCACCACTCCTACTCTGTCTTCCTGTTGCTGCACACATCCTGCCGGTTCTGCCTGGGGACATGTGTTCCATAATTATTTATTTAACAGTTTTTCTATACTACTTTATTATTTCAATCAAAGCTGTTTACATTGTAACTTGAACTTGGTACATTAAACAGGGACATTGATAACTTGGATTTTTTTTTCTGAGCAATGGAGGGTTAAGTGACTTGCCCAAGGCCACAAGGAGTGCTAGTAGGAATCAAACCCTGGTCTCCTGGCTCCCAAGCCAGTGCTCTAACCACCAGGCTACTCCTCCACTCCTTATGCCACACACTGACATTACACCGTATTACATTGGCATACCCTGTACATCGTTAACAGCTGCCTCCTACATGCTCATGCACTTTACTGGCTACCACGTAGGGTGCCCATGGATCAGGCAGTTCCATCAACTCACAGTTGTCCTTCCATCCATCACCTCCAGATTGACTTTCCAGACTGCTCCTTTATCCAGCGTTAGGGTTGCAGCCGTTTTCAGACATTAAGGTGCCTGCTTGATACCTTACTGCTCGATGTCCCATTTCCACACGTTAAATAGCTCATAGTGCCCTTAATACCGGAACGCCTCCTACACGCCCAGAGCCTGTTTCACATGGAAACCCCTTTTCGCCGTTTAGTAAAAATACCCCTTAATGTGGACAAGTGCAAAGTTATGCACCTAGGAAAGAAAAACCCAAACTATGGTTACAGAATGCAAAGTTCCACATTAGGAACCACCACACAGGAAAAAATATTTAGGTGTCATCATGGATAACTCATTGAAACCCTCCTCCCAGTGTGCAGCGGCGGCCAAGAAAACAAATAGAATACTACAAATCATAAGGAAAGGAATGGAAAATAAAACAAAAGATATTACGATTCTTCTATATCATTTCATGGTGCGACCATACCTTGAGTATTTTGTGCAGTTCTGGTCTCCGCTTTTCAAAAAATGATATAGCAAAATTAGAAAATGTGATCAAATGATAATGGGGATGGAACAACTCTCCTATAAGGAAAGGCTAAAGAGATTAGGGCTCTTCAGCTTGGAGAAATGATGGCTGAAGGGAGATATGATTGAGGTCTATAAAATCCTCAGTTGGGTTGAATGGGTAGACTGGAATTGATTGTTTACTCTTTCAGAAAGTAGAAAGACTAGGGGGTCACACAATGACGTTAGAAAGTAATACATTTAAAGGGGGAATATTTAGCAGCAGTGGCTAGCCGTGCTAATGCAGCTAGCTGTTGCTGAAATTTAAACCTGAATATTCAGTGTTGGAGTCATATCTGGCCCCAGCACTGAATATCCAGGTTTCCCGGTGTTAATCCCTTTGAATATTGGGCCCAAAACAAATAGGAGAAAATATTTTTCCACTTGAGTTCTGAAATCCATTGCCAGAAGAGGATGTGGTAAAAACAGCATAGCTATATTTTAAAAAAGATTTGGACATGTTTCTGGAGGGAAAGTGCATAAAATGTTATTAAGGTAGATTTGGAAAAGCTAATGTTTATCCCTGGGGATAGGTACAGTAGCATGGAATCTTGCTACTTTTTGGGAGTGTACTAGGTTTTTGTGCCCTGGATTTGCAACTGTTAGAAAAAAGGATGCTGGACTTGATCTGACCCATTATGGCAGTTCTTATGTCATATTTTCAGTTTCCTGCTTGTTTTAATTAATTCCAATCCACTTTGGTGTTAATAGTTATTCTGTTGCAAAGTGCCTTCCTGATTCCAGACATGGCAAGTAGGTGCTCTCATTTAAATGGATTAATGAGTTAATATTGGAATCCATCAGCTTTATGCAAATGATTTCTCATCTTTCTATTTATTTAAAGTTTTAAAGCAATATCAATTATTATACAAAGTCAAATTATATAAAGCATACAATTGTTATCTTATATATGGGACTTTCTCATCCCCTCATTATAAGGATGTGGTTGAAAACTACAGGCCGATTAGTTTAACGCTGCTAAAAGAAAAAATAATGAGGTTTCTGGAGTCCAAAGGAGTGCAGGATCCGAGGCAGCATGGATTCACCAGGGGCAGGACTTGTCAGACAAATCTGATTGATTTCTTTGACTGGGTGACCAGGAGTTGGACCGAGGGAGAGCCCTAGATGTGGTGTATTTAGATTTCAGTAAAGCATTTGACACTGTTCCATACAGGCGACTTATAAACAAACTAAGGATGAGGGTTTTGGATTTGTTAGGAACTGGGGAACATTCTGGGGAAAGGTGGGGCTCTTCCGAAGGGATGTGCTTCACCTTAACCGGGATGGAACCAGGCTGCCAGCATTAACTTTTAAAAAGGAGAGAGAGCACCTTTTAAAGTAGATAATAGGGGAGAGCCGACAGTCACCCAAGAGCGCATGGTTCAGATCAATGTATCCTTGAAGGATACTACCAAAAGCAGAGAGGTTCCAAAAAAGAGTAAAGTAGCCCAAATGCCCTTGAGTATGGAGCAGACAGAGCTTAAAGATTCAAATTACACATGCCTACCAATAGCCAAATTAATATGAAGAAAATACAGTCTCTAAAATGCTTGTATGCAAATGCTAGAAGTCTAAAAAATAAGATGGGAGAGTTAGAATATATAGCACTAAATGAGAGTTTACATATGATTGGAATCTCAGAGATGGTGAAAGGAGAACAACCAGTGGGACACTGTGATACCTGGGTACAAACTATATCGTAATGACAGAGCTGATCAAATTGGTGGAGGGGTTGCGCTCTGTGTTAGAGAGGGCATTGAGTCAGAAAGGATTAAAGTTTTGCAGGAAACAAAACTTGCTGTAGAATCTCTATGGATTGAAATTCCAGGTAAAAAGGGGAAGGCAATGGCAGTGGGGATGTACTATCGACCGCCTGGCCAGAATGAACAAATGGATGATGAAATGCTCAAAGAAATCAAGGAAGCTAACAAAAGTTACAGCACAATAATAATAATGGGTGATTTCAATTACCCCGGTATCGACTGGGTCAGTATCACGCCAGGACATGCTAGGGAGATAAAGTTCCTAGATGGAATAAATGACTGCTTCTTGGAGCAGCTGGTTCATGAACAGACAAGAAGGGAAGCAATAGTGGACCTAGTTCTTAGTGGAACACCAGATCTGGTGCAAGAGATAAGGGTGTTGGGGCCACTTGGCAATAGTGATCATAGCATGATCACATTTGATTTAATTAGTGGAGGAGAGATAGTAAGAAAATCCACAGTACTACCTTTTAACTTTCGAAAGGGAGACTATGATAAAATGAGGAAAATAGTTAAGAAAAAACTAAAAGGAGCAGTTGTAAAGGTTAAAAACTTACATCAAGCTTGGGTGTTGTTGAGAAATACTGTCTTGGAAGCCCAGATCAGCTGTATTCCACGCTTTAAGAAAAGTGGAAGAAAGTCCAAAAAGCTGCCAGCATGGTTTAAAGGTGAGGTCAGAGAGGCGGCTGTTGCCAAAAAAGCATCTTTCAGGAAATGGAAAAAAGAGCCAAACGACAAACTGGAAACAGCACAAGCACTGTCAAGTTAAATGCAAGGCATTGATAAGGCAGGCAAAGGGAGAATTTAAGAAGAAGCTTGCTGTGGAAGCAAAAATGCGTAATAAAGACTTTTCAAGTACATTCGTAGAAAAAAACCTGTGAGAGGGTCAGTTGGTCCATTAGATGATAGAGGGGTTAAAGGGGCACTAAAAGGCGACAAGGCGATAGCGGAGAGACTGAATGAATTCTTTGCTTCAGTCTTTACTGAGGAAGATGTAGGGATGTTACCCATGACTGAAGTGGTATTTAAAGGTGCGGAAGAATTGAAGAAATATCGATACATCAGGAAGATTTATTACAACTATTTGATAAACTGAAGAGTAGCAAATCACCTGGACTGGATGATATACATCCAAGGGTGTTGAAAGAACTGAAATATGAGATAGCAGACTTGCTATTAGTAATCTGTGAACTATCATTAAAATCATCTGTAATACCTGAAGATTGGAGGATGGCCAACGTAACGCCAATTTTTAAAAAGGGTTCAAGGGGTGATCCGGGAAACTACAGACGTCAGTACCAGGAAAAATGGTAGAAACCATCATAAAGAAGAAAATTGCTGAACATGTAGATAGTCATGGCTTAATGGGAGACAGCCAACATGGCTTTAGACAAGGAAGATCTTATCTTACTAATCTGTTATGTATTTTTGAAGGTGTGAATAAACAGGTAGACAAAGGTGAGTCGGTAGATATAGTGTATTTGGACTTTCAGAAAGCCTTTGACAAGGTCCCACATCAGAGACTTTTGGCAAAACTAAAGAGTCATGGGATAGGAGGCAGTGTACTGTCGTGGATCAGGAACTGGTTAAAAGATAGAAAGCAGAGGGTAGGGCTATATGGCCAATTTTCCCAATGGAGAAAGGTGAATAGTGGTGTACCCCAGGGATCTGTGCTGGGTCCGCTGCTTTTTGACATGTTCATAAATGACCTGTAAAAGGGAATAACAAGTGAGGTTATCAGATTTGCAGATGACACAAAACTATTTAAAGTTGTAAAAACCCATGGGGATTGTGGAAAATTGCAAGAGGATCTTGATAAATTGGAAGACTGGGCATTAAAATGGCAGATGAAATTTAATGTGGACAAGTGCAAAGTTATGCACCTAGGCAAGAACAACCCAAACTATGGTTACACGATGCAAGGTTCCACATTAGGAACCAGCACCCAGGAAAAAGATTTAGGCATCATTGTGGATAACATTTTAAAACCCTCCACCCAGTGTGCAGCGGCAGGCAAGGGAGCAAACAGAATGCTAGGTATCATAAGGAAAGGAATGGAAAATAAAACAAAGGATATTATAATGCCTCTATATCGTTCCATGGTGAGACCGCACCTTGAATATTGTGTGCAATTCTGGTCACTGTATCTTAAAAAGGATATAGCGTTATTAAAAAAGGTTCAGAGAAGAGCCACCAAAATGGTAAAGGGGATGGAAGGATACTCCTATGAAGAAAGGCTAAAAAGGTTAGGGCTCTTTAACCTGGAAAAGAGACGGCTGAGGGGAGATATGAGAGAAGTCTTTAAATTAATGAACGGAGTGGAACGGGTAAACGTAGATCGATTGTTTACGTTATCAGAATATAGAAAGACTAGGGGACATGCAATGAAGCTACAGGGTAAACTATTTAAGACTAATAAGAGAAAAAACTTTTTTCACTCAAAGTGTAATCAAACTCTGGAATTTGTTACCGGAGGATGTAGTAAAGGCTGTTAGTGTAGCTGGGTTTAAAAAAGGTTTGGACATGTTCCTTGTGGAAAGATCCATAAACCATTATTAAAAAGGGACCCAGGATATCAATGCTTGACCCAATACAAGCATTGTGGAGCCTGTATCTTTTGGGGAAACTGCTAGGTACGTATGACCTAGATTGGCCACCCTTGGAAACAGAATACTGGGCTTGATGGACCTTGGTCTGACCCAGTATGGCATATCTTATGTTCTTATGTAAGCATCCTTGGGATGGACCCTAAAGTTACTGCTTGGGTTAGAAATTAATTGAGTGTAAGGCGACAAAGGGTACCGGTAAATAGAGCTCACTCTGAGGAGGAGGTTACCAGTGGAGTGCCGCAGGGATCTGTTCTTGGTTTGATTCTTTTTAACATCTTTGTTAGTGATATTGCAGAAAGGCTGTCGGGTAAGGTTTGCCTCTTTGCGGATGATACCAAAATCCGCAATAGTGTAGACACCGAGGAAGGTGTAGTTAACATGAGAAGGGATCTAGCTAAGCTTGAAGAATGGTCTAGAATTTGGCAGCTGAGATTTAATGCTAAAAAATGTAGGGTCATGCATTTGGGCTGAAACAATCTAAGGGAGCGGTGTTGTTGTTAAGTGCCGTTGAGTCGGAGTCGACTCATGGCGACCCTCTGGATAGCTATCCTAAATTGTGTTCGGTCTTCAGTCAGGCGGCTCATTGTTGACAGACTGGTACCCGTAGCTGCTGTTATTGTAGCAATCCATCTCATTGCTGGCCTTCCTCTTTTGCGTTGACCTTCTATCTTGCCAAGCATGATGTCTTTCTCTAATGATCTCTCTCTTCGCATGATGTGTCCGAAGTATGAAAGTCGAAGTCTTGTCATCTGAGCTTCTAAAGAAAGCTTAGGTTTGATCTCTTCTAGTACCGACTGGTTTGTTCTTCGGGCAGTCCATGGTATACACAGTATTCGCCGCCAGCACCATAATTCAAAGGCATCAATTTTCTTCCTGTCTGTCTTTTTCACTGTCCAGCTTTCACATCCATATGATGTTATTGAAAATACCATGGCTTGAACAAGTCGAATCTTTGTATGGAGAGAGACATCTCTGCTCTTGAGAATCTTATCTAGGTCTTTCATAGCCATTCTGCCAAGAGCAATGCGTCGTCTGATTTCTTGACTGCTTGTTGCTTCTTTATTGATAGTTGATCCAAGTAGGTTAAAGTTGTTCACGATTTCAATTTCTTCTCCTTCAACGATGAACCTGTTGATTATGCCAGTTGTCATGATCTTCTTTACATTAAGGTGCAGGCCCATTTTGAGACTATGTTCTTTGATTGTGAGAAGCAAATGTTTCAGATCATCTTCACTTTCAGCCAGTAATGTCATCAGCATAGCGAAGGTTGTTGATGAGTCTTCCACCAATCTTCACACCTCTGTTGTCTTCATACAGTCCTGCTTCTCTGATGATTTGTTCTGCATATAAATTAAACAGGTAGGGGGAAAGTATGCAGCCTTGTCTTACACCTTTGCTTATTTTAAACCATTCTGTTTCTCCTTGTTCCGTTCGAACTGTTGCTTCTTGATCAATGTACAGATTACGCAAGAGAACGATCAGGTGTTCTGGTATACCCATGCTTCTTAATGTGGCCCAGAGTTTCTCATGGTTTACACAGTCAAAAGCCTTGCTATAGTCGATAAAGCACAAATAGATATCCTTTTGGTATTCTTTAGTCTTTTCAAGGATCCATCTCACATCCGCAATGATGTCTCTCGTTCCTCGCCCTTTCCTGAACCCTGCTTGCACTTCAGGTAGTTCTTGTTCTAGGTATGGCTGTAGTCTCTTTTGAATAATCTTCAGTAGAATCTTGCTGGCATGTGGGATCAGAGCGATTGTGCGATAATTTCCACAGTCAGTTGGATCACCTTTCTTTAGTATTGGTATAAACACAGATCTTTTCCAGTCAGTTGGCCATGATGTTGTCTTCCATATTTCTTGGCAGAGCCTTGTAAGTACGGTAACAGCTGCATCAGATTGCTGCAATACTTCTATGGGAATGCTATCAATGCCTGGTGCTTTGTTCTTTGATAAGGCTTTCAATGCTGCTTCAACTTCTTCTTTCATCACCAATGGTTCCTGATCATAAGGTATAGGTTGAAACGGCTGTTGGTCCACTTGATCTTTATCATATAAAAACTCTGTATATTCCTTCCACCAAAGGAAGCCAAAGGAGAAAGAAAGACAATCGCAGAACTCAACAGAGATTTCCAACGTGCAGCAAGACAGGACAAGGAAAAGTACTACAATGACACTTGCAAGGAAATAGAAGCAGAAACTATTAGAGGAAGAACAAGATCGGCTTTCCTAAAGCTGCGAGAGTTAAAGAAAAAGTTCCAGCCTCGAATTGGAATGTTACAAGATGCTCAAGGTTCTATGTTGAATGATGCTGAGAAGATCAAGAAAAGGTGGAAGGAAGGGAGCGGTACTGTCCATGAAAGAAGAACGGGACCTAGGCATGATTGTGGCTGATGATCTCAAAATAGCTAAACAGGCAGAATAGGCGACGGCGAAAGCTAGAAAGATGCTTGGGTGCATAGGAAGAAGAATGGCCAGCAGAAAAAAGGAGGTGATAGTGTCTCTGTATAAGTCTTTGGTGTGACCTCATTTGGAGTATTGTGTAGAATTCTGGAGAACGCACCTTCAGAACGATATAAACAGGTTAGAGTTGTTGCAGAGGGTGGCTAATGTTCTTTGTTATAAAGCATATGAGGACAGACTTAAGGACCTTAATATGTATACTTTAGAGGAAGAAGAGGGACAGAGGTGATATTTATTTATTTATTTGTGCTTGTTTACCACTTTTCGTGAATCAAAGTGGTTTACAGAGAACTTCAAGGATTGAACATTACATTAAATATGACTGACACGGTTAAATACCTCTGTGGCATAAATGCACAAGAGAGCCTCTTTCAATTGAAAGCAAGCTGTGCTATGAGGGGACATAGGATGAGGGTGAAAGGTATAGACTGAGGAGTAATATGCGGAAATATTTATTTACGGAAAGAGTGGTAGATGCGTGGTACAGTCCCCCAGTGGAGGTGATAGAGATGAGGACAGTATCTAAATTAAAAAAAGCATGGGACAAACACAGAGGCTCTCTAAAGGAAAAAAGGGGACTCTTGCAATTGGTGATATGGAGGGCAGACTAGATAGGCCATGTAGTCTTTTTCTGCTGTCATGTTTCTATGTTGCTAAATAAATGTGCTAATCACAATAATCTATTTTAGTGATTTTTAAATGTGCAGCCTTACAAACCCTCAATCTCATCTTAACTTCTTAATAAAATTGATTTAAAATATTTACAATTCATTAAAACAAGTAGAAAACTCAATTGATGTAATCTAGTAGATAATCAGAAATTTAAAAGTAGCTTTCTTTGAGTGAGCCACCATGTTTTTGAGTGGTCATTTATTATGCTGACAGCAACACGATTGACACATTTCGATAAGAAATCTGAAAAGTTTCAGATAGAATAGTGGATTTCATCTTGGCCATATAGAACAGAGGTTTTTATCCTTTTTCATTTCACAGCATACTGACAAGGTGTTGAAATTTTCAAGGCACACCATCAGTTTTTAAGGCTATATTTTATCATTTAAAAAAACTGTATTAAGATTGTGTTTAAAGTTCAGTAACTACAGGCCCTGATATTCTAAAGGCATATACACAGTTTACTGACATGTAAACCATGTAAATGCCGCTGAACAAGATATTCAACGGCACTAACATGGTTAGTGCCGCTGAATATCCCCAACTAACACCGCTATATGCCCGATGCTAAACGCTTAGTATCAGAGCATGTTGTGGGCAGTGACAATCACTAACCAGGTAGCAGCGATATTGCACCACTACTCAGTTAGTGACCTACAGGTAAAACTAGATGAAACAAAAGCTGGCCTAGTTTTACACACAGGACTAATCAGGTAGCGGTGCAATATCGCTGCTACCCGGTTAGCAACTGTCGCTCCCCATGACATGCCCTGATGCTAGCTTCTATGGCGTTACAGGCCATGCAGTGACCCCGGATATTCAATGCCAGGGCCGCATATGACTCCAGCATTGAATATCCAGGGTTAGAGGTCAGTGGTGATGGCTATACGCCGTAGCAGCGCATAGCCATCCCAATTGAATATCAGAGCCTAAAATTTTAATCAGTGTGTTATTTTTAAAAAATAAATCAGTGGGAAATCTGTGTTTGGTGATGTTTCATGATGTCTCTTGTCTGAGGGCGGATGGTTGACAAGCATACCCTCAAGTCCTTCTCCAGTGTTTGAAGCCACGACCAGTTCTTGCTCTTCATTGTGTTCATAGCAGAGAAACCAGCCTCATACAGATAAGATGTTGAATAAAGAAGAAGTGCTTTAATCACCATCTTTGTTATGAGGAGTATTCCTCTCGGAGAGACAACCAGAATGAGTCCATATCTGCTGTGAGTGTTTCCATTTCAGTCCTCTATTATTTCTGATTTCCGTCTGCTCATCTTCTTCTGCAACAATTAATTCTGATGACTCACATGCATGTAACACAAATGGATCTCTCACACAGTCCGAGGAAGACATATCAAGTGACAGGAAATACTTTTCATTGTTTTTACTCAGCAGTGACAAACTTAGGGCATGGCACCTCTTCTCCATGTGAAATGAATCCGAAGGACAAATAGTCTTCATTATACTAGTGCATGAGGATTTTAGAACTAACACTGATGATATTATGTGCGTTACTACCTGAACTAGTGCCAGCCACACCTGATTCATTGTCATCATCTAGCTTAATGTTTTTTAATTAATAATCTATCCATTTATTTATTTAGCATTTCTTCTATACCGTCTTTCTATGTTGTCAAGGCAGTTTACGTTGAACAGAACAGTTTTACATAGAACAGTTTACATTATAACTTTATACATCACAAAGTTGAACTAAGTAACATTTCAACAACAACTATTTACAATTTACAAGTCTAATATGGGATGTGGAAGGGGTGATTGGCAGAGGTATTCGAGTGTTAAGTCTGTGGGTCCAGTGTTGTACAGAAGTATTTGGTGAACAGGTATGTTTTTAGTTTTTTCCAGAAGTCAGAGGAGTCTTTAATTGATCTTAATTGATGAGGGAGTGAGTTCCAGAGGGATGGGCTGAAGTGTTCGAACGTTCTTTGGAGTGCTCTTGATGGACATAGTTGACAGAGTGTTTTGATGTTGTGTCCTCCTTGACCGAGTGTCTGGCATCTTCTGGATTAATTGTTTTAAGCAGTCAGCGGACTGGTTGTTCATGGTCTTGAAGTTCATCATTATTGATTTGTACTTTATTTGGGACTGTATGGGTAGCTAGTGAAGAGATTTTAGGACTGGAGTGATGTGGTCTTGTCTTTTGGATCCGGTGATTAATCGTGCTGCGGTATATTGTGCTAGTTGCAGGGGTTGGGTTGTGCTTTTGGGTAGTCCTTAACGTATTAAGTTGCAGTAATCTAGGAGTGGAATGATTATTGCTTGACATACAGTGCGGAAGTGTTTATTGTCTAGTAGAGGTCGTAGGTTTTGTAGGGTCTTCATCTTGTAGTAAACTGTAGATGTGGTCTTCTTAATGTGAGCTTGAAGGTTGAGTCTTTGGTCTAGGGTTACACCTAGATATTTTACTTCCTTCACAGGGATTGAGCGAGTACCTATTAGTAGATTATCTGGTGGGGTATAAGCGGTGTCTGATTTGTTATAGTTGATTGTAACATTGTGTTGTTCTAACCAGTTTGTTATTGATATCATGCAAGAAGTGATGGTGGAATAATCAGGTTTTCTGGTGTCAAATGGAGCATAAATCATCAAGTCATCTGCATAAAGGTGGTAGCGTATCGTCAGGTCTCTTATAATTTTGCAGATTGGTTGTACAAATGTGTTGAATAAGAGGGCAGTTCCTTATCGTTCCTCCAGTTCAGTCCTCTACCTCTGGGTTGTCAACCTCCTCCTGCAGCTTGGAGACTGGCATGTCAGAATCATGACATCACTGGATATAGCCCGCTGATCTCTCTCCACAGTCCCATTGTGACCAGTCTCCATGCAGCAGGAGGATGTTATGAGCCTCATCGGGGGCTCACTGGAGGAAGGAATGGATAAGGAGCTTATAGGCTAGGGTAGTTTGGGTCAGTTAGAGTGCCTTAATTTTGGGTACTGTCTTTAAAAAAAAAAACAGAAAGAGAGGTAAACAGCATTTATTTCTCCCTGCCTGTCTGTGCTTGGGTTGTTTTAAAAGAAAAAAAAAAAAAAGGCACCTTGATCCAGGCGGCCGAAGGATCTCTCCCCCCGGACTATACAGGGGAGAGCCACCCTCTCAGGCTAGCACCATTTCCCGGTCCGTGGACCCTGCTTGGAAGCGGCTCCCGGGAAAAAGCAGAATGGAGTTCACACCGGCTCGCTTCTGCTTGAACAGGCAGTGCTGCGGAGATCCGGAAAGCGTTGACGGGCACAACAGTCCTGGCCGGTAGGCTCTTCACCAGCTTCAGGCTGTGTTCGGCAGGGGGGAAGCTCAGTCAGGGCTCGGAGCGCCAGTCTAGGGTTTTCTTTGGTGCCCTTTTTCCCTACGGGGCTCACGGTGGCCATTTTAAGAGCGCCGGGAAGCCGCGTGACTTCCCGGCGGTAAGGAGACCCTAGGCTCGGAAACAGTGAAGGAGAGGTACCCGTACTTTTTAGCCCGTTTTTAGTTAATTGAATTTATTTCTTTGTTTTCTCCAGTCTATTTTGTTTATTTTCGCTGCGAAACGGCCTCTGTGAAGGGGGGGGGGTCCTTTCTCAGGGCTTCCGTTAGTCTAGCACTGTAAAGGGGGTCCCTCCTTCATAGGCAGATAAGAAGCAGTTAGGCAAATATTAATTTTCATTGGGCCGCTTACTTTAAAGTTACTCTGATCCTGGTCAGTTTCGTCACTTTAATAATTATATTCATCCAATCTGACTTTTATTTTAACTTGTACCTTAGTTTATGGAAACTGTACGTTTAAGATAAGCATCTCCCGCCTAGTTTTCTGGCTGTTGTTGTCTGCTGCTATTGCAGTCTTTGACTTCGAGCCGTTGCTCTTTTTGTTGCCCCGGGGTCTTCTCTTCGCATTTTGTTGGTCGGCTGTCATCTCCCAGACCGACGATGGACGGGGTGAGCGGCACACACGCTGCCCGAGTTACTCGGGGTAACGAAAGGGAGCTGAAGGGTTCCTGTGCCCTGCTCGCGCCGCGCACACTACTAGCAATGGGAGCGAGCAGTATAGCGGTGGCAGGGCGGCGATTCGGTTTCCACATTGTGAAAGCCTGTGGAGACTGAAACCGCAAGGTGGTAACGTATCATCAGGTCTCTTATAATTTTGCAGATTGGTTGTACAAATGTGTTGAATAAGAGGGCAGATAGTGCAGAGCCCTTTGGAACTCCTTGGTGCAGGGTGAAAGGTCTGGAGTATTTTATTATTTTGACTTGGGACTGTCGGCCATATAAGTAAGAGCGAAACCATGACAGCAGTGTGCCAGTGATACCTATCTCCTTCAGTCTGTCTAAGAGTGTGACATGGCTTATTGAGTCAAAGGTGGATGCTATGTCTCTGAAGAGTATGTATCCTAGTTTGAGCTTTTCGATTTCATGGTTAGGGAGGTTAAGTGTTTCCACCCGTGATAGTGCCAGAATCCATGTTGTGAATCTAGAGGAGCAGCTGAGTCAATGTGGTCTTGCAATTGTGTTTGAACATTTGTTTCTATTATTTTTGCTAAGAGGGGTATGCTAGAAATGGGATGGTATGAGGCTGGTGAATTGGGGTCAGGTGCATTACTTTTTAAGTGAGTTCTTATCAAGGAGGTTTTTACTAGGGGAGGCATGAATCCTTGTGATAGGGAGAGGTTTACTATTTTGCAGAGAAAAGGGGCGAGTTCTTGTGTGGTCATCTTTATCCAAGAGGTTGGACAAGGGTCCAGTGGAGATGTGGTTTTGTTCAGTGTTTTCAGGGGTTTGCTGCAAAGCTGTGCTGTGATTAGGTGAAAGGAGGACCAGTTGTTTGTGTTGGTGGGGACTGTCTTTGGGGAGTGTGCTGGACTTGGTATGTGGTTTGTGCAGTTGAGTTTGTTCTGCAGATAAGATGAGAATTCTTCTGGTTTTATTGCACTGGTGATTTGGTTCTGAGGAGATTTATTGAGAGATTTTACTATTTCGTACAGTTCTCTGGGGCGGTTCAAGGACTTCATGATGATATTCAGGTGGTATTTTTTCTTGCGGTTTAGTATGAGTTTGTTATATTCTCTCTGGGGTTTTTTTGTATTCCTGGAGATATGTTTGATTTCTAGTTCTCCGCCAGCGTCTTTCTGGCCATCTTAAGTTGAGCTTAGTTTGTCTTATGTCCCCTGCGTACCATGGTGCCTTATTTGATCTTGATGATATCTTTTTCTGCGGGACAAGTGCAATTGATGTGATGGTGTCGAGCTTGAGTAGTATGAATTCAAGTATAGTATTTTGTCGAATTCTCTGAGGTCACTGCGTTTATGGTCCTGTTATGAACGATTAACTACAATATATAGTAATGATAAGTCGTTCAGTATTAACACAATAAAGAGTGGAAATAATCTTAATTATTTCCGTTTGATCAGGAGCACTTGCTATTAGTAAGAAGGTCTCAGACTTATTGTGGCTATACCATTCAGACTCACGTCTTAAACCGGTATCTTGCCTTATAGCATCAACGACCTTCAAAAGATTTCCCCAGTGGAGCTACTCATTTTGGAAAGCTAGTGAAGCAATTCATAAAACAACTTTAACAACTTCAACAGCTTCAACAAAGTCCAAAATATGGAATAAACACTTAGCTTTCAGCTAGTGAACTTTTAGCTCCTCTGGCACACAGACTTATGCTGATCCCGACGCCTGTCCTAGGTACCGTTTACGCGTTTCACGCTGTCTGTTTCCTCAGGGGATCCTATAATAGGCTTTCTAGTAGTGCTGTATAAAACAGGAAAACACATAGCATTAAACTCCACACACAAGAATTAGTGAATCACAATCCACCCTATTAAAAAAGACTAACAAAGATTAAAAACAACATCTCCTCCCACCTTACATGCTGCCCGCGTCCTGAAATTAAAACACCCTAATCACTCTATCATTCTGTAACAACTGTTCATGCCTTTAGGTTTACTAGATGCCGCGCATGCGAGGTAAGATAAAACACCACATTTAAATGGTCCGCTATCGATATTACTATTGGATCTCTCACAACTCCTCCCCTTCACCAATAGCCAATCCTCTAGATTTCTTTCTCCGCCTTCATTTCAATAGCCATCTATACTCAGCCATGCTCCCATGTGTCCAATTCTCAAAACCCCCCAGAGGCCGGATTTTCTACTTGGTTCCCCGTCATCAAATAGTAACTCCCCCTACAACCGAAAGATACTGAATAGGTCATAGGTACCCTATGGACAATTTTAGTGATCCCATAAACTACTATAGAGCTGCCATAGTATATTCAATTTATAAACAGGCTGCCCACTCAACTCTAACATTCAATCCCAGGGGCACTACTGATTGTAAACGGTGAATCCACCGCTGTTCCCTTACCGTCAAGGCATGATCCAGCGATCTACCCGCCCTTCCTTCCCCTACCCAGTCTATACATAAACATCGTAGCTGTTCAAACACATGGCCCTGAGACATACAGTGCTGCACGATTGGAGCCTCTTTAATCTTACACTTCACTCTACTCCTGTGTTCCCGCATCCGTGTTCGAAAGGAACGTATAGTCTTGCCCACATATGCTAACCCACAGGGACACACTATAATGTAAAACACAGAGCTCGAATCGCAAGTGGTGTCAAAACGTAAAGAAACAGTCTGTCCTCGATATTCAAACTGGGAGGCAGTTATCGTAACATCACATATGTCACAAGCCCCACATCTTCTATGGCCTCTCTCCTGCTTAGACTGTGCTGGTTCAACTACAGGCCGCAACACTGCGGGACTCAGCCATTCTTTCAGATTTCTTTCCCTTTGCCATACGCAGCGAATTTTTTTATCCGCCAAGCCAAGGACAGTCATTAAAACATTTTTATGCTGTTTAATCACACGTTGAATATCTAAGCTCAAAGAAGAATATTTTGTAATCAAGTTTACTTCATCAGGGTCTAGGTTTTTTTATCTCTAGCGGGCTTCATCGCCAATAAGGAGTCTCTATGATTATACAGAGCCCGGGAATATGCTTGTTTAATGATTTTCCTAGGGTAGCCTCTTGCCAAAAAGCTAGCAAATAATTGTTTCGATTTAAACTTATAGTCATCCTTATCCGAACAATTTCTCCTAAAGCGCAGAAATTGCAAAAAAGGGAGACTCTCTTTCAATCGCCTAGGATGTGCACTCCTGAAATGTAACAGCGTGTTCCTATCGATAACCTTTTTGTATACAGATGTCATCCACTCTCCTAAACCCCTTCTAATCTGTACGTCCAGATAGGTGAGAGTCTCCTTATGATATGTATAAGTAAACTTTATATTGTCATCAAGATGGTTAATCCACTGAAAAAACAAAAGAAGCGTCTCCTCAGTGCCCTTCCACATTAGGAAGATATCATCGATGTAGCGCTTCCATATTATGATATTAGAGACATATACAGAGGAAGCTAACCACCGACTTTCAAAACAACCCATTTAGAAATTAGCTATTGAGGGAGCGCATGTCGCCCCCATAGCTACCCCTGCTATCTGTTGATATAGGACACCTTGAAAGATGAAATAATTACGAGTGATTGCCAACCGAGCTAAACTAAGTAACAATTCTTGTTGTCCTTCTGAAACATCTCCTCGCTGCTGTAACACCTGATACACTGTATCCAACGCTGCCTCTTGAGGTATACTAGTGTAGAGAGACACTACATCTAGAGTGACTAGTAGAATATCCATATGCCTTGACCATGCATTTGCCTCTTTCAAAACATTCAATAAATGAGTGGTGTCCTTTAAATATGAAGGAATAGTGACTAACAAAGGGCGTAGGAAGGAATCTACATAAACTGATAAGGGTTTCAAAACACTACCCCTGGTAGACACTATAGGTCTACCCGGGGGTTTTAGTAAACTTTTATGAATTTTCGGCACAACGTAAAATTTAGGTGTTGTAGGAGATTGAATATTTAGATAACGGAATTCTTTACTAGTAATTAGTTTCTTCTGCAAAGCGTCTAACGTAATGTTTCTAATTTCAATTTGCAGGTTCACTTTTGGATCATTCTTCAGTACAATATAAACTGCAGGATCACACAGTTGGGAAAGGGCCTCTGACACATAATCTTGTCTATCTAACACCACAACTCCCCCCCCCCCCTTGTCAGCACTCTTAATAACTATATCGGAGCGTGTCCTCAATTCACGTAAAGCTTGATTCTCTGGTCTTGTCCGTGGTTGAGTATAGATGGCTATTGAAATGAAGGCGGAGAGAGAAATCTAGAGGATTGGCTATTGGTGAAGGGGAGGAGTTGTGAGAGATCCAATAGTAATATCGATAGCGGACCATTTAAATGTGGTGTTTTATCTTACCTCACATGCGCGGCGTCTAGTAACCCTAAAGGCACGAACCGTTGTTACAGAATGATAGCGTGATTAGGGTGTTTTAATTTCAGGACGCGGGCATTATGTAAAATGGGAGGAGATGTTGTTTTTAATCTTTGTTAGTCTTTTTTAATAGGGTGGATTGTGATTCACTAATTCTTGTGTGTGGAGTTTGATGCTATGTGTTTTCCTGTTTTATACAGCACTACTAGAAAGCCTATTATAGGATCCCCTGAAGAAACAGACAGCGTGAAACGCGTAAACGGTACCTAGGACAGGCGTCGGGATCAGCATAAGTCTGTGTGCCAGAGGAGCTAAAAGTTCACTAGCTGAAAGCTAAGTGTTTATTCCATATTTTGGACTTTGTTGAAGTTGTTAAAGTTGTTTTATGAATTGCTGCACTGGCATTCCAAAATGAGTAGCTCCACTGGGGAAATCTTTTGAAGGTCGTTGATGCTATAAGGCAAGATACCGGTTTAAGACGTGAGTCTGAATGGTATAGCCGCAATAAGTCTGAGACCTTCTTACTAATAGCAAGTGCTCCTGATCAAAAGGAAATAATTAAGATTATTTCCACTCTTTATTGTGTTAATACTGAACGACTTATCATTACTATATACTGGAATTCTCTGAGGTGACATTTGTTGACTGAGTATTGTTGTTTGGTCAAGGGGAGATGTGCTGGGAGTTCGAAGGAGATCATGTGGTGATCAGACCAAGGTACCATGGTTACCTGTAGGGGAGGTAAGTTATATTGGAGTGAAGGTAGGAGGGTATGAATACCAGATCTGGTGTACTACCTCCAGTGTGTGTTTGAACTTCGATGATTTGGGTGAGGTCCATTGTGTTTAATACGTCGAGGAAGGCTGAGGCTTGAACTGTAGGGGCTGATTTGAAGTTGAAGTCGCCTAATATAATTAGAGGCTTTCCTTTGCTAGAGTAAGTGCATGTGAGCTCTAGTATAGTTGATAGGTCATCTGGATTAGAGTTTGGGAATCTGTATATCAAGCATAGCATCATTTGTTTGTTCTCCGATATTATAATATTTACTGTTGGAGCTGATGTGGGCTTAAGGTTTAGTCGCTTGTTAGATAAAATGAGTGCTCCTCCACCTTTCGGTAATGCACATAATATCAACCTTTTGTTCTTGTAGTCTGATATGGTGTGGATTTTATTTTGGATGGGCGTGCATTTACTAGTGAGCATTTGATTGTTTGAGGGTGCTGTGCCATTGTGTGGTGCACTTGCGGGAGTGTTCTTGTGTATATTGGAATAAGACATTGTGTCCTCCTCTGTGGCTGAGGGTACATTGGTAGAGTTGTTAGGTGGTGTCTCTCTCTGTATAGGATTGGAATCATGCCGTTCCATATTTGTGTTGATCTGGATGGTCTTATTAGAATTATTATGAGGAGGAGGAGCGAACTAGTGTTAGTCCACTTCATTTTGTGTGGTTGTGGGAATAGTATCTTGAAGTCTGGTGGCTTTAGACTTAGAGTTGTGGTAGGTTGCTTATCTCTTGATGTCAATAGTTATATGGAGGCTCTTACCTTTGAGTAGTGAGGATGAGTGATGCCCCGTTGTGAAGCTGTGTGAGCTATATGATTTCTTTGTGGTTGTGTTTGGGACTTGAGTCTGGTTGCTGTGTCCTGCAGTGTTGGTTTCTGCCGCAGTGGTATAGTGCAAGCTGGACTGGGGATTACTGTTACAGCTATTGGTTGGCGTTGTCAATGGATATCTCTCTTTGCCTGTCTTGGGGTCCCCTTCTCGGTCCCCGCCTAAGGGCCACGCCAAAGGGCCCTCTGGTTGGCTGGGTGGAGAGAGTCCCTTGTACCTGTTGGCACTTCTTTTTAGCATAGCTGGGGTGTGCGGTGGGCTTGATCGGCCTTCTGAAGGCGATTGGGGAAGGTCTGTTCTTCCTGCTCGCCTCCCCAATGCCGATCTGGTTGGTGGGGGTGGAGAGAGTCTCTCTTGCGCCTGTTGGCACTTCTTTTTAATGTTGCTGGAATGCGGTGGGCCTGATCGGCCTTGTGGAGGTGTTCAGGGAGGGGCTGCTTATATAAAAACTCTATACCTCACCAGCAACCAATGCAGCCAAAGCAGAATTTGCTGTAACTGTATGATCTCCTTAGAGGGAGCTTCCATAATCAGCAGGTATCACTGAGTATTGCTGTGACCTGGTCCACTGAATCAGGATCAAACACATCGTCATAAGTTACCAGCCTCTCATACAGCTGTCTGGCTGTAGATGTCCTTATCTGCTTGTTTGCAATGGCTAATGCCAGTCAGTTGGCTGCTGACTTGGTGCTTGTGCTTTCTGGTCTTGATTTTCAATGCCCATCGAGTTGATTGTGCTGGTACTCTCTGCTCTCTAGGTGGTGGATAGTGGAAGCAATAGGGGTCCTGGTTGCTGGATGTTTCTGTGCCTGTTGTTCCCTTGGGATAGTTTATGCAATCGGTTCCCTTGCTTTGTGTTAACTCATGTATATCACATTGGTTGGTTGGTCCGATGTTCTATTCAGGACCCAGCCTAAGGGCCACTCCAAAGGGCCCCCTGGCAAGGCCATCAGGCGTGGGCCCGCCAGGTGTGGGCGTGCCAGAAGGCGCTTTAAATTTAAACAGTTCTGTGCCGGGAGGTCCTGAGGACCGTGTGGCCTCATCGGATAGAGATGGGGAGGGGTTTCCTTACCTGCTCCCTGCCAGCGAAGCAATCAGGGTTAAGCCCTGAAAAAAATTAACATAATTAGGAACTAAATTGAGAAATAACAAAATAGCTAAAACAAAATAGAAATAACAAAAATGCATTAGCGCAAACTTACATGAAATAATGCACCCGATCCAAACAACAGCTGACTGATTCTGCTCTCCCTCAAACTCCCCTAATGGTCCTACTGTTAAATGACCCTCCCCCAAACTCCTGCAGTACACCAATGTGCTACGGCACAGCGGTTGAAAATCACTGATGCAGAATCTGACAATCTTATTGAGGTCAGTGGCTGTAAAAACAATTTATTAATGAAGAGAAGTATGGTATTTTTAAAATTACAACAAAAATAATTTTGGGAGCATTAGGTCTTTCTGACAGTGGCATCCCTATTGCACCCTAGGTTATCAGGCACTCTGGGTGACTCTGGGTCAGAGGGTTTCATTATCTAGTACCCACATTCTAGGCAGTTCTGACACCCTGCCTTCATAAGAGCAGGGCCCCCCACTCATGCGGTTGCTGCATTTGTGCTTTGACACCCGCAGACCCTGACACAGAACAGTCTTTATCCATTTGTTTGCTTCACTGATTTGCATGCCCCTCCCTCATGTACTTTGGCTCACATATCAAAGCTGTGAAGCAGGTTGCACCTCTCCTCCAATTGGCCTTCACTGGCAACTTACACTGTGGTGTGGTTGGTGATGTATTTTTGCCTGTTATCTCTGCTGAGGTGTGGTGGGCTGTTTCCACACATGTTGACACAATGACACTTAAGTGTTTCTGAGCCATGGATTCTGTATTTATGGCAGCAGGGGCAGTGCAGTTGCACTAGGAAAGTAATGCCATGCTAGGCACAGGAATTGCACATTAGTAGCGACTGCACATCAGGTCTGTATGTGTGCTGTGAAGGTGTGTGCTTCTTGCCTTCCGCACTTGCCCCCTAGACAGGTGAATGTCACTGGGGCCACAGCATGTGGCTGCTACCTGGATGTGTCCATTCATGTCCTGCATCTGCCAACTGCTCCCAACCACCCACACAGCACAAAGATGTGGCCGCAGTGGCATACATCTGTCTAGCAGGAGTCACATTGGTGTTAGCAAGCAAGTACAGGAGGCAAGTAGCATGCACCTACACAGCACGTAGGCACATCTGATGTGCAGTCACTACTACCATGTGACTGAGATGCCTAGGATGGCAGTGCCTCCTTACTGCAGCCACACTGCCCTTGCCATGGTAGAGAAGTGTGCTAATCACACCTTAGTCCTGCGCTACTTACATCACTTTTGTAAACATGCCCCTTGGGGAAGAACAACCCAAACTAACTACATGATACAAGGTTCCACATTAGGAGCCTCTACCCAGGAAAAGGATCTAGGTGTCATCGAAAATAATATGTTGAAATCCTCTGTTCAATTTGCAGCAGCAGCAGCTAATAAAGCTAATAGAATGCTAGGAATTATAAGGAAATGAAGGGAGAATAAACAAAGGATATCATAATGCCTCTGTACTGCTCCATGGTGCGATTACACCTTGAGTATTGCATACAGTTCTGGTCGCTATATGTACAGGGAAAATGAACCCAAATAATAAAGGGGATGGAAGGATACTTCTACAAGGAAAGGCTTAAAAGGTTAGGGCTCTTCAGCTTGGAAGAGATGGCTGAGGGAAGATATGATAGAGGTCTATAAAATAATGAGTGGAATAGAACGAGTAAACATGAATCGGATGCTTACTCCTTCAAAAAGTGAAGATACAAATTAGTACATTTAAGATTCATATTTCTTCACTCAGCATGTAAATAAGCTCTAGAATTTGTTGCCAGAAGATGTAGTAAAAGCTATTAGTGTAGCTGAGTTTTAAAAAGTTTGGATAAGTTCCTGGAAGAAAACTTCATTAAACCATTATTAAAGTGAACTAATGGAAAGCCACTGCTTATCTTTTGGAAAAGCAGCCTGGAATCTATCTTACTTTCAGGATCCTGCCAGGTACTTGCGACCTGGATTGGCCATTGTTGGAAACAGGATACTGGGCTTGATGGACCTTTGGCCTGATCCAGTATGGTATTGTAAATCTTATTCTATGCACTCAAACACATCACATCTAACAGTCACTGCGTGCACATCTCGCACACTACAATCAGTCATTCATTACCTATGCAGCACACAGCACCCACTTCTCTACCCAACATTCTCCACTCAGTCACACACACATTAAGTAAGTGGCCTGAGGCATATGGTTCCAGGAATATACTCATAGCTGTGCAAAAGTACAGGCATAATTTGTAAGCAAGTTCTATAAGATTATTTAATTTATTTGTGTGAAAAATGTAATTATTTACTTTTGCATAATTCTGATTGTTTTCAGTGCATAATATTGACATTTTTGGCACATAACACCCTGGGATGTAGTAAGTGCACAGTTTTGCTGCGGTAATTTTCAAAGCAGAGATATGTGTGTACTTTTTCTTTGAAAATATGGGAAAGTCAGTGCAGAGAAAAGATGTGCATAGTTTTGACCTGTGAGCACAATTATAAAATTACCCTCTTAGGAGATAATTTTCATCTAGAGTTACTAATATGCAGTACTGCTTTAATGCGTACTAATACTTTACTGCAGGTCGCATTTTATGAAATGGCTCTCACTTGGTTTGCAGCTTGTCGTGCTGTGAGGGCTTGTGTGCATCAGTGATGCTGAGAGCTAAACTATCGGTAGTTTAACTACTGGCAGGGTCTCCCAAGATGGACAGGTCTCAGCTGAGGTGCCAGACGAAGACAAACCACCCATCTGGGCAGCAGCAGAATGGGATAGTGTTGACGGCGGAGGATCACATTTCTGTGACAACGGCAACAACACCAAACTTAAACTGCGCGGAAGGAAGGCCCGGCAATCTACTTCTGTATCTTGCCATGAAAACCCAATGGATAGTTACAACAAAACAAATTGTGCTATGGTGCTGGAAGATGAGACTCCCAGGTCGGAAGGCACTCAACTAGCTACTGGGGAAGAGCTGAAGACTTTTCAGAGTAAAGCCAGCATTTATGATGTGGTTGGATCAAAGCCTTCGGGAAGTCTGACTGCTGATGTAGCTGCGCATGAAATGAGAGTCAGAAGCTGTAAAGATGTCTTACACATTGGAACATGGAACGTACGAAGCATGAACCAAGGGAAGTTGGAAGTGGTCAAGAATGAAATGGAACGTGTACAACTTGATCTGTTGGGTGTCAGCGAACTGAAATGGACTGGCATCGGGCACTTTGCATCAGATGATCACATGGTCTACTATGCTGGAAATGAAAGACAAAGAAGAAATGGTGTTGCATTTATAATAAAGAAGAAACTTGCAAGAACTGTAATGAAATACAATGCAGTCAGCGAACGCTTAATCTCTATTCGTCTACGAGGATTGCCTATCAACACAACTATAATTCAAGTATATGCCCCAACAACAGCTGCAGAAGAGAATGAAATTGAAGAGTTCTATGAACAAGTACAAGCTGAAATTGACAGAACATGCAAACAGGATATCCTGATAGTCATGGGTGACTGGAACGCAAAAGTTGGCAACAAACAAGAAGGCAAAGTAGTTGGAAAATATGGACTTGGCAACAGAAATAAAGCTGGAGAAAGATTGATAGAATTCTGCAAGACCAATGATCTATTCATCTCAAACACCTTCTTTCAGCAACACAAGCGACGACTGTACACATGGACTTCACCCAATGGATTGTATAAAAATCAAATTGACTACATCTGTGGAAGTCAACGATGGAAAAGCTCTGTAACATCAACAAAGACAAAACCTGGAGCTGACTGTGGTACAGATCATCAACTACTAGTATGCAAACTCAAGCTAAAGTTGAAAAAGAGCAAACCACTCATGAATGCACCAAAATATGACCTTGAGAATATACCACTGGAATTTAAAGACTGCCTGCAAAATCGATTTGCTGCCTTAGATACAAATGACAGAGCTCCGGAAGAGTTATGGAATGACATCAAGAAGGTTGTGCTGGAAGAAAGCGAGAAGTCTCTACAAAAGGTGAAAAAGCAAAAACGGCCAAAATGGATGACGGAAGAAACTCTGAAAATTGCCCAGAAACGCAGGGAAGCTAAAGCCAAAGGAGAAAGAAAGACAATCGCAGAACTCAACAGAGATTTCCAACGTGCAGCAAGACAGGACAAGGAAAAGTACTACAATGACACTTGCAAGGAAATAGAAGCAGAAACTATTAGAGGAAGAACAAGATCGGCTTTCCTAAAGCTGCGAGAGTTAAAGAAAAAGTTCCAGCCTCGAATTGGAATGTTACAAGATGCTCAAGGTTCTATGTTGAATGATGCTGAGAAGATCAAGAAAAGGTGGAAGGAATATACAGAGTTTTTATATGATAAAGATCAAGTGGACCAACAGCCGTTTCAACCTATACCTTATGATCAGGAACCATTGGTGATGAAAGAAGAAGTTGAAGCAGCATTGAAAGCCTTATCAAAGAACAAAGCACCAGGCATTGATAGCATTCCCATAGAAGTATTGCAGCAATCTGATGCAGCTGTTACCGTACTTACAAGGCTCTGCCAAGAAATATGGAAGACAACATCATGGCCAACTGACTGGAAAAGATCTGTGTTTATACCAATACTAAAGAAAGGTGATCCAACTGACTGTGGAAATTATCGCACAATCGCTCTGATCCCACATGCCAGCCAGATTCTACTGAAGATTATTCAAAAGAGACTACAGCCATACCTAGAACAAGAACTACCTGAAGTGCAAGCAGGGTTCAGGAAAGGGCGAGGAATGAGAGACATCATTGCGGATGTGAGATGGATCCTTGAAAAGACTAAAGAATACCAAAAGGATATCTATTTGTGCTTTATCGACTATAGCAAGGCTTTTGACTGTGTAAACCATGAGAAACTCTGGGCCACATTAAGAAGCATGGGTATACCAGAACACCTGATCGTTCTCTTGCGTAATCTGTACATTGATCAAGAAGCAACAGTTCGAACGGAACAAGGAGAAACAGAATGGTTTAAAATAAGCAAAGGTGTAAGACAAGGCTGCATACTTTCCCCCTACCTGTTTAATTTATATGCAGAACAAATCATCAGAGAAGCAGGATTGTATGAAGACAACAGAGGTGTGAAGATTGGTGGAAGACTCATCAACAACCTTCGCTATGCTGATGATACCACATTACTGGCTGAAAGTGAAGATGATCTGAAACATTTGCTTCTCACAATCAAAGAACATAGTCTCAAAATGGGCCTGCACCTTAATGTAAAGAAGACAAAGATCATGACAACTGGCATAATCAACAGGTTCATCGTTGAAGGAGAAGAAATTGAAATCGTGAACAACTTTAACCTACTTGGATCAACTATCAATAAAGAAGCAACAAGCAGTCAAGAAATCAGACGACGCATTGCTCTTGGCAGAATGGCTATGAAAGACCTAGATAAGATTCTCAAGAGCAGAGATGTCTCTCTCCATACAAAGATTCGACTTGTTCAAGCCATGGTATTTTCAATAACATCATATGGATGTGAAAGCTGGACAGTGAAAAAGACAGACAGGAAGAAAATTGATGCCTTTGAATTATGGTGCTGGCGGCGAATACTGTGTATACCATGGACTGCCCGAAGAACAAACCAGTCGGTACTAGAAGAGATCAAACCTAAGCTTTCTTTAGAAGCTCAGATGACAAGACTTCGACTTTCATACTTCGGACACATCATGCGAAGAGAGAGATCATTAGAGAAAGACATCATGCTTGGCAAGATAGAAGGTCAACGCAAAAGAGGAAGGCCAGCAATGAGATGGATTGCTACAATAACAGCAGCTACGGGTACCAGTCTGTCAACAATGAGCCGTCTGACTGAAGACCGAACACAATTTAGGATAGCTATCCAGAGGGTCGCCATGAGTCGACTCCGACTCGACGGCACTTAACAACAACAACTTTACTGCAGGTCGCATTTTATGCAATGGGATTTAGGGGTATGTTTACTAAGGCCATTAAGGGAGCAAGTGTGCCGTCAATGCCTATTATCAGCACCCTTGCACCCTTAACGCTGCAAAACAGCTGCATTAATGAGTATTAAAGGCTCCTGTAGCGTTAAGGGAACAGTAGGCGGATATTAGGCGTTAACAGGGCGGAGAGCGGGCATTGACAGTGGCTGTTCCCTTAATGCCTGTTGCGTTAGCGCCCTTTAACTCTGGGAACCCTAACTCCAAGTAAATATCATGGAAAGGGAGTATTTTGAGGGGAGAGAGCCTATTTAAACATTTACAATGTGGTATACAGACAGGGGAGCCCAAGATAGTGATAGTAGTGCTCCATTAGCAGCAACAGCATAGTGCCCAAGTATGAAAGGGCACTATGTTGATGGTGCAAATGGGACAAAGGGTCATGCAGTGGGTGTTGCTGGTGCACAAGACAGACCAGGCAGCTGCCCAGGTTGCACATCTGTGATTTCCGCCATGATTCCACAGTGATAGTGGCGGCACACAAACATGCTGTTGCTGCGAAAAGGTGATGCACAACATGGGGCACCCTAGCAGATCCCTGGCACCCTAGGCAGAGACCCTGGCCACCCCCTCTACTGCCACTGCCACCGCTGGCTCCAGAGGAAGAGGCCGGTAGCACCAGCAGCTGTAGCTCTACAGGGGGCTGCAAAAAGCAGCCGCCCAGGAAAATACCACTACTGCAGCTGTCCACCTCCTCCCAAGATGTATCTGCAGCTGACGGGGATGGTGTTATGCCAGCGGCAATTGTGGAGGGGAGGGGCAGTGTGGCTACCCATGTGTGCCTATGCCCCCCATCCGGAACTGGCACCCTAGGTGCACGCCTAAGCCACATGGTAGATGGGTCGGGACTGCACCCTACCCCCACTGACAGCATGCTACCATGTCAGCATGATGTGAGGGTGTTGACAGCAGGTGCAGCGGCCACTAGCAGCAGCATACAAAGCCATTGTGACATACAGACTGGACAACACGTTCTCTTCGAACACCCACCAAACACACTTTGACAAGTATGGCTCAGGACATGCAGAGATCACAGCAGACATAGGAAGACCCCTAACAATGTCTGCACTCACCCTGTCAATGACCACAGCTCTACAGAGGGACTGCTGACTTGATATGGTAGCTCTGTGGTATAACACTCAATGACCCTGTGTATATGGGTGGAGGGTCACAGGTTCAAGACCTGGCTGTGGATCATGTATTGCATGTCCCTATGGGTAAACTTTATCCTACAGTGCAGGCATAGCTCCAGTATGTGCAACCCCCCCAAAAAATCAGCCAGCAAGGGTACAGACAGCCTCCACTATCCACAGCTGCATGGAAAGGCAGGCTGATAGCACCTGCACACTGAACATGCATTAATGTCAGGGTGCGCTAATAGCAACTGCACAACGAGTAAATGTTAACAAAGTTTGAGCTGATATGGTGACCAAAGTGGCAGGCAGGAATGCCAACCATCCCCACTTCTGCATTGCGATGTGTGTGTCCAGAGTTTTGTGGCCTCCGGCACTGCACTGTGCCTCACATTGCCTAAGCTGTTCCCTGTGTTTGCAAATATGCACGATGAGCAGGGGATTGTGGGCATGGCCAGAAACACAGCATTTTGGCCAGGATATGTCTGCATCGGAGGTAGGGTCAGTGGCTGAGCCTTCATAGTGCCCATCTGCCATGTGCATGGCCTGGGTGGCCACAGCAGTTTATGCTGAGAGGGCACTCTCACTCTGACCATGGCATGGCATGGCTATGTATCCACATATGTAGTGTCCAGCTCTAGTAATGTAGGTGTATTTCTTGTCCTGGAAGCCCAATCACTGAGCCCAAAGCTGGGTGTCCATGCCATTTGTCCCGAGCCAGGGTGTATATGGCTGCTCTGTGCTCATGTATTGTGTGCCCATCAGACTGGGCACAGTTGGTATGTGCATGGCTGAGACAACCCTGTGGTGGGCAGCTGGTGCAGTCTGACTGTGCTTGCTGTGGTAGATTGGTTGGAACAGCAGCTGTTCATAGTATGCTCACTGTGGTCAAGGCAGGACCATGCATGCCTATAAAACCCCCACTGCATGGCATCAACTGCTGCAACACTCAGTACTGACATGAGATGATCTGGACAAATCCTTGACCAACAGGAGCAGGACACAGGGATAACAGGCAACTACAGCATGCTGCAATTGTGCTAAAAACACAGTGACTAGCATAACACACAGCAGACAATATCTACCACACACTGACAGTGATGTGAACCTGCAGCAGAGTCCATCTCTAACAGTGCAAGCTCTGGGGACCAGGTACTGGCCATCCATCCTCACTTTCAGAGTGACTGCTGAAACTGCTCAGTAGCACGGTTTGCAGCTGTTATGTGCTCGTAGCACACACTGTCAGTGCATTTTACTGAGATGATGTGCTGGATCACTGCATTCTCCATTTGTGGACCAGCTGCAGAATGCTGTTCTGCATGTGCAGTGTATCATGGGTACTGGAGGGACTAACCTATACCGGCACACTCAACAGACATTTTTGGCAGTGACCTGCAGTCTCCTTAGTTCCAGACATTGCTGGACCAAGTAGTGTTGGGGTCTGGGCCAAATGGTTACTGTAATGTCTCCATAGGCAAAGGATAAGAATTTGATTCCCACTTGTTCTTTTGGGCCTGTGTGCTACTCAGTTCATTTTCATACCTGTAATAGTCCAGGCTCTGTGCTGACTGGCAGACAAACATCCTTATAATTTGTTCTGGGTTCTGCCCACAATTTGGGTCATCAAACATGCTGTTCCCCCTCATGCCCTTCTGAGAGCATGGCTTTGTTGGCTCTGCTGCAGCCCATTGCAGGGAGTCAAACATGTTCACCCTGCTTCTGGCACCTGCTTGGAAGCATGGTACAATGGTCATGGCACTGCCTTGGAAACCAAGGTACCAGGGTTTGAGGCCCTCGACACACTTTTTGCGTCATTTGGACTGTGTTACTGTTGCGTTTTATGTATGCCACAACCTGCCTGGAATGATCACACCTCCTTGTGACCTTGGGCAGGTCACTTAACCCTCAATTGCCTCAGCTGATCGCAGGTTCCTAAAGTCCCTGTTTTTCATCAGACATTAACAGATTTTCCATACAATGTACTCCGATGTGACTGAACTGATACAGCAGTATACTAACAGGCAGTTACATGCATACAGCTGTAACTTACATGTGAAACATGAGTCAGGTATGACATCAGACTGTGACTGTACAACTTTGGCTCCAAAACGTCTCTGCATGACATACAGACACATCCTACCCCATGGATAGCCACCTGCAGGTATCAGCTCATGTCTGTACGTAACCCTTTTGCACAGTTTTCATATGCACATTTGTCTGGGGTGTTGTATTGTGGTTGTGTGGCTGGGACAGGTGTGGGACCCACATGTCTGATATCAGGCCTTCCATACGGCACTGACACATGTTTTCCCCATACTGTTGGAGATAGCACTGTTGGGATGGCACCTCCAGTACATCGGTGCTGCAGCCCATACCACACTCTCCTCTCCCGCCATCCTTTCTCAGCCCATCCATCAGTCTCTGGTGACTATGTGCAGTCATGTCTTCTCATGCAAGCTGCTACACCATGGCCTTCCACATTTTGACGCTTCACTCACGCCTCTCCTGTGCTTGATCTGCACATCACCACTCCTGCTCCAACCTCCTTTCGCTGCACACATCGTGATACTTCTAACTCCACTAGGGGACACGTCTTCCCCATTCTGTGCCATATACTGACATTACGGCGTTTAACATGGGCCCCCCCCCCCAGTACATTGGTACAGCTGCCTCCCACATACTCGTCCATCTTACTGACTACCACGTAGGATGCCCACATCTGTCAGGTCCATCAGCTCCCATCTGTCCTTATAATGGCTTTCGCTAGGGCTCCCTTATCCAGCTTTACAGTGACAGCCGTTTTTGGGCATTAAGATGCACACTTGACACCTTAATGCCCAATGTCTTGTTAAAGCACATTAAATGACCCATAGCGCCCTTACCGCCGGAATATCTCCTATCCACCCAGAGCCTTTTTCACATGTCAAACTCCTGAGTGGAGGAGTGGCCTAGTGGTTGGGGCAAGGTACTTCAGGCCGGAAGGTCGGGGGTTCAAATCCCACTAGAGGACAGCAACCTTGGGCCGGAAGGACTGGGGTTTCTAGTCCCACAGGTGCTCCTTGTGGTCTTGGGCAAGCCATTTAACCCTCCATAGCCCATGTTCCCTATAAAATAGTTATATCCAAGTTATAATGCCCTGTTCAATGTAATTTCAGTTTGTTCCATGTAAACCGCCTTGATATCATGAAAGGCGGAATATAAGAAATGTTAAATAAATAAATAAATTATCGCTGCTGTTAACGCCTACTACCTTAACATCCTTTAGTAAACATACCATTTAGTAACTAATAATGCACATTAATGGCATTAAAGAGTTCTCATGCAGCAGCACACTTTAGTAAATATAACCCAAAGTTTCATAAATATGATACCTTTGGGGGCTCAAAAATATTTTTAAATATCTGGGTTCCACTGTTTTCGTAATACTACAAAGCTTAGTAGATCAGGTCCTTAGCTAGTTAAAGCTGAGCAGTTTGATGGGGCATTTTTTTAAATCAGTAAAGTGACCAGCTAACTTCCAAAGGTTATCTAGTTAGACCTTTTGAAAATCCATGCTTATATTACCATATTACATTCCTACATCTATTTCTCTCTGCTGCAGGTATTCCGCTACTGGGTTTCCTTTTTCTGTTGCCTGTGAACATCCCTTGGTCTCAGATCGCAGTCTCCTGGCTTGGAATTGTGCATTACCTTGCTTGTATAATGCCACAACTGGGCAGTGTGCTCTACCACCTCTTCATGAACCACGAGGGAGGAGAATCTGTCTATCACATACTGCTTACCCTTGACATGTGTGGGGTCTGTATGGTGAACACTCTTGGTGAGTAGTTGTAGGCAGACGATGGGGTACAGTGCCACTACTAAGCTGTCTTAGGGGTATGTTTACAAAGGGTGGTAAGGGAGCAGGTGTGCCGTTAATGCTTGTTTTCGGTGCTGATGAGCAGTTAACTCCACGGAAAGCGCCAATAATACTGGGAGCTGGCAGCGTTAAGGGAAAAGGAGGTGGAGAGTCGGCATTAATGGGGTGGAGAGTGGGTATTGACAGCATGTGCTCCCATACCAATGGTTGTGCAATCACACATTAGAGGGCTCAGTGCTGGCAACCCGAATGCCAAGTAAAACCTCACAGAAAGGGGTAATTTTGAGGGAGAGATCTTATTTAAATGTCTGCAATGTGCTACACACAGAGGATCCCAAGAAACTAATAGTAGTGCTCCATTAACAGCACCAGCATAGTGCCCAATTATGAAAGGGCACTAAGCTTATGGTGCTAAGTATGCAAAGGCGGTGTCACTTGGGTGATGCAGTGGTGCTTGCAGGTCCACAAGGCTGACCAGGCTGCTGCCTAGGGTGCACATCAGTGATGTCCGGCACAACATCATAGTGACAGTGGCAGTGCAGAGATATGCTGCCTCAGTCATAAGAACATAAGATATGCCATACTGGGTCAGACCAAGGTCCATCAAGCCCAGTATCCTGTTTCCAAAAGTGGCTAATCTAGGTCACAAGTACTTAACAGTTTCCCCAAAAGACACAGGTTCCACAATGCTTGTATTGGGGGAAGCAGTAGATATTCTGGGTCCACTTTAATAATGGTTTATGGACCTTTCCTCCAGGAACTTGTCCAAACCTTTTTTAGACCCGGCTATACTAACAGCTTTTACTACATCCTCTGGTAGCAAATTCCAGAGTTTGATTACGTGTTGAGTGAAAAAATATTTTCTCTTATTAGTCTTAAATAGGTTACCCTGTAGCTTCATTGCATGTCCCCTTGTCTTTTTATATTTTGATAGCATAAACAATCGTTCTACGTTTACCCGTTCCACTCCATTCACTAATTTATAGACCTCTATCTTATCTCCCCTCAGCTGTCTCTTTTCCACGTAGAAGAGCCCTAACCTTTTTAGCCTCTCTTCATAGGGGTATCCTTCCGTCCCCTTTACCATTTTGGTGGCTCTTCTCTGTATCTTTTCTAATAGCGCTATTTTTAAGGTACTGCAACCAGAATTGCACACAATATTCAAGGTGCAGTCGCACCATGGAGAGATACAGAGGCATTATAATATCTTTCGTTTTATTCTCCATTCCTTTCATTATGATATCTAGCATTCTATTTGTTGTCTTGGCTGCCACTGCACACTGGTTGGAGGGTTTTAACATGTTATCCACGATGATGCCTAAATCTTTTTCCTGGGTGGTGGTGCTAATGTGGAATCTTGCATCGTGTAATCATAGTTTGGGTTTTTCTTTACTAGGTGCATAATTTTGCACTTGTCTACATTAAATTTAATCTGCCATTTGGATGCTCAGTCTTCCAATTTATCAGGATCCTCTTGCAATTATCCACAATCCTCATGGGTTTTAACAATCTTGAATAGTTTTGTGTCATCTGCAAATTTGATAACTTCACTCGTTATTCCCATTTCCAGGTCATTTATGAATATGTTTAAAAGCAGCAGACCCAGTACAGATCCCTGGGGTACTTCACTATTCACCTTTCTCCATTGGGAAAATTGGCCATTTAGCCATACCCTCTGCTTTCTGTCTTTTAACCAGTTCCTGATTCACAAACGTACACTGCCTCCTATCCCATGACTTTTCAATTTTGCCGAAATTCTCTCATGAGGAACCTTGTCAGAGGCTTTCTGAAAGTCCAAATACACTATATCAACTGACTCACCTTTGTCTACCTGTTTATTCACACCTTCAAAAAAACATAACAGATTAGTTAGACAAGACCTTCCTTGGCTAAAGCCATGTTGACTGTCTTCCATTAAGCTATGACTATGTATATGTTTAATAATTTTGTTCTTTATGATGGTTTTAATCATTTTTCCCGGTACTGACGTCAGGCTCACTGGTCTGTAGTTTCCCGGATCACCCCTGGAACCCTTTTTAAAAATTGGTATTACATTGGCCATCCTCCAGTCTTCAGGTATTACAGATGATTTTAATGATAGTTCACAGATTACTAATAGTAGGTCTGCAATCTCACATTTCAGTTCTTTCAACACCCTTGGATGTATACCATCTGGTCCAGGTGATTTGTTAGTCTTCAGTTTATCATGCTATACGATATGTATGTGCCTGTACCATGGGCTGACCCTTTGACTGGACAGATCCCATGTGTAAAACATGAATGTTATATATGGCAGTAGAATTTCAAGCCATTTCAGCATAATAACCTAACAACAAATTCCCTCACCCACACCCACCATACACACCTTGTCAGACAGGTATGGCACAGAGCTTGCAGAGATTTAAGCAGATACAGCCATGCCCCTACTCATGCCAGCATGCACTCTGACAGTGACAACACCTACACCCATGGATTGCTGCGCCTATAAAACCGCTCTGTGGCTCCACACACAGTGGCAGTGTATATGTGAAAGAAGGGTCACAGGTCCAAGACCTGGCTGTGGACTAGGAATTGCATGTCCTGGTTTGTTATCTTTATCCTACACTGCAGGGACTGCATCAGCATGTGCAAGTCACAACTCATCATCCAGCCAGAGTCCACACACGCATCAGCCACAGTGATAAGCTCTAACATCCATGGCTGGATGGCAGGGCAGGCTGATAGCACCGGTATACTGTGCGGGTGTTAACAGCACCTGAGCATTGCAAAGCATGCTAATAGCATCTGTACATTGAGCACATGTTCACAATGCTTGAGCAGCTAAGGAGACTGAAGAGGGCAGTCATGAATGCCAACCAGCACCACTTTTGCACATCTCCATAATATGTGTGCGTGTGTCTCCAGAGTACTCTGATCTTCAGCAATGCACTGTGCCTGTCATTGCACAAGCTGTTCCCAAGTTCAGATTGAAAGGGTGCATAATGAGGAGCAGAAGTATGTGGGTATTGCATGAAACAGAGTGGTGTGCACAGGATGTTCATGAGTTGGAGGTAGAGTCAATGGCATGCCATGTCATTGTCAGTCTGCCACATCCAGGGCCTGGGTGGACACATCATGTCATGCTGAGAGGCCACTCTCACTCTAGCCAAGCTGTGACCATCTCACAGCTATGTATTCACATTGTGCTGTATAGTGTTAAGTTATAATGATATGGGTACTGTTCCATTCTTGGCAGTCTGAACACGGTGCTGGATGTCTGTGTTGTTTGTACCCAGCCAGGATGTTCTGATTAGCAGACTGAGCACAGTTAGCATATGAATGTCTGATACAGCCCTGCTGTGGCCATCACAAGAAGACTGTCTGTTCTTGCTGTAGTAGATGGGGATTTCCAGAAGGTGAGACTAGCAGCTGTTTCTGCACTGTTAACTATGGTCTGTGCAAGCCCATCATTGTGGCATCATCTCCTCCTCTCCTACCTTTACAAATGTCACTGCATTTGGGTTCCTTGTAAACAGCTGCCACAACCTTGGGGCCTGACATGAGATGTTATAGTATAGTCCCTAGACAACAGGAGCAGAACACAAGACCTAGATATCACAGGCCGCTCCGCCATGCTACACTTGTGCAGACAACCAGGTGAATAGCATTAGACACTGTAGACAATATCTGCAGCACACTGACAGTGATGTAGGTCTGCTCCTAGAACTGGAGAATCCAGATATTGCAGTGCAAGCTCTGGGGAGCAGGTGATGTGTACCACCCCCCCCCAGCACACGCAGGGTGACCGCCTAAGCAGGACAGTAACTCAGTTTGCAGCTGTTATGTGCTTGAAGCATACAATTTCCATGTGTATTACTGAGCTGGTGTGATGGATCATTGCATTCTCCATCTGGTGATCGGTTGCAGAAAGCTGTTCAGAATGTGCAGTGCATCATGGGTAGAGAGGCTAACCTATATCAGCACACAGAGCAGAAACTGCAGCTATAGTGCAACTGTGATGACTGGGGCATTGCCCAGTATCTGCTTGTCTTCTTTGATGGAGTCTGATGTGTGCATGGCCCCCCCCGGGGAGGTCAGGATATTTTGCAATGGATCGCATGGGTCAGCAATGTGGGTTGTGTCTAGTGTATATGCAGGTGTATCTATCGCGCTGTGTGTAGCAGGTTACAGGGGACTGCACCCCCCAGCCCATGTGCTGGCTCTGGGATCGGTGCTAAATGTGGCGCAGCAGACCCATGTGTGTTAGTGTTATTTGCGGTTGGGGGTGCAGGGAGGGCCGGGCATTTTGATCTCACATGTGCCTTGGGCATTGGACAACAGATGTACCTGCAGCAGTGTGTCTGTTGTGCAGCTACAGTACTGCGTGTCCGGTGCATTATGTACTGCATGTGCGCCACTGTAGGCAGGCCCTAGGTTTGGGGTACCACAGTCTCAGACTGTGCCAGCCACATTGTTTCATGTCCTGGCTTTCACCTATTGCAGGCAGGGACCTGCATTCTCTTTAATTCTCGACATTGCTGTGCAGGACACTGTGGAATTCTAACACAATGGCTAGAGCTACATGGCTTAGGGATCAAGGTTCAAGTCCCACTGTTACTCCTTGTGTGAATTTTGAGAACATTTTATAGAGGCTTTTTCTGTATGACAGATCCTTCATAAAATGACCTCTACCCCTTGTGGCCTTGGACGGGTCACTTAATCCTACATTGCCTCAGATGTATCCAGGTTATCAATGTCCATGTTTTTCGTATACAGTACCAAGTTTATGTTAAAATGTGCACCGCTGTGACCAAGCTGGTACAGCAGTCTAATTAAAACCAGTTGCATAACTACGCCGATAAATTATATATGCAACATGATTCCACTATTACATCATAACTGTAACTGTACAGCTTTGGATCCTCACATATATACGTTACATGCAGCCACATCCTATCCCTGGGATGGCCACCTGCAGGGATCATCACACTTCCTTACTTGCTCCATATGGCCAGTATGAGTGACTCTTGTCTAGTTGTTGTCTGCACATTTGTCATGGGAGTTGTTTGCTGGTTGGGTGGCTGGGACAGCTGTGAGAACCACATAGCTGGTATTGGGGCTTCCCCATGGCACAGCCACATGTTTTTCCCACACACTGCAACAGCTTTATTGTGGTCACATCAGGTGCATCGGTGCTGCCAGCCCATACCACACTCTCATCTACCGCCATCCTTCCTTCAGCCCATCTATCTGCCCATTATGTGCAGTTATGTATTCTCCTGCCAGCTGCTCCAACGGTCCACATCGGAACTTTCTCATCATTTCAATGTATCACTCACACTTCTCCTGTGACTGCTCAGCATGTCACCACTCCTGTTCCATCATCCTTTTGATGCACACATCGCAGCAATTCTGGCTACAAATGGGGACACGGCTTCCCCATCCTATGCCACACACTGACATTACAGCATTTTACTTGGACACCCCTCACTGCATCAGTACAGCTGCCACCAACATGTTCATCCCATTTACTGACTGCCACGTCAGATGCCCATGGATCTGTCAGGTCCATCGGATCCTACCTGCCCTTCCATCCATCAGCTTACATCTGCCTTTCGCTGGGCCTCCCTTATCCTGCATTAGGCTGACAGCTGTTAGCGCACGTTAAGCGGACCCTTGCTCCCTTACTGCTGGAATGCCAGACTACCCACCTTTATCGCATGCAAACACCCTTAACCTGTCGTTATCATTCAATCTCCAATGCTCCCTTAACGCTCTTTAGTAAACGTACCCCTTAGGGTACAAACAGTGTTTCCACAGCTGAAATTCCAAGTAAATTGTTATTAAATATAGCTGGAGATACTGTTTGTCACTAACAGGGTCATTCTGAGGCACGAATAGTGGGGATGGATGTCCCAATGGTCCCATCTACCTTCCCCGTGTCTTGTACGGGGAAGGTAGATTGGGGGCGGCGTTAGGGTGGACAGTGGGTGATCATTGGCCTCAGACATACAGGGACGATTCTAATGTCGGCCCTGTACATCTGGGGCCGACGACTTGCATGGGGAACTTATTCCACTTCCAAGGTGGAATAAGTTCTCCTAGTCGCCAGGGATCGGCGGTCCCGGGGCGCGGATGGGGCAGGGGGGGCCAAGGATATTCCCCACAGCCCGACCCTAGCCTTAGAAGGCCAGATTGGGGGTCGGGCTGCTGGGAAATCACTGCTGGAGCCGGCAGCCGGGGATCGTGGCTCTTCAATGGAGCCTCAGTGCCATGGCAACCAGACGCCATGGCGCTGCGGCTCCATTGAAGAACCCTAATTGAGATAGCCGGGAAAGGCCTGTACATGTAGGCCGGATGGAATCGGGGCCCCAGCCTGCATGTATAGACCTGTTCGCGATTCTGATCCCACGGGGCTAGACGTGCCCTGTGGGATCAGAATCACAACTCCCTCTGTGCGAGAGGTTTTGGATGTACAGGATGGAATCTGGCCCTAACTGTCCAATTTTCAGCCAGAGCTGAGTATAATAGGGACATACATTCATTTGTGCATTACGTTTGCTAGTGTGCCCTAAAATTTTAGTGCACACTAAATTGATATGAAATGCACTAATCTGCAGATTAACATTTATTAAGTCAATTAGTGTGCATTAAAATGCTATAGTGTGCATAAAATTTTTTTCATGAAAATGATTGTGTGCAACGAACTGAAAAAACACTCAAATATCAGAAAAAATTCAGAAAAACACAAAAACAAACAGAATTTGTTGTGCCTGTGCAATTCCCTATAATGTAGATGATGAAAAACTTGGCTGCTTAGGTTTAGGTCAGCTTAAAAAGGATATAGCAGAATTGGAAAAGGTACAGAGAAGAGCCACCAAAATGGTAAAAGGGATGCTAAGGATATCCCTATGTGGAAAGGCTTAAAATGTTAGGGCTTTTCAACTTGGAAAAGAGACGACTGAGGGGAGATATGATAAAGGTCTATAAAATAATGAATGGAATGGAACGGGTAAACATAGATTGGTTGTTTTTGCCATAGAAAAGTAGAAAGACTAGGGGGCACACAATGAAGCTACAAAGGAAAAATCCATAAACCATTATTAAAGAGGACCCAGGAAATCTGCTGCTTGGCCCGGGACAAGCATTGTGGAACCTGTGTACCTTTTTGGGAACCTGCCAGATACTTGTGACTTGGATTGGCCATTGTTGGAAAAAAAATACTGGGCTTGATGGACCTTGGTCTGGCTCAGTATGGCATTTTTCATATTCTTATGTTCTTATGGTCAGCCAAGTATAGATGCCTAGATTTTAACCGAACATTGAAATTGAAGTGTGTTTAGATTTAGGCATTCAGCCTTTACTGAAAATGGCCACTTATGCACACAGCACCTCATGATCCCCCATCTCTCTTAAAATATTAAAGTCATATGCTGGGGAAGCCGCTAGCCCTCTGACTTCCTCCCACCCACATGTAGTCAGTCTAAAGCATGGCAGCACCTCTATGCCTGCCTATACCCCACTAGTCAAAATAGCAGAACATGATACCCCTCGCTAGGATGTCCCTCCTTTTGCTCCCAATGGGTAAAGAAATATTTTCTTAGATTAGTCTGTGTCTGCCCTCTTTGACTCTCATCCTATGAGCCCTTGTTAGAGAGCCTCCTTTCCATTGTAAAAGGCATAACTCCCAGTATTTATCCTTGGAGATGAGGGGCTTCTATGGGAATGGAGAAGGACTGTTGTGGTCCCTCTTCACCAAGAAGAAGCGGGGAACTACAGGCTAGTAAGCCTTACCTTGGTGGTAGGAAAATTAATGGAGACACTGCTGAAGGAAAGAATAGTGATCTTTCTAGAATCCAGTGGGTTGCAAGATTTGAGGCAACATAGTTTTACCAAAGGAAGATTGTGCTAAAAGAATCTAATTGATTTTTTTCAACTGGTGACTAGAGAACATCTTGATCAAAGGCATGTGCTGGATGTGATTGGCTTACATTTCAGCAAAGCCTTTGATACTGTTCCTCATAGGAGGCTTATAAATAAAATGAACAGCCTGGGGATGGGTAAAAAATTGGATTACGTAAAAAAACATAAGAAATGCCTTACTGGGTCAGACCAAGATCCAACAAGCCCAGTATCCTGTTTCCAACAGTGGCCAATCAAGGTCATAAGTACCTAGCAGTTTCCTCAAAAGACACAGGTTCCTCAATGCTTGTATTGGGTCAAGCAGTGATATCCCGGGTCCTCTTTAATAATGGTTTATGGATCTTTCTTCCAGGAACTTGTTTGAACCTTTTTTAAACCCAGCTACACTAATAGCTTTTACTACATCCTCCAGTAACGAAGTCCAGAGTTTGATTACGCCTTGAGTAAAAAAATATTTTCTCTTCTTAGACTTAAATAGGTTGCATTGTAGCTTCATCTCGTGTCCTCTAGTCTTTCTACTATTTGATGGCATAAGCAACTGATCTACGTTTACCCATTCCACTCCATTCATTAATTTATTGACCTCTATCATATCCCTCCTCAGCTGTCTCTTTTCCAAGTTGAAGAACCCCAACCTTCTTAGCCTCTCCTCATAATGGTATCCTTCCATTCCCTTTACCATTTTTGTTGCTCTTCTTTCTACCTTTTCTAATTCAGCTATATCCTTTTTAAGATATGGTGACCAGAATGCACACAATATTCAAGGTGCGGTCGCACCATGGACAATACAGAGGCATTATAATATCCTTTGTTTTATTCTCCATTCCTTTCCTTATGATTCCTAGCATTCTGTTTGCTTTCTTGGCTGCCACTGCACACTGGGAGGAGCGTTTCAATGTATTATCCACAATGATGCCTAAATCTTTTTCCTAGGTGGTGGTTTCCAAGGTACCTTGCATCGTGTAACCTCTAATAGTTGATTGATGGTCATAATTTTATATTTTCATTACTTTTATCCTATTTTGTAGATTCATCACATTTTATCATTGGTATTACCTCTCTTTTTGTGACTGGTGATATTGCTCCCATCATCTGAAATGAAAAATCCAAGAATATTCATGTCTCTCTGGCCTAGCTAGTCCTTTGTCATCCCCCTAATCGCCTCTAAGATATGGGCTGATGGATAGCTCTGGACCATCATCTGGGTATGCAGTTGCTGCTATGCCCCTGCTATAGTTGTTACCTGTCTTTACCTCAAAGAGAAGTAGGAATGTGCAGCATTTTGAGTAGTCCTGATGTTGGAGAAATGGATGCCTTCATTATAAGGCATATGGGGACAGACTTAAATATCTCAGTAAGTATACTTCGGATGGAAGACGGGAGAGGGAAAATATGACAGACATTTAAATACCTCTGTGGCATAAATGCACAGGAGGAGAGCTTCTTTCAGTTGAAAGAAAACTTCATAAGATGAAGGAGAAAAGGGGTTAGACTCAGGAAAAACTTGAGAAAATATTTCCTTATGGAAAGAGTGTTAGATGCATGGAATAGCCTCCCGGTGGAGATAGTAGAGATGAGGACTGTATCTGAATTAAACAAAGCATGGACCAAACACAGGATTTCAAAGGGAAAAAAAAGAGTTTATAAGCTTAGTAGTAGAATGGAAGGACAGACTGGATAGGCCGCTTTTGGATCCTGATCCGCTTAGTCTCCTATGTGTTTCCTTACCATTTCCCTAGATATATCCTTGTCCTCAGCTGTTGTGTTGTCTGTCTTGACTAGATTGTAAGCTCTGATGAGCAGGGACCGTCTTTTACATGTGCTTGTATAGCACTGCATACGCGTTGTAGCGCTTTACAAATGATAAGTAGTAGTACTTGTAATAGTAGTAGTGTGGTTTTTAATGCAATCATTTTTCCATGTTTCTATGCTATTCCCTCTGCCTGGGCCAGTTACACTTGCATCATCCAACACAAAAGCACCAGGACACTCGCAGATAACAAACCAGCAAAAAGAAGCAAAGCGTCAAAGACAAGTTCAATTCCTTATCATATATTTATCCAGGGGTACAGTATAGCCCTGCCCGACATGGCTGCGTTTTGGCACCTGCCTTCCTCATGGGTATCGTAGCACAGATACTGTAAGCATGGAGCTCAGTCTTCTTATGAAGTACCAAATATGCCAAGAATACACTTACTTAATGATGCTATTGTCATGCAGTCTTCTCAGCAGTGGCCGTGTCGGGTGTGGCTGTACTGTACACCTGGATAAATAAATAATAAGGAATTGAATTTGTCTTTGATGCTTCGCTTCTTTTTACTGGCCAGTTACTCTTGCATCCAGACATAGCACTAAGTGTACAGGGTGATAATCACATGCTTACTAAAAGTTGATCTGGTGGGCACTTTTCAACTTGGGTGGAGGAGCTGCTTAAATTCCCTGTTCTCAACTACCTGCAGGGACTAGTTATCCAGTGCAAGCATTTCCCTCATATACTGTGTCATCACCTTTGATGCTACTTGCCTCTTGCTCCAGGACCATAAAGTTGAACATCATACCATCTGCTCCATGGTGACTTTCCACTTGTATAGGGTGGGGATTTCTGTACTATGACTTTACTAAGGGGGGGTTCCCTGTGACATTCTTGCTGCTGCTATTTGGAGAGAAGGACGTTGTCTCTTGCTCTATACCACCATCTTAGAAAATGGTGGTGCCCGACTGTGTGGTATGTTAGGATGCACCTGGCAGGGTCAGTCTTTCAAACAAGGCAGTTGCCTTATTTGTCAGACTGACCCCATGTGGTGCATCAAAATGCACCACATGAGGCCAGGCAATGCCCTTTTCCAAGATGGCGGCACAGAGGCAGGAGCAAGCAGGCATTGCTCATGCCACCCAATGTTAATGGTACATATGGGGCTTCTGGGGGAATATTGGGGGACCAATTGGGTCTACAGCTTATTTTTGGTTAGGGAAAAGAAGGGAGATACAAGGGGGAGTTATGGGCCTTGGGCCACCAGAGAAATCTTTGAAGTGGGAGGTCCAAGGGGATTGGGGGGTTAGCAGAGGTGACTGGGGGTCTGTGGGTCACTGGGCCTCTAAGGCATTCTTTTTGGATGGAGATAGGAGACAGGATTTGGGGAGTCTAGTATAGTTTTTGTCTTTCTTTCTATCAGTATATAAGCCAAACTCTACTCACCCACTGATAGGAAGGGAGACATTTAATTGTGGTGCGGAAAACGGCTGCCGCTTACCACTATAGTGTATGCTGTTTTTTTCTAAACACTTCTTTAATGCAGCAGTAATTTGCATGCCATTAGTTTACTGCATTGGAAGTAAAAATATATTTTAACATACGCGTTAGAATGCTGTGTGCTGGAGTTTAGTGCAGCATTCTTGTGGTAGGCTATGGTCTGTAAACTAGGCCTAGATCCCAACCCCCACCTGAGACTAGTGCCGAACAGAACCAGAGATTGAGAATCTGCTCTAAACTGCTTTAAACTGCTTTTGAAAAGTCTATGTAATTCCTCTATGCTGATGATAGACATGTTCCTGCATTCTCTGAGCTAAAAATGGCCTTGAAGTAGAAATGTATCAATGTCTAAGACTATGCCTCTGTTAGAATAGTCTGAGAAGGGGGAACAGGGAGCTAGGCCCAGAGAGTGTCCCCGATTGGACAGCTGCAAGAGGTGTTGGGACCAATAGAAAGTTTGCCTGTATCAAACTGTAAAAATTGTATATAAGGAATTTGCTCCTGTACTCCATTGCTCAGTCCTTTTTGGATACTCTCCTGTCTGAGTCTGTGCACAATAAATTGGCTTGGACCCTGCACTGACTTCTGGTTTATGCATTGCATGCACTTCGCTGCTACATTTCCTGGTGCGTTGGCCGGGAAGTGCGAGTAGTGGATGGTATTCAAGTGAGTATACCACGTATTACCGCCTCAAGGTTTGGCCCGGTTGTAACCGTGTCTGTCCGACCGCAGGGGAAACCTCAGGTGCCACCGGTCCTCTTGTATCGGAGAGGGTTCCACCTTGCCTCGGCGGGCTACTGGGTCTGGCCGGCCAACACCTCCGAACCCGAGGGGAGTCCAGGATTCAACCCAAGACCTGGTTCTGCAGCGGGTACCAGATCCGGTGAGTAGAACTTTTGTTGCTATCTAGTCAGCTAGCTTGGGGAATGTCTTGCATGAGTGCGCGAGACTAAATTGGTATGGTACCGAGAGCCTGATCACCTCTCAGTCTCAGGGCAAGTCCAAGTACGCCTTGCATGAGTGCGCGAGACGCCTTGCATGAGTGCGCGAGGCCGGCTCCTGTTGGTTAGTAAGATAGGCCTGGTAATTTGGGAAAACGTTGCTAGCATGTTTGATTGTGTGTATGAATGAGAGGTCTTGAAACACAGACCAAGTGAGAGCGGACTCCTGAGTAGCGCAGTTCCTGGTCGGGGGACCGTACCCAGGTCGTGAAAAGGAGGAAGCATTCGGTGTTTGTCTACCTATTTGTTACTAGGGCTGTATGGACTTCTTACCTGCAGCCCAACCACCCGCCCCTACTGTCTGTTGTTGTGTACGTCATTATGGGAGAGTCGGAGTCCATGCAAACTCCGCTGAAATGTATGATCAAGAATTTCAAGAAGGGATTTGATGGAGACTATGGGGTAAAGAGGTCTCTGTCCCGATTAGGAATACTCTGTGACAGGGAGTGGCCGGTGCTGGTCACTGCATGGCCCCCTGGTGGTACTTTTGATGTTAGAATTGTATCCCTAGTTCATCAGATTGTGCGTAAGAAACACCCTGACCAGTTCCCCTATATAGATTCCTGGTTAAGTATTTGCGAAAAGGAGCCCTCCTGGATAAAGCGCTGCCATGAGGAACAGTGTAGGATATTGGTAGCGACCACAAGGGGGGCCCAGAGGTCTAGAGAAGAGAAGCGGCCTGTTTATTCTGCCCCAGAATCGCCAGATATTCTGACCCATCCGCCCCAGTTCCTCTATAGGCCAGTCCCCTCAGCTCCGCCACGACCCCAGGCCGAGCCCAGCACGGGGGAACCCCCTCCTGCCGATTTACCCCGAGCCCACCAGCCACCTCCGCAACAGGGGGAGGCACACCCCCTCCCGAGAGGGAGCCCCAGCTCCGTCTGCAGTGCCTCGGAAGGGCCGCAGTCCACCGATGACACTGCAAGCAGGGATTCATTTGCCAGTTCGGGGTCACCTACTGCCAAAGATCAAAGCCAGGTTGCATTACGTCCTCAGAAGTACGACAGCAAGCCAGAGAGATGGTCACGTGATCCCATTGCGCCAGGTCCCAGGACTACCTATCCTTAATGAACAGGACCAGGTTGTGGTGGGGCCAGCCAGTCTTGTTTATGTGCCCTTCTCCACCACAGATTTAATGAACTGGAAAACGCATTATGCATCCTATACGGAAAAGCCCCAAGAATTAACTGAATTAATGTCAAGTATCATGCCGACCCATCAGCCTACCTGGTCTGATTGCCGCCAGCTCCTGTCTACCCTCTTCACTACTGAAGAACGAGCATGGATTGTGCAAGCATCCACCCGATGGTTAGAAGAGAACCCTGCAGGAGAAGGAGGCCTGGAACCCCGACAAGCAGCCGCTGCGGATTTTCCAAATGCCGATCCTAAATGGGATCCGAATAGTGTGAGTGGGGCTGCGGCCCTCACTCGGTTCCCCCAGGCCCTACTGCAAGGCCTGAAGAAAGGAAGCCAGAAGGTTATGAATATCGGAAAGGTATCAGAAGTCATCCAGCATCCAGATGAGAGCCCAGCAGCATTTTATGAACGCTTATCTGAAGCTTACAGACTTTATACCCCATATGATCCAGCGGCCCAGGAAAATTTGCACATGGTAAATGCAGCTTTTGTGAGTCAATCCCAGGGAGATATAAAACGGAAACTGCAGAAGCTAGAAGGGTTTGCGGGCATGAATGCAGCCCAGTTAATGGAAGTTGCTCAGAAAGTGTTTGTGAATCGTGATCAAGAACGTCAGAAGGAAAGTGAACGTAAGATGAAGAAGAAAGCCGATTTCCTTGCTGCAGCTTTAGTTGAACGGCATGGAGGAAGTTTCTCTAACCAAAGGACCCGAGGACGTGGAAGGGGACGAGGAAATGGTCGGACCCCATTGGGCGCAAATCAGTGCGCCCACTTTAAGGAAGAAGGACATTGGAAGAATGAATGCCCATATCTTGACTCCGCCTCCTGGAGGGGAGGAGGGAGCATACGGAGAGCAGGGGGACGCTTCCAGAGTCGGGGAGGAATGCATCGCACACAGTTCCGGCGAGAAGAAGAAACTATAGAGGGAATGGCAGCCGAAGAGGGCTACAATATGAATGAAGACTAGGCCAGACCGGGCTCCAAGTTTCCTCTGGGTCCCCAGGAGCCTATGGTCAGCTTGAAGATTGGGGACCAATATATGGACCTTATGGTGGATACGGGTGCCGAACATTCGGTAATGGCCAAACCAGTGGCCCCTTTGTCTTCGCGATCCGTCACTATCGTCAGCGCTACCGGAACCAGAACCACCAAACCCTCTTTGCAGAACCGCACCTGTGAATTAGGGGGACAGAAAATAACACACCAGTTCCTTTACATGCCTGAATGCCCAATCCCCCTCTTCGGCCGGAACATGCTTGCTAAGCTCCAGGCGCAGATATCCTTTGTTGAAGGGGGAGGAATGGAAATGACAGTGAACTCGAAATCTGCTGGCCTGATGGTGCTGACTGTTCCCCGGGAAGAAGAATGGCGGTTCTACAGTGCATCTCCGATCAAGGCAGCCAGTCCCCGTATCCCCACCAGAATCTCAGCTCCGCCCGAGGTATGGGCGGAGGATAATCCTCCTGGCCTAGTGAAGAATATAGCCCCTGTCATTGTCACCCTCAAGCCAGAGGTGGAACCAGTGCATGTGAGACAATACCTTCTCCCGCAACTGGCGATTGAAGGAATTCACTGTCATTTAATGAAATTATTGAAGTATGGACTTCTCAGGGAGTGCCAAGCGTCCTGGAATACCCCCCTCCTCCCAGTTAAGAAGCCTGGGACAGGTGACTACCGCCCAGTGCAGGACTTGAGACAAGTAAATAATGCAGTTGTAACCATACATCCAGTAGTACCAAACCCTTATACTCTCCTGGGACTGATCCCCACTGAGGCTACTCACTTCACCTTCTTGGATTTAAAGGATGCTTTCTTCTGCATACGATTAGCACCAACCAGTCAACTCTTGTTCGTGTTTGAATGGGAAGACCCCATCACAGGGAGGCGAGGCCAATTCACCTGGACTTGATTACCCCAAGGATTCCAGAACTCGCCCACCCTCTTCAGTGCTGCCCTCAATCAGGATCTTTCAAGTTATCCTGTGACTCCAGGGAAGAGAGTTCTTCTTCAGTATGTGGATGACCTGCTAGTAGCCACCAACTCCAAAAATGAATGCGTGCATGCCACCAATGATCTCTTGCACCTCCTGAATGAAGCCGGATATAAGGTCTCAAGAGCTAAGGCGCAGCTATGCCAAACTGAGGTTAAATACCTGGGATTCTATCTGTCCAAAGGAATTCGGAAATTGGGGCTGGAGCGTAAGGAAGCAGTGTGTCGTATCCCTACTCCGACCACCAGAAAGCAGATAAGGGCTTTCTTGGGAGCTGCAGGCTACTGTCGAATATGGATACCCAACTTTGCACTTTTGGCAAAGCCATTGTATCAAGCTACCAAGGGAATGGAACGATCTCCCCTGGAGTGGGGCCCAGAACAGGATGAGACATTCCGATCGTTGAAGGCAGCCTTGATGTCATCACCAGCTTTGGGCCTGCCAGATGTACAGAAACCATTTTGTCTCTGTGTCCATGAGTCAAGAGGGAATGCTTTAGGAGTATTGACTCAGTCTCTCGGATCTTGGCAACGACCTGTAGCCTATCTATCAAAACAACTGGATACCATCGCAAAAGGATGGCCACCTTGCCTGAGGGCGGTTGCAGCTACAGCCCTCCTGGTGGGTGAGGCTGATAAGCTCACCCTGGGTCAGGATCTCCAAATTACCGTACCACACTTTGGCCACAATACCACGGCTCTTTAGGTCTCTGGTCCTCAAGCAGTGAGAAACAGGCAGAGAGTAATACAGAACACAATCACACACACAAGTGTTACTTTCTTTGAGCTCAGAGGGAAGACAATAAACGGGTCTATGGACATGCATAATTCCACGCTTATTGAATTCAAATTCCTCCTCCTAAAAAGCTCCTTTTATTAGAGAAAAAGAGGAAGTAACAGTCATTTATTATAACCATGAAATAACAGACTTATATTATCTATTGTTAATTACAATACATCTATAGCTAGCACTAAACTATTACATAGTTAGTCTGTAACATACTTATTATTTTCATCTACATTCCTAAACTTATTCTGTCTACTTGCCAAATCAAATTGTTAGCATGTGGCCTGATAGGCACATTGCTTTTTCCTGTCAGGAACACAATTGTACATATTCATATCACCAGGGCCGGATTTACCTTGAGTGAGGCCCTACGCCAACAAAAATTGTGGGCCCCCAGAAAAAATAAAAACGAGATCAACTTACCAAAACAGAAATGGCAATAGATGTATAGAATTGCCTGACATAAAGAGGCAATAGGGACAAAATCAGCATCAGAATTCAAGAAATACATTAAAAAAGACATATTCCAGTTAATAAATTCAAAATAAAAAGTATTTTTCTACCTTCTGTTTGGGCATTTTTTCAGTTGCAATTGCTCCAGTCACTTTCTTCTGGTTTCTTCGTGTCTTCTGCTAGCTATCCATTTGTCCTTTCTTCTCTTTTAGATGTTTTCCATTCTCTCTCTATTTCTGCTTTAACATACTGATTGTTTCCCTTTTGCTCTTTCCCCCAATTCTTCCCTTATTCCTTTATCATCCATTTAAATTTCACCCTTCCATTTTCAAGCCCCTCTTACTCTCCCAATACCCACCCCATCATAGACTTTTCTTCCACACAAAATATTTTTCCCCTCTCCATTCTCATTCCCCATCCATTCTAGTCCTCCCCCAAAATCAGTTCCCTTATAGTTCTAGACCCACCTAGCATCCACTCCCTTCTAGTCCCATTCTCCCATGCCCCACATCAGCCCATTTCCAGTCCTATTCTAGCTCTTCATCAGCCCATTTCCAGTGCTAGCCTTCACATCACAGGCCATTTCCAGTCCTAGCCCCCCCCCCATCACAGCCTATTTCCAGTCCTAGCCCCCACCATCACATCCCATTTGCAGTCCGAGTCCCCCTGCACCATCACAGCCCATTTGCAGTCATAATTCCCCCCCCCCCCACCATCACAGCCCATTTGCAGTCCAAGTTACCCCCCCCCATAGCCCTTTTCCGGTCCAGGTCCCCCCCCATCACAACCCATTTCCAGTCCAAGTCCCCCCCCCCCCCCACAGCCCTTTTCCGGTCCAGGTCCCCCTCCCCATCACAACCCATTTCCAGTCCAAGTCCCCCCCCCCCATAGCCCTTTTACAGTTCATGTCCCCCCCCCACACAGCCCATTTCTTTCCAGTCCAAGTCCCCCCCCCCATAGCCCTTTTCCGGTCCAGGTCCCCCCCCCTTCACAACCCTTTTCCATTCCAAGTCCCCCCCCATAGCCCTTTTACAGTTCAGGTCCCCCCCCCCATCACAGCCCATTTCTTTCCAGTCCAAGTCCCCCCCCATAGCCCTTTTCCGGTCCAGGTCCCCCCCCCCCCCCATATCACAGCCCATTTCTTTCCAGTCCAAGTCCCCCCCCCCCTAGCCCTTTTCGGTCCAGGTCCCCCCCCCAATCACCGCCCATGCAGTCCTTGGCCCCCCCGACCAGCACCGCGGCTGTCTGAGAGGCTTCAGAGGGAGCCGGGTAAGCTCGCGCGAGGCCCCGGCTCCCTCTGTACAGCCGCCAGCGTGAAGAGCCTTTTCCTTCACGCTGGCGGCTGTATCTGTGAAGCGCGAATGCTGGGAAAGGTTAAAGGGCATTGCCTTTAACCTTTCCCAGCAATCGCGGCTTTACAGATACAGCCGCCAGCGTGAAGGAAAAGGCTCTTCACGCTGGCGGCTGTACAGAGGGAGCCGGGGCCTCGCGCGAGCTTACCCTGCTCCCTCTGAAGCCCTGCGGTGGGTGGGCCCTTGCCAGCTGTGGGCCCTACGCCATGGCATACATGGCGTATAGGTAAATCCGGCCCTGCATATCACTAATTATATTTGTGATGTATTCTCCAGCTGTAGCAATATACAAGATATAGTCAATCTGGTTATTCAAGGGGTAACAACCATTAAAACATAACTAGCAGTTTATGACAAATAATTTAAACTCATTTCAATTGTTTGTCAACAGTTATTAGGAAGGCTGTCTTATCTTAGGTGAAGATTCAACTCACATTACTTTAAACATTATCACCGCGTCCTGCACACACAAACACCCCAGTACCTCACTGGTTTTCTCCGCTTCCACATCCCTACACGTAGTCTTCATTCTCTTCACATTAATCGACTTCACCTCCCCCCACCATCTCGTGCACACTTACAGTCTACCCGTCATTCTGCCTTTTTCTTCCTTGGTCCAGCTCTGTGGAACTCTCTGCCCACTCCGCTCTGTCTGGAAGATAACTACACCACTTTCAGGTCCCTACTTAAATCCCATCTGTTCACCTCAGCATATAACCTCCCGGCCACACCCAGCTGACCTGGTTTATCTGTTTGCATTTTTCTTTGTTTCTTTTGTTATTTTTTTTCTAATACTACTTTCCCCACTAATCACAGCAGTTCACATTGCAACTAAAACTTGGTACAGCACATTAAACAGGAACATTGATAACTTGAAAGTTTTCTTTGTAAGGCAATGAGGGTTAAGTGACTTGTCCAAGGTCACAAGGAGTGCTAGTACTCTAGTCAGTAGACTACTTCTCTATTCCAGTCTAATTCGCATAGACATCTAAGCTCATAAAGAAAGGAACATTTATATAAGGGTGTGTACATTCATAAACTATAAAACCTTCTTAACACCAAATTTAAACCAACTAGAAAGTCAATTACCACTTCTTAATAGCTTAACAGTTCTATCTTTGTTACACTATTTTCAGAACAAAACATCATAGTAGTATCAGCACATATCAGCACATAGAGCTCCTCATGCAAGAAGCCTGAGACAAAATCAGTATTGATCAAATGAGCAGATAAGAGCTCTAGAAAGAGCGAACACTTCAGCTGGTTGAGCACTAGCAAATAACAAGCAGTCACTCTACACAGAATCAACTCTTATAATTGCATCAGTTTTCCTTATTCATTGAGCAAAGCAGAACCATCAGTACATAGTGAGGTAACAATCTAGAGCTGGAAGAAAGCTGGTTTTTTTGTTTTTATTCCAAGTGTAGAAGACGCGAAAGCTGACGGAGAGACATGTTATAGTACTAGAAAATCAGTAATTTGGATTGCAAAGACTACTGCTGCCAGAAATTGAAAGCATGGAGGCATTCCTGCTACAACAGGGCAACAAAAGTCTGAAAAATAGCCCAATGGCTTACGTCCAGTGGGAAATTTCTGAGCAAGAACACAAATAGCAGCAATAGAAGAGGTAAGCATATTAAATCTAACTCAGTGATACTAATTTAAAACTAGCAACAAGGCATTCACTTCACACTTGCAATTAACAACATCAGTTCTGCAGAGGTCTTTCCATAATAACTAAAACATATACGACATGAGAATTTAAGATCACTCCTCCAATCGACTCCTGCAGATTAGCTTAAAAGAGACTAAGAGAAATATCAGCATTTTTTCTTCAGACATTTACTCATACACTATCATAGTTGAACTTTCAACTAGTAATTGTATCATTCACTTTTTTCCCTTTAAGTAAACAAACTTACTTGACTTAACTTGACAAGCAATTCATTTTTCCAGTTAAGTTACTAACTTCTCTTTCCTTTAAAACACTTAGGGGCTTGTTTACAAAGCCGCGGTAGCGGTTCGCGGTCGTTATCGGAGCCGCGGCCCCATTGAAATCAATGTGGCCGCGGCTCCGATAACGATCGCGAACCGCTACCGCAGCTTTGTAAACAAGCCCCTTAATTTTTAACCTTTATTACATCACACAATTTATCAAATACCTAAAACATCAAAGCATGGAAGATCTTCCCGTTCATTCACATCAATTATAACTAGAAATACAATTTGGAGAATATATCATCAATCATTTTTTTCCCAAAGTATCCAGAGACATAAGAAGCACCAAGGAGTAATGTTTCTAATAATATTTTTCAGCATTTGCATTATTACACATAGAATGGAATCAGTAAATAAATTCTCATAACCCAAAATAAGTTCAGATCCATACCTAGAAAACAAAACTTATTTACTATACATACACAAGTAAGAGAAATAGTTAATCACATTTGGAGTTTTTTTAACTTCCCCAATAAGGCTTATGGTTAGTCTAACAAAGAAAATCTTACCACAGTTGCTCAAGACTTTCTTCCTGCTAATATTGCAGTCATGCCAAGCTGTTATCTTGCAGGAAACCTCTAAATTATTACTGCAGTAAATATCAAAACTTACACTGCACAGAACAATTCCCTAACCACGAAATTAGAGGAAACAAACTTCACACTACAATTATGACATGAAAATTAGTCCTTCAAAACTTAGTTTGATTAATTCTATTATTTCATAGAGCAATGACTTACGTATTTCCCTGTAAGTTTCAGTTTCTTTTATATTTACACTATCCATCCTAAACACTGGATTTTTAAACACAAAGTCAGTGGCCTGCTGCACTTTTTCAGCCTTAAAAAACCACAAAACCATTCATGACTGATATGAGGTCACCCCAAATCATTAAGGGCCATCTCATGCTGTAACTAACTCAATTTGTCCTACTGAAATGTTCCAAGGGGGAACGGCAAACTGTGGTTACTGGCAGTCATCGAATGTTAACATAAGGGCGCTTCACCAAACTTGCGCCTCATTTCACAATTAGGGCTTCCTTTCTCTGCCCTATATCACTTCACTAATCTAACTGAGATCTCTAATTAACCTTACCAGCTTTACATTACAATCACAATATACACACAGATATCTCAATTGTTTAGTATACTCACTCACGACAACCACTGCCTGCGTCCTTGAGACTTGTCTGCTGTTTCCAACTGCTGAAGGAACACAGAGATCCGAGTCCGTCACCAACTGGATGAAAACTCCGTGATCTGGCCACAATACCACGGCTCTTTAGGTCTCTGGTCCTCAAGCAGTGAGAAACAGGCAGAGAGTAATACAGAACACAATCACACACATAAGTGTTACTTTCTTTGAGCTCAGAGGGAAGACAATAAATGGGTCTATGGACATGCATAATTCCACGCTTATTGAAATCAAATTCCTCCTCCTAAAAAGCTCCTTTTATTAGAGAAAAAGAGGAAGTAACAGTCATTTATTATAACCATGAAATAACACAAGGTGTCGCCAAAGTTCTTTTTACAAAGTAAGAACTGATTACAGTGTATTAGATGAAATTATTGACAAAATTATTTATAATTGCAAAGTTGCAAAACTTATGTTGTGTCAGCATTGACTGTACAATAAACTTTATGCTTGCACAGTTAATAGCCTATGTTTACTCTTTATTCTTGATTTAACACTGTTCCATCTATTTTAAAGACGGTTACACAGAACTCATGATCATGACATCCTATTCTATTTAAGAGGAAGTAGGTGAAAAGTCAAACTTCTAAACACATTCTGTATCAAGAAATTCATCCATCTTCAATTACATCTTGGGGATTCTGGTATCCCTTTATCTGTCCATGTCTACACTGACCCTTATGGAACACAAAGGAAATTATTGTTTCACAAATTCTCGCATGCTGAAGTACCAGAGCATGTTGTGCGAGAATCCCCGATTACAGTTGGTCGTCAGTCAAGCTTTGAACCCAGCCACGCTGTTTCCAATCGGACCAGGCCCTCCGGATCATGATTGCCTGGAAATAATGGACACTGTATTCTCAAGTCGCCCTGACCTAACTGATGTCCCATTGAACGACCCTGAACGAACTTTCTTTGTGGATGGAAGCAGTCTTGTCATCGATGGACAACATCGGGCTGGCTATGCAGTGGTGACCCTGGACATGGTAGTTGAACCTTCAGCTCTGGCCCCGGGAACTTCAGCACAGAAAGCTGAACTGATAGCCCTCACCAGGGCACTGATAATAGGGACAGGGCTCCGTCTAAATGAGTACACAGATTCTAAGTATGCCTTCACAACATTGCACGCACATGGAGCCCTGTACAAAGAACGAGGGTTAATAACCTCGGGAGGCAAGTCCATCAAGTACGGCCCTGAGATATTGACATTGCTAGATGCTGTATGGGCCCCCAAACAAGTTGCAGTAATGCACTGCCGAGGTCATCAGGTAGGGGAAGGGGAAGTTTCACGAGGAAATAGATTTGCAGAGGTTTCTGCCCGAAAAGCGGCTACCACAGAGCCCGTACCTGCCCTTAGTACTGTCCAGGCAGCCATATTCCCAGTGCCCCTCAGTACATGGACCCCCTGGTACACATCCAAAGAGCTAGATTATTATTGTCAAAAGGAAGGGGGAGTGTTATCAGAGACCGGATGGGTAGTGCTACCACCGCCAGCCGGTGGCTCGCCTCCCGGTCCAACCGTAATTCCTGAAGCCTTGGGTCCTGCCTATGTTCAGGCATTTCATCAAGCCACACACTATGGGAAAAACTGCAATGGAAAAAGCTCTCCAACCCCATTTCTGTATTTCATTGCTAGGACCCATATCAGCCACAGTAGCCCGTAGATGTGTAATCTGTGCAAAAAACAATGCCCGTCAGGGTCCCAACCGGCCCCCACGAGCTCAATCAGTAGGAGTTACCCCTATGGGAAGTTTTCAGGTGGACTTCACGGAAATGCCACGTGCAAACGGATATCATTACCTGTTGGTCCTGGTTTGCACATTCTCTGGGTGGGTGGAGGCTTTTCCCACCAGAACTGAAAAAGCCAGGGAAGTTACCAAAGTTCTGCTTCATGAAGTTGTCCCCCGGTTTGGAATACCATTAGCTATAGGATCAGATAATGGGCCTTCATTTGTATCTCAAGTAACCCAGCAGTTAGCCCGAGCACTGCAAGTACAATGGAAGTTACATACAGCATACAGGCCCCAGAGCTCGGGGAAGGTAGAACGTATGAATCGCACCCTGAAATCCCAGCTGTCCAAACTTTGTCAGGAAGCTCACCTAAAGTGGCCACAGGTTTGCCCTATAGCCCTTCTTAGGATACGCTCAACCCCCACCAAGTCATTAGGAGTTTCCCCTTTTGAGATCCTGTATGGACGCCCTCTGCCCATAGTCCAAGGGATTAAAGGAGATATGAGTCAGATTGGATCTGAAATCACTAGACAAGGACTATTGACTCTAGGTTCTGTTTTGCAGAGTCTCCATGCATGGGTACAAGACCAGTTGCCCATCAATCTGACCAAGCTGCTGCATCCCTTCAAGCCTGGAGCCTCGGTGTGGGTCAAAGAGTGGTGGAAGACACCGTTAGCACCTCATTGGAAGAGACCTTACGTCGTCATACTATCAACCCCTACAGCAGTTAAGGTTGCAGAATTGGAACCTTGGATTCACCACAGTCGAATAAAGCCAGCAGCATCTACTGGACTTTGTCACTGGACATCAACAAACAACCCAGACTCGCCATTGCGACTTACGTTGCGGCGACAACCACTGCTGTGAGAGTCTACAGCCCTACTCCTGCCACCCACCTGGAAGCTGGCAGGTCTACGTACAGCCGAAGCTTGAGGAATCTGCAATCCTACTCCTGTCACCAACCGGAAGCTGACAGGTCTACATACGGTGGAAGCTATGGAGAAAGAGAACTTCAATAAAGACTTTGTAATTTCTAGACAAACTCATTGAAATATTGTAATCATGTTACCTCTATGTGTTTATATAGTACTTGCGGTAACCCTAGGGCCCTTTGGAATGACTTTTGCTGTACCTCCCTGTGCGGCCTGTATAGCTACTACCCGGATCGGGACAAAGATCACTCAAACGTTACTCTATCACTCTTACTACACCTGTACTGGTGTGATTAGCCGATGTGTATATAATGGTACGGAATTAAGTATCTGTACTAGAGGGAAGGTGAGAACTTGTTTTAATCCCCGACAAAACCCCTCATATCATGTTTTAGAGCTGCGATGGAACGACGAGGATGGGGCCCTCCTAAATGCCACACGTCAACTCGCAGATCCCACCCAAGCAGCCCCTCTCTACTTTGATGCTTGTGATGCCATTAATAGAAACGGCTACTATAGCTGTGGATCTGTTGACCAAGAGCGCAGTTATTATTATGATGAAAAATACATGTGCCCCGAAGGAGCATATAAGTGGGGAAAATGCACCGGAACACATACCTCGACTAGTTATGTCAAAGCATCAGAAGATGCCTACTTTTGCCCCAAGTGGGAGTGTGTATATTATGCCACCTGGTCGGACGGACCTCAGGGGCAAGATGGGGATCATCGCAGAGCTAATTTAGAGAGACTACCATTGCTGGAGCCCCTTAAATGTCCCAAAGGTACTTGTAACCCCTTAAAGCTCCTTGTGCTTGACCCTAGCCAGTGAAGGCAAGGATACGAATAGCGGGTAGGGGGGTAGACCCTGGAACCTATGTGTACATACAGCTTAACACCAAGACCCGCATTTCCTCACCTTATCAAATAAACCATACTTTCTATGAAGCCATGCAGTCAGAGATAGAGCTTCCCCATACTACGCAGAATCTATTCATTGAACTGGCTGTAGCTGTAGCTTCTAGTCTCCACTTTTCTAATTGTTTCTTCTGTGGAGGCACCAAGATGGGAGACCAATGACCCTGGGAAGCAAGAGAATTGAACTACTCCATCCCATTGGAGTGGAGGAGTGGCCTAGTGGTTGGGGCAAGGTACTTCAGGCCGGAAGGTCGGGGGTTCAAATCCCACTAGAGGACAGCAACCTTGGGCCAGAAGGACTGGGGTTTCTAGTCCCACAGGTGCTCCTTGTGGTCTTGGGCAAGCCACTTAACCCTCCATAGCCCATGTTTCCTGTAAAATAGTTATCTCCAAGTTATAATGCCCTGTTCAATGTAATTTTGGTTTGTTCAATGTAAACCGCACTGATGCAGAATAGCGCGGTATATAAGAGAATGTAAATAAATAAATAAATAAAAATAAATATAACCAGACTGCTCTGAATAAAACCGCAAGTGAATGGGTATTGGCCAACACCATTGTCGGCCGTCTCTGTTTTGTTCTCACGGGACCACAGTTTACCACACCGGTGGGACAACTGGTCTGTCTAAGCCAATGGATTTATAATGCCACAACGAAGAAAACATCCTGGTGGTCCGGTGTTAATGCTACTCAGCCCCCCAACCCTTTAGTCACTTTCCCTCATCTTGCTAAGCTATGGACTGACCTCGCCTCTTCCAATACTTGGGAAGCCCCTCCTGGGCTTTATTGGATTTGTGGCACCCGGGCATATGATCGACTCCCTAATAACTGGGGAGAGACATGTGTTATGGGGACAATACGACCTTCTTTCTTTCTCATTCCCATCTCTCAAGGGGAGCAGCTCGGCTTCCCCATCTACAATATTCGACAGAAGCGCAGCACTTTGAAGATAGGTCAATGGGACAAGTGGGAAGGTGATGAGTGGCCACCTGAAAGAATTATTGCCTATTATGGGCCAGCTACTTGCGCGCAAGATGGGACCTGGGGATACCGCACTCCTGTGTATATGCTGAATCGTATTATAAGCTTGCAAGCTGTTGTAGAAATTATAACTAATGAAACAAGTAAGGCACTAACTCTTTTAGCCAAGCAAAGTACCCAAATGCGTACAGCCATTTACCAGAACCGCTTAGCACTTGATTATTTACTAGTGAAGCAGCGAAGTGCAAACAATGAATAAATCCAGGAGTCAATTGCAGGGTCCAAGCCAATTTATTGTGCACAAGGCTCAGACAGTCAAGCTTCAAAAGGACTGAGCAAAGTTCTTACAGAGACATATTCATTTCATACATTTCTTTTCAGTTTGATACATGCAGACTTTGTATTGGTCCCAACGCCCCCTGCATTTGTCCAATCGGAGACCCTTCCTGGGCCTAGCACCCAGTTCCCTCCTCTAGGATTGTTCTAACAATGGCACAGTTTCTAGGTATTGATACAATTCTACTGCGAGGTCATTTCTAGCTCTAGGAATGCAAGTATTGAAACATTTCTATCATCAGAACACCAGAGAATAATAAAGGATTTATGAATTAATGAAAAACTTCTTGTTAAGCAGTTTAAAACAGTTTTCTCAAACCATTACAGATTTTTGGTTTTCCTCAGATGGGGGTTGGAATCAGGGCCTAACTTACAGGCCTTTCATATTTGCAGGCTATTATAGGCCATAGTCTACCACACTAGCATCTGAGGGTGGGGTGTGTGGAAAATTTAATCTAACTAATTGCTGTTTGCAGATTGATGATCAAGGTCAGGTTGTTGAAGACATTGCTGACGACATTCGTAGGTTAGCACATGTCCCAGTTCAGACTTGGAATGGATTGGACCTCAATGGATGGTCTGGAACCCTATTTTCAGGGCTAGGAGGATTGAAGACAATTATGTTCGCAGTATTAATCATAGTAGCTATGTGTTTACTCCTTCCATGTTTTCTGCCTCTTTGCTTACAGGTAATGGCCATGTGGCAGTATCAGGCTGTATCAGGCTGTACCCCGTGAAGAAGCCTCAGTTTGAACAACGCTCGATATGTGATTATATTCTCACCCTCTTTTATTTCGGTTGAGAATAATCAAAGGGGGGAATGTGGTAGGCTATGGCCTGTAAACTAGGCCTAGATCCCAACCCCCACCTGAGACTAGTGCTGAACAGAACCAGAGTTTGAGAATCTGCTCTAAACTGCTTTAAACTGCTTTTGAAAAGTCTGTGTAATTCCTCTATGCTGATGATAGACATGTTCCTGCATTCTCTGAGCTAGAAATGGCCTTGAAGTAGAAATGTATCAATGTCTAAGACTATGCCTTTGGATACTCTCCTGTCTGAGCCTGTGCACAATAAATTGGCTTGGATCCTGCAGCTGACTCCTGGTTTTATTCATTGCATGCACTTCGCTGCTACATTCTGATGCACAGCTTTCCTCGAGGCCTAAATGTTAGCAGTGACTGTTTGCTTTTAGCTAAATAGCAATGAACACACTTATTTCAGAGTTCTTTTTCCCTAAACTTTTTTTTTATCCTAACTTTCAACTTAGAGACTAGAACTAAGGAGCTTCAAAACCTATGGGGCCCTTTTGCTAAAAAGCACTATGCAGTTAATGCGTGATTTGGTGCACATTAACTGTAACGGTTACCATGAGGGCATGACAGTTGATTTTCATGGTAACTGCCAGCACACATTAGGGTGCTGAATGGGCATGATAGGGTTGGAAAGTGGACATGATGAGCCCATTGCAGTTAGTATGGGAGTAAATATTGCATGCGTCCATATTGCCATTAGCGCATCTAATGCTTCTCAATAGGTGGAGGTAAGTGCACTCATGGTAATAATGCTGTGTATTAGGGTACGCATCCATGCATTAACTATCATGAGCATGCTGGTCACATTTAATGCAGAGGCTTTGCACATTTAATTTTGAAATAAATGCACATTAAGTACAAAAATTAACGCACTTTAGTAAAAGGGCTCCAAGGTATTGAAACTGTTAACTTCCACAGAGAAATGATGCAAAATACTGTTTTACTACTGTTGAGTCTCAAGTTTTAAAAAAGAGGGAAATCATGACAGGCTGCTGATAAAACTACTTGCAAGTGCTTAGTCCTGCTCCTCTTCTCCCAGTTCCCACCAGCACTAAGCTGTGTGAGCTGAAAAAAATAAGCATTGCTTATGTTTCACAATAGCATTGCTTGCCCCATAGACTAATGGAAAATTAAATGGAATAAATGAATTAGAAACATATATTGCGTTAGAATATTTATTTCATTTTGCTTGTAAACAAAATGACCATTAAATAACAGCAATTTTCATGAATCTATATTGTCTTGGTTGAGAAAAGGTTTATAGATAGCATTTTTATGTTTTCTAGATAAAAACAATTTACATATAATGCCTTTGAGGAAGCTGTAGACAGCTAAACAAAGGCCTCCGTCGTGTGGATTTTTGCATACGTTTGGTTAAAAATAAGTAAAGCCTTTTTGACATGATATTTTGATAAAAATTCATATGATTGAAAATAATTTGGAATCATGAAACTTGATGTTATTTAATAGATGTTTTTATGATCAATAAATGAGAAATTACACCATAGTATTGTAGCAGCGAAGTGCACGCAATGAATAAAACCAGGAGTCAGCTGCAGGATCCAAGCCAATTTATTGTGCACAGGCTCAGACAGGAGAGTATCCAAAAAGGACTGAGCAATGGAGTACAGGAGCAAATTCCTTATATACAATTTTTACAGTTTGATACAGGCAAACTTTCTATTGGTCCCAACGCCCCCTGCACCTCTCCAATCAGGGACCCTCTCTGGGTCTAGCTCCCTGTTCCCCCTTCTCAGGCTATTCTAACAGAGGCATAGTCTTAGACATTGATACATTTCTACTTCAAGGCCATTTCTAGCTCAGAGAATGCAGGAACATGTCTATCATCAGCATAAAGGAATTATACAAACTTTTCAAAAGCAGTTTAAAGCAGTTTCAGCCAGTTTCTCAGACTCTGGTTATTCTCAGCACTACTCTCAGGTGGGGGTTAGGATCTAGGCCTAGTTTACAGGCCCTAGCCTACCACATTCCCCCCTTTGATTATTCTCAGCCCGAATAAAAGAGGGTGAGAATATAATCACATATCGAACATTCTTCAAACTGAGGCTTCTTCTCTGGGTATAGCCTGATACTGCCACATGGCTAGTACCCATGCTGCTGTCTGACGTTCAACGGTACTGTCAACGATGGAGGTAACCATACGTAAACAAAGAGGCAGAAAACATGGAAGGAGTAAACACATAGCTGCCATTAGTAAAACTGCAAACACAATAGTCTTCAAACCTAAACAGGAGTGCGGTATCCCCAGGACCCATCATTCGCCCATGTGGCTGGTCCATAACTTGTGATACAAGGAGGTATGTCAATGGTCATTCTAAGGGGCCCCAGGGCTACCGTAAGTACAACATAAATACATAGATATATCATGATTACAATATCTCAATAAATTTGTCTAGAAATTTGCAAATTCTTTACTGAAGTTCTCTTTTTCCACAGCTTCCACCGTACGTAGACCTGTCAGCTTCCGGTTGGTGACAGGAGTAGGGTTGCAGATTCCTCAAGCTTCTGCCGTACGTAGACCTGCCAGCTTCCAACTGGGTGGCAGGAGTAGGGCTGCAGACTCTCACAGAAGTGGTTGTCGCCGCAGCGTAAGTCGCAATGGCGAGTCTGGGTTGTTTGTTGAAGTCCAGTGACAAAGTTCAGTAGATGCCGCTGGCTTTACTCGATTGTGGTGAATCCAAGGTTCCAATTCTGCTGTAGGGGTTGATAGTATGACGACATAAGGTCCCTTCCAATGAGGTGCTAACGGTGACTTCCTCCACTCTTTGACCCACACCGAGGCTCCAGGCTTGAAGGGATGCAGCAGCTCGGTCAGATTGATGGGCAACTGGTCTTGTACCCATGCATGGAGACTCTGCAAAACAGAACCTAGAGCCAATAGTTCTTGTCTAGTGATTTCAGACCCAATCTGACTCATATCTCCTTTAATCCCTTGGATTATGGGCGGAGGGCACCCATACAGGATCTCAAAAGGGGAAACTCCTAATGACTTGGTGGGGGCTGAGCGTATCCTAAGAAGGGCTATAGGGAGAACCTGTGGCCACTTCAGGTGAGCTTCCTGACAGAGTTTGGACAGCTGGGATTTCAGGGTGCGATTCATGCGCTCTACCTTCCCCGAGCTCTGGGGTCTGTATGCTGTATGTAATTTCCATTGTACTTGCAGAGCTCGGGCTAACTGCTGGGTTACTTGAGATACAAATGAGGGCCCATTTCTGATCCTATAGCTAATGGTATTCCAAACCGGGGGACGATTTCATGAAGCAGAACTTTGGTAGCTTCCCTGGCTTTTTCAGTTCTGGTGGGAAAAGCTTCTACCCACCCAGAGAATGTACAAACCAGGACCAACAGGTAACGATATCCGTTTGCTCGTGGCATTTCTGTGAAGTCCACCTGGATATTTCCCATGGGGGTAACTCCTACTGATTGAGCTCGTGGGGGCAGGTTGGGACCCTGCCGGGCATTGTTCTTTGCACAGATTACACATTTACGGGCTACTGTGGCTGATATGGGTCCTAGCAATGAAATACAGAAATGGAGTCGGAGAGTTTTTTCCATTGCAGTTTTTCCATAGTGTGTGGCTTGATGAAAAGCATGGACAAAGGCAGGACCCAAGGCTTCAGGGATTACAGTTGGACCGGGAGGTGAGCCACCGACTGGCGGTGGTAGCACTACCCATCCGGTCTCTGATAACACTCCCCCTTCCTTTTAACAATAATAGTCTAACTCTTTGGATGTGTACCGGGGGGTCCATTCACTGAGGGGCACTGGAAATATAGCTGCCTGGACTGTAGTAGGGGCAGGGACGGGCTCTGTGGTAGCTGCTTTTCGGGCAGAAACATCTGCAAATCTATTTCCTCGTGAAACTTCCCCTTCCCCTGCCTGATGACCTCGGCAGTGCATTACTGCAACTTGTTTGGGGGCCCACACAGCTTCCAATAGTGTCAATATCTCAGGACCATACTTAATGGACTTACCTCCTGAGGTTATTAACCCACGTTCCTTGTACAGGGCTCCATGGGCGTGTAATGTGGTGAAGGCATACTTGGAATCTGTGTACACATTCAAGCAGAGCCCTGTCCCTATTATCAGTGCCCTAGTGAGGACTATCAGTTCAGCTTTCTGTGCTGAAGTCCCCGGGGCCAAAGCTGATGATTCTATTACCATGTCCAGGGTCACCACTGCATAATCAGTACATCGTCGTCCGTTGATGACTAGACTACTTCCATCCATGAAGAAAGTTCGTTCAGGGTCATTTAATGGGACATCAGTTAGATCAGGGCGACTGGAGAATACAGTGTCCATTATTTCCAAGCAATCATGATCGGGGGGGGGGGGGCCTGGACTAATTGGCAACAGCGTAGCTAGATTCAAAGCTTGACTGACGATCAACTACAATCGGGGGGTTTCACACAACATGCTTTGGTACTTCAGCATTCGTGAATTTGTGAACCAGTAAATCCCTTTGTGTTCCATAAGAGTCAGGACAGAATGTGGTACCGTTACTTGGAGACTCTGACCCAAAATGAGCTTGTCGGCTTCACTCACCAAGAGAGCTGTAGCTGCCACAGTTCTCAGGCAGGGTGGCCATCCTTTTGCTACAGTGTCCAGTTGTCTGGATAGATACGCTACAGGTCGCTGCCAAGATCCGAGGGATTGGGTCAAAACGCCCAGAGCATTCCCACTTGACTCATGGACATAGAGACGAAATGGTTTCTGCACATCTGGCAGGCCCAAAGCTGGTGATGACATCAAGGCTGCCTTCAACAATCGGAATGACACATCCTGTTCTGGGCCCCACTCCAGGGTTGATCGCTCTATTCCTTTGGTGGCCTGATACAATGGCTTTGCCACCAGAGCAAAATTGGGTATCCATATTCGACAATAGCCTGCAGCTCCCAAGAAAGCCCTCACCTGCTTTCTGGTGGTTGGGGTAGGGATGCGACACACTGCTTCCTTGTGCTCCAGCCCCAATTTCCGAATTCCTTTGGACAGATGAAATCCCAGGTATTTAACCTCAGTTTGGCATAGCTGCGCCTTGGCTCTCGAGACCTTGTATCCGGCTTCATTCAGGAGGTGCAAGAGATCACTGGTGGCATGCACACATTCGTTTTTGGAGTTGCTGGCTACTAGCAGGTCATCCACATACTGAAGAAGGACTCTCTTCCCTGGAATCACAGAATAACTTGAAAGATCCTGATTTAGGGCAGCACTGAAGAGGGTAGGCGAGTTCTTGAATCCTTGTGGTAATTGAGTCTAGGTGAGTTGGCCTCGCCTCCCTGTGATGGGGTCTTCCCATTCAAACGCGAACAAGAGTTGACTGGTTGGTGCTAATCGTATGCAGAAGAAAGCATCCTTTAAATCCAAGATTGTGAAGTGAGTAGCCCCAGCAGGGATCAGTCCCAGGAGAGTATAAGGGTTTGGTACTACTGGATGTATGGTTACAACTGCATTATTTACTCGTCTCAAGTCCTGCACTGGGCGGTAGTCACCTGTCCCAGGCTTCTTAACTGGGAGGAGGGGGGTATTCCAGGGCGATTGGCACTCCCTGAGAAGTCCATACTTCAATAATTTCATTAAATGACAGTGAATTCCTTCAATCGCCGGTCGCAGGAGAGGGTATTGTCTCACGTGCACTGGTTCCACTCCTGGCTTGAGGGTGACAATGACAGGGGCTATATTCTTTGCTAGGCCAGGAGGATTATCCTCCGCCCATACCTCGGGCGGAGCTGCGATTCTGGTGTGGATACGGGGACTGGCTGCCTTGATCGGAGATGCACTGTAGAACCACCATTCTTCTTCCCGGGGGACAGTCAGCACCATCAGGCCAGCAGATTTCGAGTTCACTGTCATTTCCATTCCTCTCCCTTCAACAAAGGATATCTGCGCCTGGAGCTTAGCAAGCATGTCCCGGCCGAAGAGGGGGATTGGGCATTCAGGCATGTACAGGAACTGGTGTGTTATTTTCTGTCCCCCTAATTCACAAGTGCGGTTCTGCAAAAAGGGTCTAGTGGTTCTAGTTCCGGTAGCACTGACGATAGTGACGGCTCGCGAAGACAAAGGGGCCACTGGTTTGGCCACTACCAAATGTTTGGCCCCCGTATCCACCATAAAGTCCATATTTTGGTCCCCAATCTTCAAACTGACCATAGGCTCCTGGGGACCCAGAGGAAACTTGGAGCCCGGTCTGGCCTAGTCTTTATCCATATTGTAGCCCTCTTCGGCTGCCATTCCCTCTATAGCTTCTTCTTCTTCTCGCTGGAACTGTGTGCGATGCATTCCTCCCCGACTCTGGAATCGTCCCCCTGCTCTCCGTGTGCTCCTTCCTCCCCTCCAGAAGGCGGAGTCGAAGTACAGGCATTCATTCTTCCAATGTCCTTCTTCCTTACAGTGGGCGCACTGATTTGCACCCAATGGGGGCCGACCATTTCCTCGGCCCCTTCCACGTCCTTGGGCCCTTTGGTTAGAGAAACCTCCTCCACGTCGTTCAACTAAAGCTGCAGCAAGGAAATCAGCTTTCTTCTTCATTTTACGTTCATTTTCCTTCTGACGTTCTTGATCACGATTCACAAACACTTTCTGAGCAACTTCTATTAACTGGGCCGCATTCATGCCCGCAAACCCTTCCAACTTCTGCAGTTTCTGTTTTATATCTCCCTGGGACTGACTCACAAAGGCTGCATTTACCATGCACAAATTTTACTGGGCCGCTGGATCATATGGGGTATATAGTGTGATACTGCAGGCCCTCTGACACAAAGAAAAAAAGTTTTAAATCTTGAAAAAAAACAAGATTTACCCGCAATTACATGAAGGTACACATAGAGGGAGCAGGAGAGCAAGCCTGGAAGCAGAGGAACCACGCCTCTATGGGCAGGACCCAGAAGCAGCTGGTCTCGATTTAAGCAGGGACAGAGCATTACAAGAGGAGAGGCAAGGAGCTTGGCAGAGAGCTTCACAGAGAGCATTACAGGAAGCAGTGCCAAGAGCAGCTCCAGAAGCTGGAGTCAGAGACCGGGGTGAAGTCACTGACAGACCCAGAATAACTCAAGGAGTGAAAGCTACTGGGAGAGCAGGCCGAGGTGAAGGCCCAAGAGCAGGCCTAGAGGAAGGCCCTACACAACTGCAAGGGGCAGTATTACAGAGTGCAGCCAAGGAAGGAGGTGCTTACCCTTCCAGCTGGAGAGGAAGCCTTGTCCAAGGAGAAGGACGGGGATACAAGCAGAGGAAGATATATCCACTGGAAAGGAACCTTCAAGGAGGAAAAGGTACTTTTAAAAGTTTTTATAAAGGTGACCTGAAAGATGAAAGAAAGATTCAGAGGCATGGGGAAGAGGACATAAGATAAGATAAGATAAGATAAGATATGCCATACTGGGTCAGACCAAGGTCCATCAAGCCCAGTATTCTGTTTCCAACAGTGGCCAATCTAGGTCATACGTACCTAGCAGTTTCCCCAAGGGACACAGGTTCCACAATGCTTGTATTGGTTCAAGCATTGATATCCTGGGTCCCTTCTTAATAATGGTTTATGGACCTTTCCTCCAGGAACTTGTCCAAACCTTTTTTAAACCCAGCTACACTAACAGCCTTTACTACATCCTCCGGTAACAAATTCCAGAGTTTGATTACACGTTGAGTGAAAAAATATTTTCTTTTATTAGTCTTAAATAGTTTACCCTGTAGCTTCATTGCATGTCCCCTAGTCTTTCTATATTCTGATAAGGTAAACAATCGATCTACGTTTACCCGTTCCACTCCGTTCATTAATTTATAGACTTCTATCATATCTCCCCTCAGCCGTCTCTTTTCCAGGTTAAAGAGCCCCAACCTTTTTAGCCTTTCTTCATAGGAGTAGCCTTCCATCCCCTTTACCATTTTGGTGGCTCTTCTCTGAACCTTTTCTAAAATCGCTATATCCTTTTTAAGATACGGCGACCAGAATTGCACACAATATTCAAGGTGCGGTCTCACCATGGAACGATAAAGAGGCATTATAATATCTTTTGTTTTATTTTCCATTCCTTTCCTTATCATACCTAGCATTCTATTTGCTCTCTTGGCCGCCGCTGCACACTGGGCCGAGGGTTTTAACATGGTATCCACAAGGACGCCTAAATCTTTTTCTTGGGTGGTGGTTCCTAATGTGGAACCTTGCATCGTGTAACCATAGTTTGGGTTGTTCTTCCCTAGGTGCATAACCTTGCACTTCTCCACATTAAATTTCATCTGCCATTTTGATGCCCAGTCTTCCAATTTATCAAGATCCTCTTGCAATTTTCCACAATCCTCCTGGGTTTTAACAACTTTAAATAGTTTTGTGTCATCAGCAAATTTGATAACCTCACTCGTTATTCCACTTTCCAGGTCATTTATGAATATGTCAAAAAGCAGCGGACCCAGCACAGATCCCTGGGGTACACCACTATTCACCTTTCTCCATTGGGAAAATTGGCCATTTAGCCCTACTCTCTGCTTTCTATCTTTTAACCAGTTCCTGATCCACAGTAGTACACTGCCTCCTATCCCATGACTCTTTAGTTTTGCCAAAAGTCTCTCATGAGGGACCTTGTCAAAGGCTTTCTGAAAGTCCAGATACACAATATCAACCGACTCACCTTTGTCCACCTGTTTATTCACTCCTTCAAAAAAACATAACAGATTAGTAAGACAAGATCTTCCTTGTCTAAAGCCATGTTGGCTGTCTCCCATTAGGTCATGACTATCTATATGCTGAGTAATTTTATTCTTTATGATGGTTTCTACCATTTTTCCCGGTACTGATGTCAGGCTCACCGGTCTGTAGTTTCCCGGATCACCCCTCGAACCCTTTTTAAAAATTGGTGTTACATTGGCGATCCTCCAATCCTCAGGTATTAGAGATGATTTTAATGATAGTTCACAGATTACTGATAGCAGGTCTGCAATCTCAAATTTCAGTTCTTTCAACACCCTTGGATGTATACCATCCGGCCCAGGTGATTTGCTACTCTTCAGTTTATCTAATAGTTGTAGGACATCTTCCCGATGTATCGATATTTCCTTCAATTCTTCCACACCTTTAAATACCACTTCAGTCGTGGGTAACATCCCTACATCTTCCTCAGTAAAGACCGAAGCAAAGAATTCATTCAGTCTCTCCGCTATTGCCTTGTCGCCTCTTAGTGCTCCTTTAACCCCTTTATCATCTAATGGACCAACTGACTCTCTCACGGGTTTTTTGCTACGAATGTACTTGAAAAGGTCTTTATTTCGCGTTTTTGCTTCCGCAGCAAGCTTCTTCTCAAATTCTCTCTTTGCCTGCCTTATCAATGCCTTGCATTTGACTTGCCAGTGCTTGTGCTGTTTCCAGGTTTCATCATTTGGCTCTTTTTTCCATTTCTTGAAAGATGCTTTTTTGGCAACAACAGCCTCTCTGACCTCAGCTTTAAACCATGCTGGCAATTTTTTGGACTTCCTTCCACTTTTCTTAAAGCGTGGAATACAGCTGGTCTGGGCTTCCAAGATAGTATTTTTCAACAACACCCAAGCTTGATGTACGTCTTTAACCTTTGCAACTGCTCCTTTTAGCTGCGGTATCGATGTATACAGTGCCGCCACATCTAAACAGGCCATCCAGTCCATCTGCACAAAATCATCTATAGAACCCAACAATTGCAAAAAATGTGTGGTATCTTTCAAAAAAGATGGAATTTTCACGACTTCTTCTTTCAGAAAAATTAGCTGAGAGGGCGCGGCCAGTAGCCAACTGCCACAGGGGTGGAGGTGGAAGACAGGCGCCTCAGCAGCAGCCCTGCCTCAAAAGAGTTATACCCTATTCTAAAGCAGGAAAGATATCCCGGGCTCACTGGAAACTGTCTGAAGCGGAGGACATTCAGACTAGGCCTCAAGCCTTACACAAAAGGGATTGCAGGAAGTTTAAAGGGGAAACAGTTGGTGCCTGTAATTGTCTACCAAGGCCTAGACCAAGAGAGAAACCAAGGACTAACTTTTATCTGGATGATAAGGACAGTTTTAAACCAGAAATACCAGATAATCTTTATAGGAAAAAGGTTAGTGCTGCCAAAGACTGGAATAAGCAAACTTTTAATCCTGTAACAGCAGAAAATCCAGGGTGTTACAACATACCTAAAAGCCGACGCCCCAAACTGTCAAGCCAACACTGGGATACAGTATGGCATGCTTTTAGAAAGTCAGATTTTAACATCCCTGAGACATCAGATTCGGACCCCTCAGAAATGGAATGGCTGCCAGGGGAATCTGAGGTTATGGAAGCCATCGAACCGATGGACTGTAATTATTGCACAATGAGACGTGTTTAAGTTAAGGGAAGCAAACCCAATGTATGAAAAGAATACAGGAGACCTTATGCTTTGAGTTTGTGAAGGTTAACAATGTTACTTTGAATGTTTTGCTGATTTACATTTTTGATACACAAGATCATATAGAAACCTCAGCCCCACTTGATGACCAACAATATGGCTTTCGCCCCTACCATGGTGTAGACACCCTATTAACAGTACTCCTCGATACATTAATAAGAGGTATTGATAACCCTAAACAAGCTTTCATTCTCCTCTTTCTAGACATCTCTGCAGCATTTGACAGTGTACACCATGCTCTAATGCTTAACAGACTAGAACAAATAGGAACCCACTCAACTGTACAAAATTGGTTCACCTCATATCTAACTGATCGAACACAAACCGTCCGAACTAACACAGAAACTTCTAAAACATACAAACATGAAATTGGTCTCCCACAAGGCTCCGCCCTCTCTGCCCTCCTTTTTAATATATATATCCAACCGGTCTGTGACATTTTCAAGAAATTTAAAGTCCACTACCACATATACGCAGACGACATGATGATGTACATTCCATTCACAATCCCAACACTCCCACTACAACTGTTAACAGAATGCTTCTCTGAATTAACAACCTGGCTAAAGGAACACAATCTCCATATCAATCATTCTAAAACGGATATATTAATAGTAACTAAAAATCAATCCTACATACCTCCAACACACATCACTCTCCAAAATCACAACATTACTATAAAAAATGAAGTGAAATACCTGGGTGTCACCCTTGACTCACACCTTAGTATGGACACACATATTAGAAACATCACTAAGAAGATCTACTTTAAACTCAAAATTTTAAAACAATTACGTCCTCTTGTACTTCTACATGATTTTCTGAGCATTGTACAGGCCATCATCACACCACACTTTGATTTCGCAAATCTCACCCTACTAGGAACAACAAAACAAAACATTAAAAGACTCCAACTTGCCCAAAATGCAGCAGCAAGAATTGTAATGAAGGTACCACCATTTGAACACATTACCCCTATACTAGCAAACCTTCACTGGCTCCCAATTCAATCCAGAATAAATCACAAATTGATTATCACCACATTTAAGGCTTTAAATACAATGGCCCCAGTCCCCCTAACAAAACTTATCACCAAAGACACATCCCAAACTACGCTACGGAGAGGCCACACGAATAGAATTAGGATCCCGAAAGAATTCACAACTGCTAAAAAGACTACTAATAGAAAAGCGTTCTCACATGCAGCTCCCACCCTATGGAACTCCCTCCCTGAAGAAATAAGGGCATTAAATGATGCAAAGGAACTCCGCAAGAAATTAAAGACTTATCTATTCACCTCCCATTTTGGCACACTTGAAAATACCTTACCTCTGACAGGTAATGGTTAATAGCAACCTAGGGTACACCAACTCTAATTCTCCTAGCTGACTACAATTACAATTAAAATCGACTAAATAACTACTTGTAAATCTTGTAAATAGATATATGTAATAGAGCAAAATATGTAAATAAGTTCGTTTGTTATTTAACAAGTTTTACCATATTTAGTCATTCATAATTAATGTATTTAGCAAAATTGTACCAAGTTAACAAATGTTCCATGTAAAACAGCAAAATTGTACCTAGTTAACAAATGTTCCATGTAAAACAGACTTGTAAATCTGTTCATTCCTTGTTCAATGTAAACCGCACCTGATCTGTGGAAGGTAGCGGTATATAAGCAACTGTTAAATAAAAATAAATAAAGTTATCGCTCTGTTACTCATAACCGCCTATTTTGAACTTCTTTTTGCGCAAAGGTGAAATAAATGCCTTTTCTTTACCCTACACTTGGCTAAGAGTTGCTTTTTGGGAAGTTGACCATGAGGCTGACACAGAGGGCTGCTACCTCATTGACCCTCACAACAAGTCAACCCTAAAACCCCTATTTCTTATGCGCTCCCCAGCCCCGGTGGTACCACTACGCCGCCACCAGAGGGGGCTGAGGGGGACAATAGTCTGTAAGCTTCAGATAAGCGTTCATAAAAGGCCGCTGGGCTATCATCTGGATGCTGGATGACTTCTGATACCTTTCCGATATTCATGGCCTTCTGGCTTCCTTTCTTCAGGCCTTGCAGTAGGGCCTGGCGGAACCGAGTAAGGGCCGCAGCCCCACTCACACTGTTCGGATCCCATTTAGGATCGTCATTTGGAAAATCCGCGGTGGCTGCTTGCCAGGGATCTAGGCCTCCTTCTCCTGCAGGGTTCTCTTCTAACCATCAGGTGGACACTTGCACAATCCATGCTCTTTCTTCAGTAGTGAAGAGAGTAGACAGGAGCTGACGGCAATCAGACCAGGTAGGCTGAAGATTCCTTTAGTTATAGCTCTGAGAAAGCAGCTGAGATTTTGAAATTGCCACCTTTATTAGGGGATGATGCTAAAGGTTATCCTGACTGGGAGTTGTTTATGAATAAATCTAAACGTAGTGTGCGGTTGGAGCTCCACAGTGTTACACTAGCTGAATATTGCAGGAAAGAAGTGATCCCTACTGGGTTGCGGATATGGAAGGCCCCCGGGATGTTCCTGGAAGATGATGTTTTTATTTCCCGTTGGAATAGTATCTTGAATAAATGTTCATTGGACTTAATGTTGCTGGTAATTGAGACAGCTCATACTAAAAATATTGCTTTGAAAAAAGATCTTGAGACTGATTTGGGTGAATTGAAATTATCTGAAGATTTTGATTCTAGATTTGCTGATATTTCTAAATCTTTAGACAAATACAAAAATGATTTAAAACTTGCTAAAATAAAAATTTTTTTGAAGGATGAGAAGCGTATTAAAGAAGGACCTATTTATAATTGGCATATGCGAAGATCACGTCAACAGTTTTCAACTTGGAAGACTAGCAGTAGTGATGTGTCATCATTCTCGTCTGATTCTAATGTGTATTATAACATTTCAGAGTCCCGTTCTAAGAACAAGAGCTCAAAGGCTTCTGCGTCAAGTTCTGTTAATATTGCTCGAGATAGACAGGAGGATTTTTCTGGTCTTTCAACATGCTCGAGACGCAAGAAAGACGGGGTGACCTTTCAATAACGCAAACAGTGATCAATTTATCAGATGTGTCTTTAACAACAGCACAGTTACAGTTACTGTCTAAAGGACTATGTTTTGTTAATGGCCCTTTTTATGATAGCTTTAATAGCCGGATTTCTGTGGAACGGCTAATGCGCTCTTTGCAACTTAAGAGCTTCTTTCATGATAAACCAGATTCAGATGATACCTCTGTAGTACGTCCTAAATCAACATGGGTTCCTCCTGGTCCTATGGACCCAATATTGCATACTTTTAAACATCTTATTTTGACTGATTTAGCATATCTAGAACAGAAATACAATAATCATCCAAAGAATTTGTCTATTGCTGAGTCTTCTGCTCTACGGGAGTTGCAACATATGACGAATATTGTTATTAGGAGGGCTGATAAGGGAGGTGCAGTTGTTGTGCTTAACCTGGTAGATTATTTATTTATTTTATTTATTTATCTATTTCTTCTATACCGCCCCTTCCAGAGATCAGGGGCGGTTTACATGGAACAATTTAACAGTTTTGTATACGTTCGTATAACAGTACATTGAACAAGAACTTTTTAACTTTTTACATATAACAGAACAGTAAATTATTAAAACTATGATTATGATAAAGAGGTAATGAGACAATTGAATGATAGTACTCATTACTTAAACGATTATCAAGTGATCCAACAGAAGATTTACAACATCTTGTTTCTGAATTAACTATCGATGCACTTGCTAAAGGTTATTTAACAGCACAAGAAAAATCTTTTTTGAATCCTCCTTTTCCTAAAGTACCGGCTTTTTATATCTTGCCTAAAGTTCATAAAAGGTTGACGTCTCCACCTGGACGCCCTATTCTTTCTAGCAATGATTCATTGTTAGAGCGGATTGGTATTTATTTGGATGAATTTCTGAAAGAAGAAGTCGTGAAAATTCCATCTTTTTTGAAAGATACCACACATTTTTTGCAATTGTTGGGTTCTATAGATGATTTTGTGCAGATGGACTGGATGGCCTGTTTAGATGTGGCGGCACTGTATACATCGATACCGCAGGATGAGGCAATTGCTGTATTAGAAGCGGTGTGGGATAATAGACCATCTCCTCATCGGGTGCCTACCTGTTTTTTAACTAGGTTGACGGAAATAGCGTTGAAGAGGAATTACTTTATTTATAAAGAAGATTTTGTCCAACAGATTTCTGGGACGGCAATAGGTGCGACTTTTGCCCCATCCCTTGCTAATCTATATATGAGCTTTTTTGAGACTCAGTATGTTTACTCTTCTGTTTATGCTATTCATATTATCAAATGGTTCAGGTATATTGATGACATCTTTTTGCTGTGGCATGGTTCTAAGTCTCTTTTGGAAGAATTTTTTCAGTATTTAAATGACCGTAAAACCTGTATTTCTTTTTATATTAATATTCAAGAATCTGAAATTAATTTTTTGGATGTCAAAGTTTTGAAGACTTCTACTGAATTTGTTACCACTATTTACTCAAAACCAAAAGATCGAAATACCTTGTTGCATTTTGATAGTTTTCATCCTTATCACCTCCGTCGCAGTTTACCTTATTCACAACTTCTGCGTTGCCGTCGTATATGCTCAACTACATCTGAATTTAAAGTACAAGCAAAGTCTATGTGTAGTAAGTTTGAAGCTAGGGGTTACCCTGATTCAATTCTTTCTACTGCATACAAGAGGGCGAGATATAATCATCGTGAGTGGCTCCTCCAATCTCCTTCTGCTTCTATGAATTCGGTTCCAACAATTACTTATGTGTTGCAATATTCTAGTCTATCGCGCCGAATTGCGGCTGCGATTCATAAAAGATGGACTCTTTTCAGTACACATACTATTTTTTCTAACTATCAGTTGCAGCTAGCATATAGCCGTGGTCGTAACCTGCGGGATCGTTTATGTCCTGCAGTGCCACGGCGAGATGTTTTAGCACCTTCAACTGTGGGCCATGCGGCCTGTCAACGCTGCTCTTTTTGTAAGCTTATGGTTCCTGATCTTTGTGAGAAGTATCGGGTTAAGGTACGGAGATCTATGAGTGCCACTACTTGCAATACTACCCATGTTGTTTATGGACTTTGGTGCCCGTGTTTATTATTATATGTTGGAAAAACTACTCGCCCTTTACGAACTCGTCTTGCTGAGCACAAATACAGTCTTCATAAATCCCGTGTGGATACTCTTTTAATCCAGCATTGTGTGGACCTTGGACATGCTTTTGAGACTCTTTCCTGCACAGTATTAGAACATGTTCCTAGTAATGTCCGGCGTGGCGATCGTAACAAGCTTCTATTGCAGAAAGAGCAGCGATGGATATATTCGTTAAATACAATGTTTCCTTCTGTCCTTAATGATAGAATTGAGTGGTCCCTGTTTTTGTAATCACTTTAATTTTATCAGCTTTTTGGTTTGTGTCACTGTGGAGCTCCTCCTATTTTTGGATTTTGTTTGTAGGTGATGATGTGTTGTGTTGTGATTGGTTGTGAGGGTTTATAAATGTGACGTCAGACGCTGTGGTTTTTAGAGCGGAGACTCCTTTAGGAAGTTTATGGATTTTTAAAATTGCCATCTTTCCCCTGACGAAGCCTTAGTGGCAAAACGAGAGTTTTTGTAAGGTTGTTTGGTGAAGGCTACTAGAATTGAATTGGCTTTGGAGTTCTCTGCGTAGTGCTGTCTGTTGGTGACATTTGCAGCATATCGGTTGGGCATTGGATTTTCATTGCGGGAATGAAGTGATGCACAGCATTCTTGAAGATAAGTGATTACTAACACTGTTAGTGGGTTAGGTTAACCGCTTCTTATGTTTATTTTCTTTTCTTTTTTAGGGAATTAAGGATTGCCTTTGTAACGCTCATCCTATTGCAGTGATGATTATGACACTTTCTGTATGAATGTGGATGGTATGTGAGTTGTATGATTGAGATTATTGGTGAATGTGGTTTAGAGTAATTATTTCCCAGAAGTAAACGTTGTGGTTATAGAGTTGGTGACTGTGTTTAAGTACGGGTTGAAAGAATGGCTAATTGACCTGTGATGTGAGCGTCAACTGTTCCCTATAGTGATTTATCACTACATGTAGGGCTCTAGCCATCCTGAGGTCAATTGATGCCAGAGTGATGTGTTAAATTGTTATTGAAATTATTGGATTATTTGGGAGTGTATCTATTATTCAAGGGCGGTTTGTTTTTTCTGCATAATACTTGACATTAATTCAGTTAATTCTTGGGGCTTTTCAGTATAGGATGCATAATGCGTTTTCCAGTTCAATAAATTTGTGGTGGAGAAGGGCACATAAACGAGACTGGCTGGCCCCACCACAACCTGGTCCTGTTCATTAAGGATAGATAGTCCTGGGACCTGGTGCAATGGCATCACCTGCTGAGGGCGTAATGCAGTCTGGCCTGCCGGAATTCAGCTCCCCTGCTTTGATTTTGGCAGTAGATGACCCCGAACTGGCAAATGAATCCCTGCTTGCAGCCCTGCTTGCAGTATCATCGGTGGACTGCGGCCCTCCCGAGGCACTCTGGACGGAGCTGGGGCTCCCGCTTGGGAGGGGGTGTGCCTCCTCCTGTTGCGGAGGTGGTTGGTGGGCTAGGGGTAAATCGGCGGGAGGGGGTTCCCCCATGCCAGGCTCGGCCTGGGGTCATGGCGGAGCTGAGGGGACTGGCCTATAGAGGAACTGGAGCGGATGGGTCAGAATATCTGGCGATTCCGGGACAGAATAAACAGGCAGCTTCTCTTCTCTAGACCTCTGGGCCCCCCTAGTGGTCGCTACCAATATCCTACACTGTTCCTCATGGCAGCGCTTTATCAAGGAGGGCTCCTTTTCGCAAATACTTAACCAGGAATCTATATAGGGGAACTGGTCAGGGTGTTTCTTACGTACAATCTGATGAACTAGGGATACAATTCTAACATCAAAAGTACCACCAGGGGGCCACGCGGTGACCAGCACCGGCCACTCCCTGTCACAGAGTATTCCTAATCTGGACGGAGACATTTTTACTCCATAGTCTCCGTCAAATCCCTTCTTAAAATTCTTGATCATACATTTCAGCGGAGTTTGCATGAACTCCGACCCTCCCATAATGACGTACACAACAACAGACAGTAGGGGCGGGTAGTCGGGCTGCAGGTAAGTGGTCCGTAGACCCCTAGAAACAAATAGGTAGACAAACCCCGAACGCTTCCTCCTTTTCACGACTTGGGTGCGGTCGCCCAGCCAGGAACTGCTCTACTCAGGATTCCGCTCTCACTTGGTCTGTGTTTCAAGACCTCTCATTCATACACACAATCAAATATGCTAGAAATGTTTTCCCAAATTCCCAGGCCTACCTTACTAACCAACAGCAGCCGGCCTCGCACACTCATGCAAGGCGTCTTGCACACTCATGCAAGATGTGTCTCGTGTACTCATGCAAGACGTACTCAGACTGCTGAACCAAGGGCAGTAGTTTCGGCCTCACACACTCATGCAAGGCGTACTCGGACTTGCCCTGAGAGGTGATCAGGCTCTCGGTACCGTACCCATTTAGTCTTGTGCACTCATGCAAGATGTTTCCCAAGCTAGCTGACTAGATAGCAACAAAAGTTCTACTCACCGGATCCGGTACCCCCTACAGAACCAGTTCTTGGGTTAAATCCTGGACTCCCCTCGGGTTCGGAGGTGTTGGCCGGCCGGATCCAGTAGCCCGCTGAGGCAAGGCGGAACCCTCTCCGATACAAGAGGACCGGTGGCGCCTGAGGCTTCCCCTGCGGTCGGACAGACACGGTTCCAACCGGGCCAAATCTTGAGGCGGTAATACGTAGTATATTCACTTGAATACCATCCACTACTCGCACTTCCCGGCCAACGCACCAGGAAATGTAGCAGCGAAGTGCACGCAATGAATAAAACCAGGAGTCAGCTGCAGGATCCAAGCCAATTTATTGTGCACAGGCTCAGACAGGAGAGTATCCAAAAAGGACTGTGCAGTGGAGTACAGGAGCAAATTCCTTATATACAATTTTTACAAACTTTCTATTGGTCCCAACGCCCCCTGCACCTGTCCAATCGGGGACCCTCTCTGGGTCTAGCTCCCTGTTCCCCCTTCTCAGGCTATGCTAACAAAGGCATAGTCTTAGGCATAGATACATTTCTACTTCAAGGCCATTTGTAGCTCAGAGAATGCAAGACCAGTTCTATCATCAGCATAAAGGAATTATACAAACTTTTCAAAAGCAGTTTAAAGCAGTTTCAGCCAGTTTCTCAGACTCTGGTTATTCTCAGCACTACTTTCAGGTGGGAGTTAGGATCTAGGCCTAGTTTACAGGCCCTAGCCTACCACAGTATGATATGGTAATATACCATACATATATAGATTGGTGTAAGTTCTGGGGTCTTTTTCCTCCATTTTTTGCACCTTAATAAATTCCAGCCTTATATATGCATTTAGATGTGAACTAATAGGCTGGTTCTTCATTTTGAACAAGATTTGTAGACAAAATGAAACAACATGTGTTGGTACATTTTTCATTTAGATTTGAAACAAATGCACATTCCTAATAATTAACCGTGGAAGAGTAGCCTAGTACCCAAGAGAGCAGAGTTTGATTCCCACTGGCATTCCTTGTGACCTTAGGCAAATCACTTTACCCTCCATTGCCTCAGAAGAAAAGGCCTGGCAATTTACTCTTGGTCATACCTGAATGTACTCTGTTCCACCCCTCACCAGCAGCAGAATCGGGACTCTTAGGAACAAATCTCTCCACTCAAAGCAATGAAAAGGAAACAATAATAATTAATAATACAAATCACACCCAAAATTGTGGCACACACAGGACCAAAGCACTTTGGGAGAGAGAGAGAGCAAAGTCTGCAATTTCTCTCTAAACTCCACCTACTTTGGCCACCTTTTATTGGTTTAAAATGCCATCTCACAGCATAATTTCCACCCTATCATTCTATGTCAAGCATCACGTTACATCTTTTTACTAATGCATATTCATAATGTGCATCTCTGTATCATAGGTCAGATCTCATTAGTATACGACATCTGGAGGAGAGATATATGTATTCCCAGACATAACTTCTTAAACAATAATTCTAACGCAAGCAATTCTAACAGTGTATGTTTCAACTTTCTGTACTATAAACAGGCCTACAGTTTCTCTGATATCTGAACTTTCTGCAGAGTAGAGTATTCAGTAGATTCCCCTCAAGGAAATCACCTTAGCAATAGGCTTTTGGAATGTCTGAGCTACTGAATCTGTGGCGTTAACTCTTTCTGAGGGCTTTCAGTGATATACTATTATTGAGTGCCCTCACAGTGTACACTGCCCTGTACAGACAGGTCTCCTTTCAGTCCTCCCTCTGATTCTGCAAAGAATCACTTTAAAAGTAAGGGAATTCAGACATTGATATTAAGGAAAGATCATAGATAGACCCTGGGCCAATTTGTAACATCATCCTAGGAATCAAAGATTCCACTGACTTCTTACAGTAAGCAGACATTACACATAAAAACATAAGATATGCCATACTGGATCAGACCAACATAAGAATATAAGATATGCCATACTGGGTCAGACCAAGGTCCATCAAGCCCAGAATCCTGTTTCCAACAGTGGCCAATCTAGGTCATACGTACCTAGCAGTTTCCCCAAAAGACACAGGTTCCGCAATGCTTGTTCTGGGTCAAGCATTGATATCCTGGGTCCCTTCTTAATAATGGTTTATGGACCTTTCCTCCAGGAACTTGTCCAAATCTTTTTTAAACCCAGCTACACTAACAGCCTTTACTACATCCTCCGGTAACAAATTCCAGAGTTTGATTACACGTTGAGTGAAAAAATATTTTCTTTTATTAGTTTTAAATAGTTTACCCTGTAGCTTCATTGCATGTCCCCTAGTCTTTCTATATTCTGATAACGTAAACAATCGATCTACGTTTACCCGTTCCACTCCGTTCATTAATTTATAGACTTCTATCATATCTCCCCTCAGCCGTCTCTTTTCCAGGTTAAAGAGCCCTAACCTTTTTAGCCTTTCTTCATAGGAGTATCCTTCCATCCCCTTTACCATTTTCGTGGCTCTTCTCTGAACCTTTTCTAATATCGCTATATCCTTTTTAAGATACGGCGACCAGAATTGCACACAGTATTCAAGGTGCGGTCTCACCATGGAACGATATAGAGGCATTATAATATCTTTTGTTTTATTTTCCATTCCTTTCCTTATGATACCTAGCATTCTATTTGCTCTCTTGGCCGCCGCTGCACACTGGGTGGAGGGTTTTAACATGGTATCCACAATGACACCTAAATCTTTTTCCTGGGTGGTGGTGGTTCCTAATGTGGAACCTTGTATCGTGTAACCATAGTTTGGGTTGTTCTTCCGTAGGTACATAACTTTGCACTTGTCCACATTAAATTTCATCTGCCATTTTGATGCCCAGTCTTCCAATTTATCAAGATCCTCTTGCAATTTTCCACAATTCTCTTGGGTTTTTCCAACTTTAAGTAGTTTTGTGTCAAATTTGATAACCTCACTCGTTATTCCACTTTCCAGGTCGTTTATGAATATGCCAAAAGGCAGCAGACCCAGCACACATCCCTGGGCTACACCACTATTCACCTTTCTCCATTGGGAAAATTGTCCATTTAGCACTACCCTCTGCTTTCTATCTTTTAACCAGTTCCTGATCCACAGTAGTACACTGCCTCCTATCCCATGACTCTTTAGTTTTGCCAAAAGTCTCTGATGAGGGACCTTGTCAAAGGCTTTCTGAAAGTCCAGATACACTGTATCAACCGACTCACCTTTGTCCACCTGTTTATTCACACCTTAACAAAAACATAACAGATTTGTAAGACAAGATCTTCCTTGTCTAAAGCCATGTTGGCTGTCTCCCATTAGGCCATGACTATCTACATGCTGAGTAATTTTATTCTTTATGATGGTTTCTACCATTTTTCCCGGTACTGACGTCAGGCTCACCGGTCTGTAGTTTCCCGGATCACCCCTGGAACCCTTTTTAAAAATTGATGTTACATTGGCGATCCTCCAATCTTCAGTGGAGTGGAGGAGTAGCCTAGTGGTTGGGGCAAGGTACTTCAGGCCGGAAGGTCAGGGGTTCAAATCCCACTAGAGGACAGTAACCTTGGGCCGGAAGGACTGGGGTTTCTAGTCCCACAGGTGCTCCTTGTGGTCTTGGGCAAGCCACTTAACCCTCCATAGCCCATGTTCCCTGTAAAATAGTTATCTCCAAGTTATAATGCCCTGTTCAATGTAATTTCAGTTTGTTCAATGTAAACCGCACTGATGCAGAATAGCGCAGTATATAAGAGAATGTAAAATAAAATAAAAATAAAATAAATAAAGTTATTAGAGATGATTTTAATGATAGTTCACAGATTACTAATAGCTGGCCTGCAAGCTCATATTTCAGTTCCTTCAACACCCTTGGTTGTATACCATCCGGCCCAGGTGATTTGCTACTCTTCAGTTTATCTAATAGTTGTAATACATCTTCCCGATGTATCAATATTTCCTTCAATTCTTCCGCACCTTTAAATACCACTTCAGTCATGGGTAACATCCCTACATCTTCCTCAGTAAAGACCGAAGCAAAGAATTCATTCAGTCTCTCCGCTATCGCCTTGTCGCCTCTTAGTGCCCCTTTAACCCCTTTATCATCTAATGGACCAACTGACTCTCTCACAGGTTTTTTGCTACGAATGTACTTGAAAAAGTCTTTATTTCGTGTTTTTGCTTCCGCAGCAAGCTTCTTCTCAAATTCTCCCTTTGCGTGCCTTATCAATGCCTTGCATTTGACTTGACAGTACTTGTGCTGTTTCCAGGTTTCGTCAATTGGCTCTTTTTTCCATTTCCTGAAAGATGCTTTTTTGGCAAAAACAGCCTCTCTGATCTCACCTTTAAACCATGCTGGCAGTTTTTTGGACTTCCTTCCACTTTTCTTAAAGCGTGGAATACAGCTGGCTTGGGCTTCCAAGATAGTATTTTTCAACAACACCCTAGCTTGATGTAAGTCTTTAACCTTTGCAACTGCTACTTTTAGCTTTTTCTTAACTATTTTCCTCATTTTATCATAGTCTCCCTTTCGAAAGTTAAAAGGTAGTACTGTGGATTTCCTCCACTAATTAAATCAAAGGCGATTATGCTATGATCACTATTGCCAAGTGGCCCCAACACCCTTATCTCTTGCACTAGATCTGGTGTTCCACTAAGGACTAGGTCTAATATGGCTTCCCCTCTGGTCAGTTCATGAACCAGCTGCTCCAAGAAGCAGTCATTTATTTCATCTAGGAACTTTATCTCCCTAGCATGTCCTGCCATGACACTGACCCAGTCGATACCGGGGTATTGAAACCACCCATTATTATTACTGCGCTGTAAATTTTGTTAGCTTCCTTGATTTTTTTGAGCATTTCATCATCGATTTGTTCATTCTGGCCAGGCAGTCGATAGTACACTTCCATTGCCATCGCCTTCCCCTTTTTACATGGAATTTCAATCCATAGAGATTCTACAGCAAATTTTGTTTCCTGCAAAACTTTAATCCTTTCTGACTCAATGCCCCCTCTAACATAGAGTGCAACCCTTCCACCAATTTGATCAGCTCTATCATTACGATATAGTTTGTACCCAGGTATCACAGTGTCCCACTGGTTGTCCTCCTTCCACCATGTCTCTGATATTCCAATCATATCTAACCTTTCATTTAGTGCTATATGTTCTAACTCTCCCATCTTATTTTTTAGACTTCTACCATTTGCATACAAGCATTTTAGAGACTTTATTTTATTCATATTAATTTGGCTATTGGTAGACATGGGTAATTTGGGATCTTTAAGCTCTGTATGATCCATACTCGAGGGCATTTGGGCTACTTTACTCTTTTTTGGAACCTCTCTGCTTTTGGTAGTATCCTTCAAGGATACATTGATCTGAACCATGCGCTCTTGGGTGACTGTCGGCTCTCCCCTATTATCTACTTTAAAAGGTGCTCTCTCTCCTTTTTAAAAGTTAATGCTGGCAGCCTGGTTCCATCCCAGTTAAGGTGAAGCCCATCCCTTCAGAAGAGCCCCTCCTTTCCCCCAGAATGTTCCCCAGTTACTAACAAATCCAAAACCCTCATCTCTGCACCATTGTCTCATCCACGCATTGAGACTCCGGAGGTCTGCCTGCCTTTTGGGTCCTGTGCGTGGAATGGGAAGCATTTCAGAGAACGCTACCCTGGAAGTTCTGGATTTCAACTTCCTACCTAAAAGCCTAAATTCAGCCTCCAGAACCTCCCTACTACATTTTCCTATGTCATTGGTACTGACATGTACCAAGACAGCAGACTCCTCCCCAGCACTATCTAAGACCTTATCTAGGTGACGCGTGAGGTCCGCTACCTTTGCACCAGGCAGGAATGTTACCAGGCGATCCTCACGTCCACCAGCCACCCATCTATCTACATGCCTAATGATCGAATCACCAACTATAACGGCTGTCCTTCCCTCATGGGCACATGGTCCTGGAGAAACTTCCTCGGTGCGAGAGGGTTTTACATCACCTGGAGGACAGCTCCTAGTTACAGGATCACTACCTGCCACACCAGGGTGATGCTCTCCTGTCAAGTGACTTCTCTCCTCCATGGCAACAGGGATGCTGCCAGACTGGAGGTGGGACTTCAGGACTATATCCCTTTAGGTCTCGTCTATGTACCTCTCTGTCTTTCTTATGTTTTCCAAGTCTGCTACTCTAGCCTCTAGAGAACGGACTCGTTCCCTGAGAGCAAAGAGCTCCTTGCACCTAGTGCACACGTAAGACCTCTCACTAACTGGGAGAAAATCATACATGTGACACTCAGTGCAAAAGACTGGAAAGACCCCATCTCGCTGCTGGACTGCTGTCTGCATCTTAGTTTTAAGTTTGTGTTTAGATCTTTAAGTTCTTTACTTACTAAGGGTTGCTATGGATATTTATACTAATAAAACTGTACCTAATATGTTTACTATACCTTGTTCACCTGAAGCTTAATTAATCTCAGGTCCTTAGTGCATGACTGATTTGGGTAACGAGTTTCACCTGAGAGCACCTCCTGTCTTTTAAGATGTGTAAGTACTTATAAAGCTACGAATATCCTAGTGGTGGGTGGGTGTTGGGGAGGGAGGGAGGGAAATAACATTTATTAAAAGAGGGCTGCTACACAGTACCCTGTCTTGTGCAGCTGAGGTAAGCTATATTCTGATTTGATTTAATTTATAGCTCTTTGCTGCTGCTAGGCTCTAACTTATTATGAAATTTAAACTACAAGCTCTCTGCTGGGTTCTAAATTTAACCAGAAAGCTCTCTTCTGTATTTTAAATTTAAACTAAAAGTACTTTGCTGATACTAGGCTCTGACTGACTATTAAATTTAAACTACAAGCTCTCTGCTGGGTAAGAGTAGTTACTCACCTGTAACAGCAGGAATCAGTCCTCACGTATGGGTGATGTCGGCGCCGATGGAGCCCCCATGCGGAGCATTTCCCCAGCTTTCACAGAAAGCCTTTGGGAATGCAGCACGCATGCGTGGTCCCCTTCCCGCCCAAGGGTGCCATCTTGCTCAGTCTGATGGCATAGCTAAAAGACAGCAAAAAAGAAAATGAAATATATGACTGCAACTCCAAGGGGAGGAGGGAGGGTTGTGAGGACTGATTCCTGCTGCTCCTGGAGAACACCTGTTACAGGTGAGTAACTACTCTTTCTCCAGGACCAAGCAGGAAGTCAGTCCTCACATATGGGACTCCCAGCTTAAGGCTACCGAGGACCCAAAGCTGAAAAATAAGCTCCCTCTAGAGCCTCAGCATGTGCGAAAAGAATCTTCTCTGAGAACGCCCCCGAATGGTAGTCCAACACCAGGGCCGGAGGGTAGGAGTTGCCTATACCTCAAAGAGATTACGGAGTGCCGCCTGTCCGAAAGCACTATCCCTGCGGGACTCCCTCTCGAGGCAGTAGTGGGCCGCAAAAGTCTGGCTTGAAGACCAAGTAGCGGCCCTGCAGATGTCTGCCAACAGAACAGAGCGGAAATGAGCCACTAACGCAGCCTTCGCCCTGACACGGTGGGCCTTGACTCGACCCTGCAAGGAGAGGCTGGCTGCCCTATATGCCCAGGCGATACAGTCTGCCACCCAGATGGACAAGGTATGCTTGGAGACAGGCAACCCCAGCTTATTAGGGTCAAAAGAGATGAAGAGCTGCACAGCCCTTCGGTGTCCCTGCGTACGGTCAAGGTAGAAGGACAACGCCCTCCTACAGTCCAGGGTATGCAAAACCATCTCAGCCCGGCTGGCATGCGGCCTGGGAAAGAAAGTCGGAAGAACCACCTCCTGATTGAGGTGGAAGGAGGAGACAACCTTTGGGAGGAACTTAGGGTTAGTCCGTAAGACTACTCTGTTCCTATAGAATCTAGTGTACGGTGCATCTGACACCAGGGCTTGAAGCTCGCTCACTCACCTTGCTGAGGTAAGAGCTACCAAAAACTGCTTTCCAGGAGAGAAAGCACAAGGGACAAGTAGCTATAGGCTCAAATGGCGGGCAAGTAAGTTGATGCAAGACCACATTCAAATCCCACTCGGGCAGGTGGACAAACTGGAGGCTTAAGCAAAAGTAGGCCTCTGAGGAAGTGAACCACCAAAGGGTGGTTTGAGAGAGACTGACCCTCCACCGGAGAGTGGTGCGCTGAAAGAACACTGAGATGGACTCTAACAGAGTTGGATTTAAGGCCTAGTTTGGATAGGTGAAGCAAATATTGCAGCACCACTGGTGCCAGGCATGAGAAAGGATCTTCCTTGTGTTGAGCACACCAGGTGGAGAACCCACACCACTTGAGGGCATAAGACTTCTGGGTGGACTGCCTCCTAGAGGCCAAGACCATGTCCTCCACCTCCCTAGGCAGCAGTAAGGGTGCTAAAACTACCATTTCAGCAGCCAGGCCATCAGATGGAGGGACTGGAGGTTGGGGTGCAAGAGAGACCCCTGCTCTTGAGACAGGAGATCGGGTTGCATCCCCAGAAGAAGAGGAGTGTCCACCGCTAGTTGCAAAAGAAGTGGGAACCATGGTTGCCTTGGCCATCTGGGGGCCACCAGGATCATCGAGGCCTTGTCCCGGATCACTTTGAACAGTGTCTTGGGCACTAGAGGCGTGGGAGGAAACGCATATAGGAGGCCTGTAGACCATGGAATGAGAAACGCATCCCCTGCTACTCTGAGAGGATGCGGTTGTCTGGAGCAGAACCTGGGCAGTTGACGGTTCAATGGACTGGCGAAGAGATCTATGGTCGGAAGACCCCATTGCAGGAAGATCTGATGAACCACCAGAGGATTCAACTGCCATTCGTGTGGCCGTAGGATCCTGCCCAATCTGTCTGCCAGGCAATTCTCCTGTCCAGGGAGATAGACCGTCTTGAGAACTATGCATGATTGACTGCCCAGGAGCACAGGTCCTGTGCTTCCTGACAGAGAGGTCGGGACCCTGTGCCCCCCTGCTTGTTGACATAGAGCATAGGAACTTGATTGTCTGTCTGAACTAAGACGGACTGGTGAGAGAGAACATGAGAGAAAGTCTGCAGGGCTAAGCGGATAGCTCTCAGTTCCAAGAGATTGATCTGCTGTGCGGCCTCCCAAGGAGGCCACGGGCCCTGAGTGCACGCCCCTTGGCAATGTGCACCCCAGCCTTGAAGAGAAGCATCGGTGGTCAGCACTTGTGAGTGTGGAGGTGCTTGAAAAGGCACTCCTTGCACCAGATTCGGAAGATGAAGCCACCACTTCAGAGAAGACGCTAGTAGCTTGGACACCCTCACTCTGTCCTTCAGGTTTCCTGTGGCCTGCAGCCACTGAGTTCTGAGGCCCCACTGAGCCGGCCTCATGTGCAGATGGGCATTTGGAGTTACGTGGACCGTGGATGTCATGTGGCCTAGGAGCCTCAGGAATTGTCTGGCGGAGACCAGAGAATTGGTGTGGAATTGTCTGGCCAAATCCATCAGTCTGTGGCCCCTGTCCACAGGTAAAAAAGCCTTTGCCTGAAGGGTGTCCAATCTTGCCCCTATGAACTCCATGTTCTGTGAGGGACGCAAAGTGGACTTTGCAAAGTTTATGACAAACCCCAGATGCTGCAGAAGAGAGAGAGTGCGGAGGGTGGCTTGATTGGTCTCCTGTGGAAACTGACTCCTGATGAGCCAGTCATCCAGGTATGGGAAGACAAAGAGTCCTTGAACTCTGAGAAAGGCCGCCACTACTGCCAGACACTTGGTGAAAACCCTGGGGGCGGAGGTTAGGCCAAAAGGGAGTACCCTGTACTGAAAATGGTTTCCTCCCACCACAAATCTGAGATATTTCCTGTGGTCTGGATGAATAAGGATGTGAGTATAAGCATCCTTGAGGTCTAAGGAGCATAGCCAATCTCCCTGCTGGAGGTAGGGCAGCAGTATCCCAAGGGTAAGCATCTTGAACTTTTCCCTCTCCAGGAACCTGTTTAGATTTCTCAAGTCTAGGATGGGCCTGAGGCCTCCTGTCCTTTTTGGTACTAGAAAGTACCTGGAGTAGAAGCCTTGACCTCTCAGGTGGTGGGGCACCGGTTCCACCGCCCGTTCCTTTAGAAGACTGGCTAACTCCTGTAGGAGTAGGTTCCTGTGCAGAGGGAGTCTTGGAGGCTCCCCTGGAAAGTAGGAGGGGGGTACCTGGTGGAAGTGGAGCAGATAGCCCCTCTGGACTATGTTTAGCACCCAGGTATCCCTTGTTACGGCTGACCATCTGTGGGCATACAGGGTCAGCCGGCCTCCTGTGCTGAGATGGGCCAGCTGAGGAGGAGAGGCTATGCCACTGGAGTCAAAACCCCGCTCCCTGCTGTGCAGGAGCCGGAGCTGGTGGCTTGGGGGTTTTCTGCCTACGGGGCCCATGTCCCTGCCCCTTGGCCTGCTGACCCTGCTGGGGAGCTATGTAGGTCTGGAATTGAGGGTAGGATTTGTAGGCAGAGGACTTCCTTGGGTAAAAGGTCTTTTTTCCCGAGCCCTTCTTCTTCTGAGAAGGGGCAGAGGTTTTCCTGGACAGCCTTGTCCGGGTGAGAGTCTTGGACTCGAGTTCTGCAGCCCTTTCAGCCATGGGCTTGCCAAAAAGGTTTTCACCTCAGCAAGGGACATCGACCAACTTGTCCTGAACCCATGGCTCGAGGTCCGATGACTGTAGCCAGGCCTGACGGCGTGCACCGATGCCGGCCGTGGCTACTCGGGCCGAAGCCTCAAAGCCATCATAGGCTGCTTGAGAGATAAACTTCGAGCACTCCTGGATCCCCGTTGACAGGGCTTAGAACCTCTGCAAAGGTTCCTCGGAGAGACCAGCAGAGAACCCGGCAATCTCCTTTGCCAGGTCTCAAAGGTACATGCCCATGTACAGCTGGTAGGTCTGAACACGGCAAGCAAGCATAGAGCCCTGGAAGCACTTTCTACCGAGGGCATCCAGGTTCTGGGCCTCCCGGCCGAGGAGTGCATCTTCTGACTCTTCAGCCGATGCATGGCCGATTCCACAACCATGGCCTGGTGCGGTAGCTGTGCCTTTTGGAACCCGGGGCTCTTGCAGACTCGATAGATGGAATCGACCCGCTTGCTCAGTACCGGTGTCAAAGCCGGCGCCTCCCACATGCGGAAGAACAACCGTTCCAGCATCAGAGGAACCGGTAGAGTAAAGGCCTCCTTGTGGGGAGAGTCATACTGCAGGGCCTTGAGCTCTTTGGCTTGAGGCTCCTCCTCGGAATCCGCGGTGAATGCCAAAACCTTGGCCATGTCCCACACGAAGTCCAAGAACCGGGTGTCCTCCGGGGGGGACCTTCTCCGAGGCTCGGACTCCAGTGAATCCGAAGGGACACACCAGGTCTGAAACGTGTCCGGGGACTTCTCGTCCTCCATTTCTCAGCCCGACCCCTTGGAGGAGGAATTGAGCGGCTCCGGTCGGGCAGGCACTGATGCCATCCGCCCCGACGCCGAGGGTACCGGTGTCGACAACCTCGGTCCCAAACGGGAGGCCGAGGGAGACCTCAGCCGAGGATCAACTCGAGACCGCATGGACTCGAGGATCGGCTCGACCTCCGGGGTCGACTTGGACGTTGAGGTCCCGGTTTTCGGGGCAGATGCACCGGCGGGACCAGCGAGACCGTCGATCAGTGCCCGCTGCTGTTCCATGAAGGCAGCCAAGCTGCTATCCAAGGCCATCAACCTGAGTCCGAACTCAGGAGACTCAGCAGCCCCCGACTCGGGCCCGACGTCGGCTCCCCCAGAGGAGAGTCCACGAGAACTACAGTACTCACTTGACTCGGGGCCTCCGTCTCCACATGAGGTTGTTTGGCAGGCCTCTCCGACCCCGAAGACCCGGGACGGCAGTCAGGGCTATGCGACCTGGCCCTCGAGGAGCCAAGTGCGTCCACCGACGCCACCCTTGCGGGTTTTTTCTTCCTGCGGTGCTCCCGCGAGGGAGACCCCCTCTCAAAGGAGCCCCGGCGATGCTCGGGATCAGAGTCCCGAGACGTCGAGGCCTCTGACGAAGTCCAGGCCCGGCCGGACGCCGAGTCAGAGAAGATTCTTTCCTTCTGATGTTGACGGCTCCTCAACACCTTCGAGGACATTTTCCCACACAGGCCACAGATCATCTGGTCATGATCGGGCCCGAGGCAGCGTAGGCAGCAGTCATGTGTGTCGGTGAGAGACATAAGTTTCTTACACCGATCACACTTTCTAAACCCGCTGGCAGCCATCAGGGGAAAAAGAGCCCCTGCATGGTCAAAAGACAGGGCTGCCAGTGAAAAATAGAAAAATGGTGCGAATGCAAGTCTCAAGGGACAAAAAACGAAAATGAGGTCCAAGCTCGATACCGGTGTACCGGGCCCAGGCGGGAAAGGGAACCGGCGTCGAACCAAGTAAAAAACAAGGATCCACGTAGAAATCAACTTTTTTCACGGGTAACAACGAGACACTTCCGTCGGGCTCCGCGGAAAAAAGAAGACTGAGCAATATGGCACCCTTGGGCGGGAAGGGGACCACGCATGCGTGCTGCATTCCCAAAGACTTTCTGTGAAAGCTGGGGAAATGCTCCGCATGGGGGCTCCGTCAGCGCCAACATCACCCATATGTGAGGACTGACTTCCTGCTTGGTCCTGGAGAATGAAATGTAACCAGAAAGTTCTCTTCTGTGTTTTAAATTTAAACTTAAACTGCTGCTACTAGGCCCTGACTGATTTAACAAAAAATAGTGGGTTCACAGATTAATTAGCTTTAATACAAAGAATTCCTTTCAGAAAATTCCCAGAAGTATATACTCACAATTGCAGATCTCTCTCCAGATGTAACAGTCCCCTTTTCTAGTCCTTCAAGACCAAGGTCCATAAAGCCCAGTATCCTGTTTCCAACAATAGCCAATCTAGGTCATAAGTACCTAGCAATCTCCCCAAAAGACACAGATTCCTCAATGCTTGTATTAGGTCAAGCAGTGATATCCTGGGTCCCTTTTTAATAATGGTTTATGGACCTTTCCTCCAGGAACTTGTCCAAACTTTTTTTAAACCCAGCTACACTAACAGCTTTTACTACATCCTCCTAAAATATACATGCTCCTAAATAAAACCCCCTCAAAATCCAAGCAGAGATGTCAGCATCCCTCAAAGGGGCTTAGACAGTGAATTCCAGAAAGAAGAGACAGAGTCAAAGAAATCAGAAAAAGAACTCACATAATTACTACTTGGGACAAAGGTGCGGTTTCTAACTGTATCTAGTAGGCTTTCACTACTTTTCCCTCATTATCCAGCAGAGAACAACAATGATCGAGAATTTATCTGCACACTCCATCTTCGCCTTCTTTGTTTTGTCTTTTTAGATTGTAAGTTCTTTTGAGCAGGGACTGTCTATTTTTGTCTTTTTTTCTGTACAGCGCTGCGTGCGTCTGGTAGCGCTTTATAAATGCTCAGTAGTAGTAGAGGTAGTCTAGAGCCATGCGATTCTAGGCTGCATAAACAGAAACTTTATCCACTGCATCTTGCAGCACACTAATTGCTTCTGTGAGATCTAGGGCTGTAAGTTCAACAACTGCCTGTAAAAGCATAATCTGAGTACTATGTTCTCTTGTGGGTGCTATTGCTCCAGAAGTTGAAAGCCAAACAGTACCTGAGAATACATCAATCTGTGATTTAGTTAAAGGACTTGTGGAATCTACTAGTTGCTGTGCAGCTGCTATTGCCTTATCCTGAGGGAATATGTCTCTTTTTCTTCTTAAAGAATCATTTGTGGTTGATAATAGAGTAATATTTTGATATGGTAAAAATCGCCATGGGGTGATATGGCAGGGCAGACTAGATAGGCCATGTGGTCTTTTTCTGCCGTCATGTTTCTATGTATTTAACTGGGCAACATAACAGATACCTGATCAATCTCTAGGCTGAGAAAACCCAGAGGCTGCTGTGTTGCCAGGAGTCAGCATTCACTTGACTGCACTTAAAAAAAATAATTAGGTGATTTTCTTATAAGACATAAGGGAAACCTCTGCTTTAAACAACAAATTGATGACGTGGCAGTTAACAGCATTAAACAACTTTTCTAAAATACAACTTGTGCATTATTTGTTAAATGAGAACTTAACATACATTGAGATGCCCATTGCATCAGCAGTCCAAGTAAAAGGTATTACAAGAACAAATTCAGTGAAATTGTAATAAACAATAATAATTTTATCACAATAACAGACACTTCGGTGAAACCAAAGTTTCTTTTATTTATTATTCAATCTTGCAAGATGGGTGGCCACAATTTGTTATCTGTGAGCACACTTTGTCATATGAACAGTTCCATATTTATTACATTCATTTCTTCTACAAATTCCTCCCCTATTATTCTATTGGTGTAAGTATTTCTAATTTCCTACCTATTAGTGATTGTTATTTAGGTCTTGTGAATCTCCACCTCCGTTTACTTCTCTTAATCCCTGCCCCTTTTACCCCTCTCCCCTTATTTACCTTATTCATTTTATGGTTATGTTACCGGTCTTATGGGTTCTCAGAGATTCCCCCCCCCCCCCCCTTTCCCTTGTGCCCATGGCCTGTTTTTCTTTCCTGCTTTCAAAAGTTCCTTTCTTTTCTCTATATCTTGCAGTTTTTGTATCAACATGTTTCAGTGTTCTTGTCCTTGAGTTTCTAAGTTTCATGTGCAATAGCCTGGAAGCTAAGGGAGGGGTGTATGGGGGAACCTAGGATTTGCAAGGCCAGGAGAAAGATGTTTTATTCTGTACAGAATAAGAAAATGGAATATGTGAGCCAATGTATTAGAGCTAGCAAATAACATCCTATAGATTTCTACTTCTATTCTGTGTTCTGCATATATTTTATAAAAACAACAAATTAAAACTTTAAAGCATTTCTAACAATTCCTCCCTTTCTTTTTAATACCAGTTGATGTTTTTTACATTTACTAAACAATTTCATATCAAGCTTCTAACCTAGACAACATTATTTCTGACTCTCTTTCATTTTCTCCTTGGTTATCTTCATCCATAAGTAGCAGGGTTTCTTCATATGTTGGAGGTCTCATTGTCATTTGTTTGGTGACTGCTGTCTCTATCAGTCTTTGTGCCAACCCTCTAATACATGGTATTATACAACATCCTACTGCTGTTAGAATACCTGCCACTATTATCACAGATGTAAGGATAAATACCATCACTCATTTTCACTTTCCAAACCAGGAATCTTGCCATCCTGTCAAAGAACTATCTATTCCTGATTCAGCTAATTATTCTGCTAAAGTGTTAAGACCTTGTAATGCCCTGGTTATTGTACCATCAGGGGCAGTGTGATTTGGGATAAACATGCAACATCTACCCCCTCCCAACATTATGCAGGCCCCACCTTTTTCAGCTAACATCATGTCTAAAATCATACGATTTTCCCAAGTCATCCTGCTTGTGGCATCCAACTGTTCTGCGATTCCTTTTACTGCCTCCCGTGTGTAGTTTATAAATCTTTGCTGATTATAATATATGTAGTTTATCCAATCTACATTTTTATTAATGGTGGACCACCAAAATAAGGCTGATTCAAATCCTGCTGCTATCTGATTTTTAGCTTTGAACTCATCTGGAACTCCCCGGGATACCCCTATAGCATCAATGTAAATTGTATCATCGAATGATGTTCCTAACACATTTCTTTTGCTTCTACTCTTATAAGTTATTCTTTCTTTTTCAAATGCCAGGGTGAATGGAATACCCAATTGAACAATTACACATATTCCTGACCATAGCTCTGGTAGTGTCTGCCTCAAGATCTTCCCTCCGCTGTAGCACCACAGATCTGCCCTGGGTACTTTTAGCCTGGAGTAGTTTCCTTGCATGTTGCTGGTTCCAGTGAGGTTAAGGACTTCAGTGCACAAGATTAGTTCCCCTACAGCCCTGATATAGTTCTCACCCTGCCTGGTGAGGCAGGCAGAGCGATTCCCATATACTGCCGAGAACACCGGTGGCACTTTCATGTCCATCACCTTCAGAGGTGGAAATAGAAGAGCAATGGACTTACAGTTCTCGTTTCCCCAGGCAGTTGCTTCTTGATACAGAGAGATCATGCACTTCATTCCATCCGGATCCGTCTTTCATTTCACAGGAAAAGGTACTACCTGTGCTATGGGTCTTCCTGAGGCACATGCATAGCAATTGCTTTTATTTAAACTTTTAAGAGTATATTTTACCCATTCAATCCAGGCATTTGTTTCTCCATACCCTGTTTTAATTTCAAAGGTCTGTCTAAGATCCTCAACTTCCACTACTTTCACTACTGTGGCATTGTTAGGGGGTTGGAAATTAACTGTCGGCCTCACTGTGTTACCAGTGCTAGCCCTCTCCTTCTTTTCTATTTGAATTTGAAAACAACAATCCCTTGGATCTATTTCTGGTATGTCTAGTCCCATACCATATACTGTATCATTCAGACTCATGCTTAATTTCTCCCCCCATAGTGTTTCTTCCCAAGGTGTTGTTTGTTTCAAAGTTATAATTACAGGGTTACATTCATTCTTGCCACAATCTTGCTTCACTGGTCCCTTAATTATGGATATAAATCCCTGCCATTTCCCTATTCCCTTTGCTGTCCATCCCCCAGGGGTGGTGGTCCACCATACCTGATTCCAGGTACCAGAAAATGAATTTTTACACATATATTTCTCAGCATTAGCTATTTTCCTCTGGTTCTCCAAACTTCCACATTCGATTAATTTACATGCATCAAACGGAAAAGTCTGGGGTGTGTAGCTTTGTTTTACCTTAATCACAAACTTTATAGAACCTACTACTGCAAATCCAGCTTCACTCACTTTCAGTAATACCATTAAGAGTCCCATCCCATACAACCAAAATAGGGTCTTCCCCATGTTGTAATTTACTCTTCCCCCAAAACCAGGATTTCTTCCAACAGCAAATTATTATCACACCTATCACAATTAAAAGCACTAGCTCAGCTAAAATGTACTCTTCACTTAGTAGCATGAGATAATACAGTTCTAAAATTCTGTATATATAACAAAAATACGGATAGACAAGCCTATCTTTTTATTATCTTGAGCAGGATTCTCAAGCAGTCTGTAACGGGATAATCCTTATTCGGATATTTTGAGCTTTCTTTTCAGTCTCACGACCATGGGGTCTTCAGTTGGCTGCGTCTCCCACACTCCAAGGTCCAGTGAAAGAGAAGGTGCTTCTACTGGTCCCTTGATTTGGGTGTAGTGCGTCCAGCCTCTTTCTGCTGTTCTCACAGCTGTTTCTGTGCTCAGGAGTATCTAGAATGGCCCCTCCCAATCCAGCTGCAGCTTAGACTCCTTCCAGGATTTTATCAGAACCCACTGTCCAGGTTTAAAGCTGTGGACTGCAAAGTCCAGAGGAGGCGTCTGTGCCAGGAGCCCATTATTTCTGAGGAAAGATAAAGAGGAAGACAGCGCAAGTTTATATTCTCTTAGAAACTTGTCCTTTGTTTCGAACTGAGGAGTTTCTTTTAATTGCCCCGGGTAGGGTAACCCAAATAGCATTTCATAGGAAGACAGCCCCAGGTCTTTTTGAGGGGCTGTTCAGATTCTTAACAATGCTAAGGGTAAACATTTGGTCCAGGGCAGTTTTGTTTCTAACATCAGTTTATCTGTTTCTTTATAGTTTGATTCATGCGTTCCACTCTCCCTGAGGAGGGTGGATGCCAGGGAGTGTGAAAATCCCAAACTGTTCCAAGAGCTTCTATTATTTTCTGCAATACCTTAGCTGTGAAATGACTTCCCTGGTCAGAGTCAGTGTGCCCTGTCATTCCATATCTTGGAATGATTTGCTCCAAAACTATCTTTGCTGGACTTCCGGTGATGTCAGCGGGGCTAATGGCGGCGTAAATCTGTCCGTGCCACCAAAGCCTGTATTAAGGGGGAATTAATACCCCTACTATGCTGGAATTAGCGAGCCCTAAGTGAGAGCACGGAAGGGGAAGAGCTACTGGCCGCGCTATTAAGCGGCGAAGCCATCGGCCACGCTGGAGAGCCGTAACGCGCGGCGTAAGCCAGCTGACCCAGAGGCCCTGCTGACCGCGTGGCGGGTAAGCCCGGCGATTGTTGGAGCGGGGTAGAGGCGGCCTGCCCGGAGTGAAGGGGGCGGCAGAGGCATTGCGACCAGGAGAGATGAAGCTCCGGCGCACCAGGACGTCGTCCCGCCTGAATTTGGAGGTTGCGGGAAGTGGACCTCCGGGGAGAAATTGTGAGAGGTGGAGAGAGGGGAAACCTAGCTGCGGTGCCCCCCCCCCTCCCGCAGCAGCGACCAACTCAGCGACGGAGTGGAGGGAAAAAAGAGTCAACAGCCGAAGGCAGCCGGTAGAAGCCGCGGGGCCTGAGGAGCGGGGTGCCAAAATTGACCCCGGAGTGGAGGCTGGCGGACAGCACAGCTGGCAGCAGTGCACGGATTAGGGAGGAGAGGGTCGGCTGAGGCCTGGATCGAGCTGGTACCGCACACTGCAGTCTGGAGAGCAGCGCAGGAGCACAGCCTGGAGTGGGGAGCACGAGGGCGATAGTGACGACAGACACGGAGTCTGGGGAGCCAGGAGGTCGACCCTGGGGGCAGCCATGAGTGGAAAGAGACAACAAGGTGAGAGGCTCGGTGGAGAAGCAGGCCCTGGCAAGAGGGCACGGAGTGGAGACTGCAGGGAGCCTGGAGGATGACGGTGTGGTTTCAGAGCAGTTGTGGTAGCTCAGTTGAGTTGGCAGCGGGTGTCCTATCCAGGGGTGAAGCCTGGTGGAGGCCCTTTTGCAGGATTGGGACTCTAGTGAAGCTTACGGCCTCTCCCACACAAGTATGGAGAAAACTAAGGGGGCTGTAGCGGCACAAAAAAAACTGGCTGACTTCTCCCCATATGCGACAACCAAGGGTGGAAAAGAGGGGGAGAAAGAGTGCCGAACACAGGCGGGAGACCCCAAAGACCAGGGGGAGGAGATGGACAACGGAGCTGGATTGGGGGATCTGTCCCATCTAAAAGCTTGGCTCATTGAAATGAAAGATGAGATTAAAACAGAAATCAGCGGAGTGAAGCACGAGCTTAAAGAGTCTATTCAGTCATTGCGGCAAGATATTTTGGACATTGGCAATAGAGTTGAGGAGATGGAAATCCAGATGGAACAGCAAGGGGAGGAAATGGTGGACCTACAGCAGCGCTGGAGGACACTTCAGCAGATCCAAGTGGACCAGAAGATGAAGCTGGAGGACCTGGAAGACAGGTCCCGGAGATGTAACTTAAGGATCCGTGGGATTCCAGAGGAGCCTCAGTACCGTAACTGTGAAGATGTTCTGCTGAAGGTGTTCAAATCCCTGCTGCTGGCTGCGGATCTACAGGGGGAGATATCGATGGACCCATCCCAAATTGAGCGAGCTCATCGTGGCTTGGGGCCGATACGAGATAATAAACCCAGAGACATAGTGGTATGCCTACGATCGTTTAAGATAAAAGAAGGATTGTTGCGAGCAGCGTGGAAAGTACGACAGATCACATGGGAGGAACATCCTCTGGAGCTATTTCAAGACCTCTCTGCAGGAACGCTACAACGCCGGCGCAGCCTGAAGGAGGTGACAGCGTATTTGAGAAAAGAGGACATCAGATATAAATGGCTGTTTCCCTTTGGGTTGCTAGTCACCTGCAAGGGGAAGTCAAGGAGAGTACAAACCAGTGAGGAGGCTTGGACTGTTCTCCGAGACTTTGGGCTACCCAATATACCAGAAGGGGGGCGACCCCCGGCAGGAGACTTGGCTGAGACTGCGAAACCCCCTAGCTCGCAGAGGAACCTACAGAGATGGCACAGAATTACCATGGCCGGGAGGAGGGCAGCGAGGCTTTATAGAGAAAGTCCAGGAAGGCCTGCAGCGGAGCGGGACGCAGGCTGAATATGTGGACTTTGCATGATTACAGCTGTTCCAGTGGGGATTCTCTGCAATGGTAATTTTGTGCTGATAATGGTTGGGGGATGGAGGGAAGGGCTAGGCTGCATGGGGGGAGGGGGGGAGGATAGTAGTAAGGTGGAGGTAAGCAGGCAAGGCCCGCTAATTGTCACCAGTATGGAAGACGATTCTCTCTTCTTGAGAGGGGGGAGGGTAGGGGGGAGGGGGTAGAAGGGGGAGGGGAGGGGAGTATAGGATACTGATAGGGAAGGGGGGAGAGTGGCAGAGTGGGTGAGCTTAAAATAATTACACTAAATGTAAAGGGGCTTAACTCACCATTTAAGCGACAAAAACTTTATTCAGAACTATCTCGCCAGAAGGCGGACATAGTCATGCTCCAAGAAACACACTTGACAAGGGCCACAGAATACCTGGTTAAGCATAAAGGGTATGGGGTCTGCATTCACGCTTCAAACACAATGGAGAGGAAGAAGGGAGGGGTTGCTATACTCTTTGCATCACGTCTAAAGCTTCAGCTGCAGTCTGTGGTCAGGGATAAAGGAGGGAGGTATGTGTTGGTACGGGTGAAAGTGGGGAATGTATGGTATTGTGTAGTGAATGTGTATGCACCCACGGGGGGGCAGAGTGAATTCTGGACAAAACTGAATGGGGAGTTGGGGATGCAGGGGGAAGGTATTCTCATTTGCGGGGGCGATTTTAACCTAACGTGGAACCCCACCCGGGATGCTACAGGACCACAGGAGAGGAAGAGGGGGGATCGAAAGCGCTATCGTACCTTTGTGACACAGCATTGTTTGGTAGACGCGTGGCGATTGCTCCATCCAGGGAGGAGACAGTTTTCCTACTATTCGCCAGTACATGGGTCCTACTCCCGCATTGATGCTATATGGGTGTCCAAAGAGGTGGGGGGGAAAATAAGGGAGGCGGATATGGAGGCCATTACCTGGTTCGACCATGCACCGGTGGTGGTTTGGTTGCAAGTGGCAGACGAAGGGAAGGGGAATCGGTTCTGGAGACTCAACGAGTCTCTCTTGGAGGAGGAGCAGGTCCTAGCTGAAGTGGAGAAAGGAACGTGGGAGTATTTTTGATTAAATGATAACGGGGAGGCCACCTGGGGGGGTATTTGGGATGGGTATAAGGCGGTGGTAAGAGGTATATTAATCAAATGGGGGGCGCGGAAAAAGAGGGAACGGGAGGAGAAAGAGCGCCTCCTACGGGAAAGGTTATTGGAACTGGAAGAACTAGATGGGCAAGGGAGAGGAGGAGCTTATAGGGGACAGGTTTTGGTGGTGAGAGCGCAACTTAACGAGTTGCAGGCAGATAGGATACGATATCAGATGCAGCTTCTGCGGCAGGAGGTATTTGAGGGGGGGAACAAGGCCGGGCGGTATCTAGCGTTGAAGTTGAAGCAACAGAAGCTTCGCTCCCATATAATAGGGGTCCGGCGGAAGGGTGGGGTACTGGTTACTAAAGATGGGGAGATCCGGAAGGCATTCAAGGATTATTACAGGGAGCTGTATAAAGCTAAAGACATGCCTCAAGCTGAGAGGGGGGTAAACTATCTGGATTCTATAGAATTGCCTAAATTGGGAGAGAGCGACCAAGAGGACATCAATAAACCTATTCGGCCAGATGAAGTGGAGAGGGCGATTAAACAGTTAAAAGTGGCGAAAGCTCCAGGGTTAGATGGCCTATCGGCCCGGTTTTATAGGACCTTTGGAGGCCTGCTGATCGGGCCTCTGGTGAAACTATTCAACCAGCCACGGGAAGGTGGAAAATTAGCAGATACCATGGGATGGGCGGGTATCACGGTGCTCCATAAGGAGGAGAAGGATCCTCAGGAGTGTGCTTCCTATAGGCCTATCTCCCTGCTTAACCTGGATGCTAAGCTCCTGGCCAAGATCCTTACTACGAGACTGAATAAAGTAATCGGGAAATTGATTCACCAAGACCAGGCTGGGTTTATTCCTGGCAGACAGGTCGCTGATAATATTAGGAAGATTCTCAATATTATTTGGGCTAGCGAGAGGAGAGGGGAGGAGGCGCTCTTGCTCTCGCTGGACGCGGAAAAGGCTTTCGACCAAGTATCCTGGCCTTTCCTCTTCAGGGTGTTGGAGAAGGTGGGGTTGGGGAGCGAGTTTCTAGCGTGGGTAAAGGCACTTTACGCGCTTCCTAAAGCATGTGTGCGGGTAAACGGGGCCCACTCGGATTTTTTTGATCAAGGGCGGGGAACGCGGCAGGGCTACCCTCTGTCTCCATTGTTGTTTGCTTTAGCCCTGGAGCCCCTGGCGCAGCGGATAAGGGAAAAGGTGGATATATCGAGAATAACAGTGGGGCGGAGTGCCTATAAAATTTCGTTATTTGCGGACGATATAATTTTAAGCTTAGCCCGACCTCGAGTGAGTCTGCCCATATTGATGTGGGAGCTGGAAGAATACAGTAAAGTTTCGGGGTTCACGATCAATCAGACAAAATCGGAAATTTTGAACTTAACGGTCCCTAGTGGGCTAGCTAATACATTGGCTAAGAGGTATCTCTTTAAGTGGGCCCGGGGCAATATCCGGTACCTAGGCATTTGGATAAGCAATAAAATTGATGAGTTGTACAATCTGAACTATAGGAAGGTGTTGGGGAAGATAGAGGGTTGGCTGGACGGGTGGGGACGGGGATACTTGTCCTGGTTTGGGCGCATAGCAATGGTAAAAATGATGCTGGTGCCCCGATTGTTGTTCTTATTTCAGACACTCCCGGTATGGGTCCTGCCACATAGTTTAAAACGGATACAGCAGTTGATCAATAGGTTTATATGGGTGCAGAAGCGTCCCAGGATAGCAATGCAGGTATTGCAATGGACTAGAGGGGAGGGGGGGTTGGGGGTACCTAATATACGCAAATATTATGAGGCAGCGCAATTAAAAGCGCTGTATGAGTGGCATAGGGAAACATCTAAATCCTGGGTCCAAATGGAGTATGAATCGGTAGGGGGACTGGACCTTGAAAGAGTGATTTGGAGGGGGTATAAGGGATTGGACCAGCACGCCCTGAGTCCCATGGAAGCAAATAGTTTAAGAATTTGGAAACGTAACAAACCTCAACTTGTTCCAGATAAGGGTTATATAAAGGGGATGACTATTGAGGCCTGCTTTGAGCGGGGACAGGGTCCCGGAGAGCGTGTCTTCCGCAGATGGGCCAAAACCGGGTTAACGCATGTCCAACAGGTTATTCATCCCCAGGGGGTCCACCCGTTTGAAGGCCTTCGGGACCTTTATAAGCTGAAAGGGAGCGACCATTTCGCTTATATACAGTTGAGGAGCTTCCTGAGGCAACCAAAGGTATGGAAGGACCTCTGGGAAAATAGGGGGTGGTTTGAGGCTATATGTAATGGCCAGGAGGGGAAAAAGGGGGTTCTGTCCAGAATTTACAAGGGCCTAATGGGGTCTGGAGAGTGCAAGCTCCGATATATGCTGCAATGGGAGGAGGATCTGGGGGTGTGTTGGAATGTGGAGCGCTGAGAGAAGCTCATACAGACGATTGCTTCCGTGTCAATAGCGACACAAATTAAGGAAAACGCCTATAAAGTATTATACCAATGGTATTGGACGCCAGTGCGTCGCTTTAGGGCAGGGAAGGGATGGGATGACTTATGTTGGCGGGGATGTGCGGAAAGAGGGGATTGGATGCACATGTGGTGGAAGTGTGACAGGTTACAAGTTTACTGGGGGCAGGTTCAGGAGGCGATTCAAGGTATGACCGGGCAGAAACTCCACGGGAGACCGACGGCCTGTTTGTTGCATCAACTCGATGAAGGTCTCTCGAGACGGGAGGAGGGGTTTTTGCATCACTGTATAGCCGCAGCTAGATGTGAGATTGCTCAGCACTGGGGGGGGGCAGAGTACACCCCAGCTGGCGGGCTTTGCGCGAAGAGTGGCTGAGGTGAGCTTGATGTATAAATTAACAGAGCTGCTGCGAGGGACGGGAGGGAAAAGTGCAGTATATTGGAAGAAGGTTTGGAGCTGGCTGGAGGGCTGGACAGGGAGGGGGGGGGAGGGGGTGTTGGGAGCAGGACAACAGTAATTGCAGAGGTTTGGCCTGGATGTATGGTGAGTGTTGAGTGGAATGATGGGTTTTGGAGATGATGAAGGGGGATGGGCGGGGAAAGGGGGGGTTGTGGGAGGGGGGGAGGGTTAGCTAGTTAGTTCCTAACACTTGTAAGGGACGAGAGGGCGGGGAGGATAGGGGGAGGGGGAAGTTTCGGTTGGCCTATATGCAGAGTTGTATGGGTAAATTGGGATTGATGACTGGATTGATTTTTGTTTGTTTCTGTTGACCATATTGTATATTAGTGGTTTCAAACTGGTTTGTATTTGTATTTTTCTTATAAAACTTTAATTATTATTAAACTTTGTAATTATTATTTCATGTAAATAGTTCAACCCTGTTAGCCAAGTTGATAATCCTGTTCCATGTAAAACCAAACAGTCTGTTGTCTTGGTCGTTCTGTTATATTGTAAACCGCGCTGATATCGAATAGTGCGGTATATAAGCAACTGTAATAAATAAATAAATAAATGGAAAAAAAAACCTATCTTTGCTACCCCTGTTTCCATGGGATATGCTTCTACCCATCCCGTCAGGTGATCCACTATTACTAAGAGGTATTTCACCCACCCAACCAGGGGAAATTCAGTGAAATCAATCTGTATGTTTTGAAATGGGCGGAGACCAGGATCTTTCCTTCCCTGCAGTTGTTTCCTAAGGACCTTTTTATTTATTCTCTTACAGGTTATACACCTCTCACACTCCCTTGGTGTAGAATGGCCATAATTTCTCTCATGATTTGTTTGTTCACCATCTGCCTTCCATCAGGTAAAACCCACTTTACTCCTTCTGTTTCTGTTGCCCCTATTTCCTCAAGCTGTTGTTTTTCCCTTGCAGTAAATGTGGGATTTACTGTGTGACTCACTACTTCTGGGGTTAAGTGGAATATAGGGGATATGTTTTCCCCTAAGGCAGCTTCCTTAGCAACCTCATTGGCTATTCTATTTCCTCTCACCTCAAATGAATTCCCAGCGGGGAGGAGTTAACCCAAGATGGCCGCGGTAGCGTTTCTTTGAGATTCTCATGCCTAAGCGGAAGGGAAAGCTGAGGGCTGCTCCCTCTGCACCTCAGCCATCCAGTTCGGGTCCTATGGATCGTTTTGTTAACATACCCCCGGAGAAAGTACAGGAGATTAGAGCCGGCTTGGTCGCGCCGCTTGCAGAGGACCGGCTGCCTCCGTCGGATGTGGACACTTCCCTCTCTCCTGCGGCGAGGATCCCTCCACCGTGTCCTACTGCCTCGGAGCCTACTCCAGCGGGTGTGACGTCGACTCCTCCATTGGCTGCTGAGAGGGCGCGTGCTGGAAGTTTGGTCTCCTTGTCTCCCGATAGTCTCGCTGAGATTTCGGTCGGCAGTTTGGACCTGAGTACTCCGTCTGAAAGTCTGCCTTTGAGAAAATTGCCTTCCCTCATTCGCCCTAAGGTATTTACATTGGAGTCTCTTTGGGAAGCTATAGCTACTCTTTCTGCCTCTATTACTTCCCAGACTGCTGTATTGTTCTCCCAGATCCGGGAGAATGCTGTTAACATCCAAGGAAATGTGGATAATATTCAGTCAGTGGTATCTACTTGCGAACAGATTAAGAAGGATAATGTTTCTTTTGGTGCTCAGCTTGCTACTTTCTCAGATGTGTCCTCCGCCTTGGTGAAGGAGAACGCGGTCCTCAAATATAAGCTGGAAGTGTTGGAAAACGCTTCCAGAGCGCCTAACCTACGGGTTTTGAATTTCTCCCGTCTCCCTGAGGTGTCGGCTTTGGACACGTTCAAGCGGTATATCATGCAAATTCTGAAAGTCCCTTCGGATTTAATACCTCCTTTAAGTAAGGTATACTATCTGCCTTCCCGAAGAAAAGCTGAGACGTCTGTGGCTGTGTCTACAGTGAATTTTGACGTCCTGGATGTGACTGGTCTCCTGGAGGGATCTGGGCGTGAAGTTTCTACTCCCATTTCGTCTACTTTACTTGTGCAGTGTGCTTTGGTATCTGATAAAGACTGGCTCCTGAAAATGTTCTTTAAGAAAAGATGTGACACTTTTCTGGGTCTCAGGATATCAATGTTTCCTGATTTAGTCAGGGAAACACAAAGGAGGAGAAAGCAGTTTTTGATTTATAAATCTGGGGTATTGGCTATAGGGGGTACCTTTTTCCTGAGATTCCCTTGTAGATGCCTAGTGCTTATGGATGGAAATAAGTATATTTTCTCTGATCCCTCGGATCTGGATAAATTTATCAATGCCAGACTTCCTGTTGTGTCCTCTAATGAGTGAACGGTGGATTTATTACATCTTTATCCTCCATGAATGTATTCTAGGGGTACGTGGCCTCCTGGGTTTTCTTTACACCTTTTTCCTTTATAACTTTTCCAATTTCTCTGTATTGGGTGGGTGTGTCTCTCCTCCTCTCCTGTAATGTGGACTATAACATTGTAAGCTTTTTATTTGTGCCTATTATATTTGTTATGGATTAACACTATTACTAGCATACATTGTATCTGATGTAAGGAATGATTGTCCTGCTGTTTTTTTTGTGAAATTCTATAAATAAATAATTTAAAAAAAAATGAATTCCCAGCTTGATTACATGAACTACTGCTATCTCTTGTGGTAACAGCAGATTTTTCAACACTCATTTAATTCCTCATGCACTAACTCCTTTCCCTTGCTGTTTATCAAACCTTGTTCCTCCCAAATCTTCCCAAAGGTGTGTACCACTCCAAAGGCATATTTTGAGTCCGTGAAGATGGTCCCATCTCCACTCCCTAATAGCTTCAAAGCCTGATTCAGGGCATATAGTTCACATGTTTGTGCTGACCAATTATTGGGTAGCCTGCCTTCTTCAAGGGAGCAGTGACTTTCTCCCACTACTGCATACCCATTAGTAGTAACATAGTAAATGACGGCAGATAAAGACCAGCATGGTCCATCTAGTCTGCCCAGCAAGATGGCAAGAGTAGATGCACCTGTCGCTCTGTGCAGGCCACCCCTCCCCATGTCTTTGTTTAGGGGTAAACCCACCACTCCAAGGTCTTTCTCCTGAACCGTGCATACCAACCTCTCGCCCCCTATCGCGTACATTTCCCTTGGATTTCTGCTACCCAAGTGCATGACACTGCACTTTTTCGCATTAAATCGTAGTTGCCAAGCATTAGACCAGTCTTCCAGCTTTTGTAGATCTTTCCTCATGTTAACCACTCCCTCGGGGGAGTCCACTCTGTTGCAGATTTTTGTGTTGTCTGCAAAAAGACAGACTTTTCCATTCAGTCCTTCAGCAATATCACTCACAAATACATTGAACAGTGCCGGGCCCAGGACCGAACCCTGGGGCACCCCGCTAATCACCTTCCTCTCATCCTAGTGAGCTCCATGTACAATCATCTTCTGTCGTCTGTCAGTCAACCAATTTCTAATCCAGTTTACCATCTTGGGACCCATCCCCAAGCTACTGAGTTTGTTGACAAGCCTCCTATGAGGAACAGTATCAAAGGCTTTGCTGAAATCCAGGTATATGACATCCATTTCGTTATTATTATTAATTTTTTTCTTCTATTACCCTGGAGGATCCGTCTATAAACAAATACTTCCCTGCATGCAAGGGGGTATCCTCTAAATCTGGTCTTACCCTGGTCTGGTATTCTATAATGTCCAAGCAATCATGTTCTGGTTCCTCACTTTCCCCCTCACCTTTCCATAAGAAAGTGGCTGGGTTTAAACACTGCTCAGTGGTTAACACTAGATCATCTTTTTCCATTAGTATTGTCTCATATTTCAGGATTCGTGATCAGTGAGCCACCTCCCAGCCCTCTGGGTTAGGATGGTTCTCACCTGATGTGGGGTACTTACTACTAGGGCCCCTCCAAACGTCAATTTCCTGCTCTCATCCACCAGTAGGGCTGTTGCCGCCACTGCTTGGACACACTCTGGCCATCCTCTAGACACTGAATCTAGAATTTTAGATAAATATGCAACTGGCTGTTTCTTTCTTGCCCGTTTTTTGAGTAAGGACCCCCAATGCAGTCCCTTTGTCAACAGTGACAAAAAGGTGGAAGGGTTTGTGCAGCGAGGGTAAAGCCAGTACTGGGGCTTCTACCAGGCTTTGTTTTAGTTCTCTTACTAACTCCTGCTCCTCTTCTTTCCAGATTAAGTTGTTAGGTTCTTTCTGTAACAGCTTCAAGTATAATCCTTTAGTCTTTTGGGCATATGAGTTTATCCATAACCTACAGTATCCAGCTAATCCCAGGAACTTCCTTAGTTCCTTTTTTGTCTTTGGAAGTGGTAAATCTGCAATTCCTTATCTCCAGGAACAAGCAGGAATGTAGTCATCACATATGGGGTATCGTCGGTACCGACGGAGCCTGCGCGGGAACACTCCCCAGCGTCCAATTAGAAAGCTTTTGGGAGCATCCCACAGCGCCTGCGTGCTGCCTTCCCGCCTTTCCCAACTGCCTCTCTCCAGTTCTTCGTTTTCCGCGGAGCCAGCAGGTCGTGTTCCTGTCACCGCAGAAAATTTTCCTTCTTTTTTGTGGTCGCGTCTGCCTTCCTCGACGCTTTACCGGTACCGCCGGTTTTTCTTTCTTTCTTTCTTTTCTTTAAAAAAAAAATTTCTTAGTACTTTTTTCCCATTTTTTCCAGGTGCACACGCCACTTTTGGGCCTTAGGTCCAAAATTTTTTCCATAATGGAAAAACCCTCTTCGGGTTTTAAAAAGTGCACCAAGTGTGGCGGTACCATCTCCGTCACCGACACCCATGAGTGGTGTCTGAAATGTTTAGGTCCTGACCATTCCATCTCAGAATGTATGGCCTGTGCCATGATGTCCAAGAGAGGTCGACAGAACCGAGCTGCCAAGCTCAGTACCCTGTTTCCCTCTAATGCAGCTTCGGTGGCATCGACGTCTTCCAGGGCTTCGTCTTCCTCCCGTGGATCTCAGGTAACTAAACACAAGTCTAGCCGGTCCTCAAAGGGTAGATCTCCTTCTAAGCATCGAGATGCCTCTGGCGTTGCCCTTGAGGATTCTGCACCGGCAAAATTGCCCCGGCGAGAGACTTCGGCTTCCAAAGCATTATCGTGGCTCCAGGATGTTCTCGAGGCCTCATCCTCGGCAGAACTACTGGTGCCATGCTCTGGGGTACCGGCGATATTCTCCAGTACCGACATCCAGGCATCGGCAGCGTCGATAGACCAGAGAGTCCTGGCTATTGAGCGCAGTCTGGAGGCTCTCCTTGCGGCATCGACGCCCTCTGAACCGCGTCAGACATTTAAACCGGTACCGGCACCGACTTTGGCACCGGTATCGGTACCGGTACCGATAGCATCGACATCGGTGTCCGCATTGCCGGCACCCAGTCATCCGATGCCTTCCGGTACCAATACTCCGGTACCGATAATTCCCAGTACCGACTTCGGTTGTTACGGGTATCGGGCTCTTCAAGAGCACCCGGACAGGCGGTACTTCGAGTCCTCAGAAGAATCTGAAGATTCTGATAGGTCTGTCGATGCAGGAATGCTTCTCCCAGAGGAGCCCTCCTCCCCTAAGCGCAGGATGTCTCCTCCAGAAGATATTTCCTTTCAGGATTTTATCAGGGAGGTGGCTCGGGGTCTCTCCATTACTGTGGCCCCTGAAACAGAGCCAAGAGCAAAGGAGTTGGAAATTTTACAATATCCCAAAACTCCTAAGGAGGTAGCTACCTTGCCCATCCATGAGATCTTGCATGATCTTATGCTAAGAATGTGGGAGACTCCTTGTCCTGGTTTCCAACAAACTTAGCTTCCTCACCACTCTATTGTAGTGGAATCAGCTATGAGAAGGATCAAGAGTGCAAAGAGGCATGCTTCTAATCCTCCAGGACGTGAGTGCAGAACTTTGGATGCTTTTGGACGTTGTGTCTTCCAGCTTCCATGCTTTCTGCCAGGATCAGTTCCTATAGTCCATACATGGGAATGTTCCTAAAGGAAGTCACAGGTGATTTAGAGGCTTTGAGTCCTCTTCTTCCTGAGGATAGAAGGCAGGATTTTCTCACATTGGTCAAACATGCCCAAGATGTTTCTAAATTTGTCAACCGTGCAGCTTTTGACCATTTTGAGTGCATAAGCAGAACCTCTGCCATTGCCATAGGTGCACGTAGAATTGCTTGGCTCCAGGCATCTGATCTGGAGCTCTAGGTACAATACAAACTAGGAAATATTCCTTGTACTGGTGAGAACCTGTTTGGTAAAAATTGGCAAGAAAAAGCCAATGAGTTGTATGCTGACAACTCCACCTTGGACAGATTATCCAAGTCCACAGCTGATCCTGCTAGAAAGAAATCTTTCAAGAAACCATTCTTTTCTAAAAAGAAAAGATATTATCCTGCTTATTCTCAGCAGGGACGTTCTGCAGGTCAGCTTGTCAGGAAAGGTGAGCAACCACCCAAACAAAGGAAAGCAAAGACTGCTAAGCTTCAGCCGTCCCAGCAGTCTCAGCCTCCACAAGGCGTTTGACTTTCAGCTAGAGAACTTAGCCTTCCTGGCTCTCGTTGGACCACAGCCTTCCACCATTCCAGGAAGGTTGTGTCACTTTGCCCCCAGATGGGGGCAGATAACAGCAGAGCATTGGACACTCTCCATCATAAAAGAGGGGTACAAGCTTCATTTTTCAAGCATGCCCCCTCCCACAATGATGAGGCAGTTCAATTCTCCGGCCTCTCTCATCAACCTGTTAGGTCAGGAGGTCACTATGCTTCTTGCCCAAGGGGCAATAGAAGAAGTACCCATCCATCAGCAGGGTACAGGGTTTTACTCCCCCTATTTCCTTATCCCAAAAAAACAGGGGGATACAGACCTATCTTGGACCTCAGAGAATTGAACAAATTCCTTGTCAAAGAGAAATTCAAGATGATTTCTCTTGGAACTCTGCTGCCATACCTTCAGAGTCAGGATTGGCTTTGTTCTCTAGATCTCAAGGATGCGTACACCCATGTTCTCATCCATCCAACTCACAGAAGGTTCCTTCGGTTCCTTTTTCAAGAAAAGAACTACCAATACAGAGTGCTTCCATTTGGCCTGGCCTCAGCACCAAGGGTGTTCACAAAATGCATGGCTGTGGTAGCAGCATTTCTCCGCACTCTAGGGATATTCATCTTCCCCTACTTAGACAACTGGCTCATTCGAGCCCCAACAGAGTCAGAGGCCAGGACTTCTCTATCCTGCACAATGTGTATCCTTCAGTATTTGGGTCTGGTAATAAACAACCCAAAATCCAGTCTAACTCCCACTCAGTCTTTAGAGTTCATAGGAGCATTGCTGGATACCAGAAAGGCAACGGCCTAGCTCTCCCAGGGCCGTTGCCTTTGCATGGTGCAGTTAGCTTCTCAAGCAGTGCTAAAACCTCATCTCACTGCCCGAGAAATGTTACAACTACTAGGCCACATGGCATCTACTGTGCATGTGGTTCCCTATGCTCACCTCCATATGAGGGCAGCCCAGTGGACTTTGTCCACTCAATGGACCCAGGCATCAGGATGCCTGTCAGACAAAATAGCAAACACAGGTCGCCTTATTTTGTCCCTCCAGTGGTGGAAGTCCACTAAAAACCTGTTGCTGGGGTCCCCTTTTCAACAACCCTTACCCCAGGCAACTCTCACAACAGATGCTTCTCAGATGGGTTGAGGAGCTCATCTGCAAGACCTCTCCACCCAAGGCACCTGGTCTCCACAGGAGACTCATCTACACATCAATCTCTTGGAGCTCAGAGCAATCTTCATTGCTCTTCGAGTGTTCCACACCCTGCTCAGCTACAAGACAGTCCTCATTCATACGGACAATCAAGTAGCCATGTTCTACCTGAACAAGCAGGGGGGAACAGGCTCTCTGTCGCTTTGCAATGAAGCTTTGCGACTATGGGCCCTCACCAGAGAGCATCAGATTCATCTCCTGGCAGTGTATCTTCCAGGCATACAAAACTCTTGGGCAGACAGACTCAGTTGAGTTCTGCTTCCACACGAGTGGTCTCTACATGCAGACCAAGTGGCCAAGATTTTTCAAATTTGGGGAACCCCGGACATAGACCTTTTTGCAAGTCCATGGAATGCCAAACTTCCCCGGTTCTGTTCCAGAATTCCGGCTCAGGGTGCTCAGGCCAGGGATGCTTTCCTCCTTTACTGGGGTCAAGACTTCCTGTACGCTTTTCCACCCATTCCCCTAATTCCCAAAACCCTGTTCAAGCTTCAGAGAGTCAGAGGCCGCATGATTCTCATAGCTCCACATTGGCCACGGCAAGTGTGGTACCCTCTGCTTCTACATCTCTCTCAAGCTCCCTCCCTGGAGTTAGGATCTGCTCCAGATCTCCTATCTCAGGAGGATGGAATGTTATGGCATCCCAATCCCCAGTCTCTGCATCTGAGAGCTTGGTTGCTGAAGGCCTAGATCTCCATGATCTTAACCTCCCTCAGCAAATAAAGGGTATGTGATAAGGAAGCTTATCATGACAGAGGAGTAAGGGATAAAGGAAAGGAATTCACCCTTATAAAAGGACCTATTTTGCAAGGTCAGAAAAACAAAACCCCAGTCACACCTGGAAAGCAGGAAATTCCCAGATGGGATAGGTTTCAGAGTTCCCCTAGTGGAGAAAAGGAGAGGGAATACAGACCCAGGGTAAAGGACTGTTACGTCACTGAGTTCCCTAATTAAGCAGCTGCCAGGAGGCAAGTTGATCTCCATCACCTGAGAGGAGAAGAGGTGGGGCTGGAGCCTTGGGGATTTAAGTCTAGGATAGAGAAAGAAGCAGGGGAGAGGAGGAGAAGAGTCCCAGAGAGAGTCTCAGGGAGAGACCCAAGCAGAAACACAAGCTGGAGGACAGGACAAGGAAGCACAGGAGAATGGTGGCCAGAGCATGAGAAAGGAGAAGCTGCTACAAGCCCAGGCCCAGGTATGAGCCTTGAAAGCTTGTCTAATACAGAGCAGTGCAGAGTTGCAAGGGATACTCTCAGCTCTAATGGAAGGCCGTCAGCTGAACCCTGTGAACTGGAAGGAGAGGTAGAGCCTATGCAACTAGGTGAACCAGACCTAGCTGTGAATGACGAAGACTCATACATGGATTGCTCCTTGTGCCAATCCTTTACTGCAGAGGGATTGAAAGAAAACCACCCTTAAGAGAAAACCTTCAGAGTCAGGTAACCTTGAAAGCCTGTAGATGGTTTTGTGCATGTCCTGTGTTAAAGAAGAAATACGTTTGCTGAGAAAGCAAGAGCAAGCTCAAGCTCTCTGACTGTGCTTGATAAACACCTGATATCCAGAGCAGTGCACCGGCAAGAAGCCGAGCTAATGGTGAAAGGAAGGAAAGTTTTTGGCTTTGTTTTTGAATATTCCTAAAGCATGGAATAGAGCATTATTTGCTTATGAGACGTTTTTGTCCTGTTAAAAGTTTTACTTTGTTTGTAAGGAGACAAACCAGCCTGGAAGTGTTTGGAACTATGAGAACAGAAAACTGCCATTGAGAAATGCTGTTTTTGTTTGCTTTAAACAGCAATGATAGCCAAGCCGGTAGCATTGACTGTTAAAAGGCTTTTCCTTTGAGTTGAAGAACACTATAAGCTGAAAGTTTGCTTTGAGTTTATTTATGTCCTGATGTGTATTGTGAAGAATCCTGGAGAAAGTATCCAAGGGTAGTATTTGTGAACCTTGCATTTGAGTCAATAAATTCTGTCATTGCCTTATCATTCAAGCCAACTACAAGTGTTTCTTCTACCTGAAGCCAAGTGGATTGTGACTGAACTACCTTTCCCAAAGGGCATGGCAAAGGAACCAGTCAGTTAAAGGCTAAAAGGTGAAACTTTCTATGATAACCACGCCCCTCCATACTGCAAGGGCGTGACAATATCCTTTATGCTTCCAGGAAGCCTTCCACAAGACGTTTTTATGCTTTCAAGTGGAAAAGGTTTACCATATGGTGTTCGCAGAAGGGTCTTAACCCCATTGCCATACCTCTGGAATCATTACTGGAGTATCTCCTTCATTTATCCAATACAGGACTTAAGACTAACTCAGTGAGGGTCCATTTGAGTGCTATTGCAGCTTCCTTCAAGCCTATAAATGGACAACCTATTTCCTCCCATCCTCTTATATCAAGATTTATGAGAGGCCTTCTGCTAACTAAGCCTCCCATTGAGCCACCTCCTGTGGCATGGGACTTAAATTTGGTTCTTGGTCAGCTCATGAAGCCACCTTTCGAACCCTTAGCTACTACCTCCTTGAAATTCCTTTCTTGGAAGGTTATCTTTCTCATTGCAATCACATCAGCACGTCGCATCAGTGAGTTGCAAGCACTAGTAGCTGATCCACCTTATACAAGGTCCATCATGACAAGGTAGTCCTTAGGACTCATCCACGCTTTATGCCAAAGGTGATCTCGCCCTTTCATCTAAACCAAGCGGTCTACCTACCTGTGTTCTTTCCAAGGCCTCATGCATCAAATGCAGAAAGGAACCTTCATACTTTGGACTTTAAAAGAGCTTTAGCCTTTTACCTACAAAGAACACAGCAACATAGAAAGTCCTCTCAACTCTTTGTTGCTTTTGATCCTTCTCATTTGGGACTTCCAGTCTCCAAGAGAACACTAACTGGATTGCTCAGTGTATTTCCTTTGCCTATCAGAGTAAGAATCTTCCTCTGGAGGGCCATGTCACAGCTCACAATGTGAAAGCCATGGCAGCTTCAATGGCTCATCTGCACTCTGTGTCTATCGATGACATCTGTCGAGCAGCCACCTGGGCCTCGGTTCATACCTTCACAGCCCATTACTGCTTGAACAAGGACTCCCGCCGGGATGCCTTGTTTGGTCAGGCTGTTCTCCAACACCTGTTCCATACTTAATCAACTCCTACCCACCATCCCTGGTAGGATGCCAGAGATCCATGTGGGGAAGTGGAGTCCTTCTCAGGGACGCACAACTTCTGGGGTCTCTCCCTGGCATCTAAAGCTAGGGAGTCCCCATATGTGATAACTACATTCCTGCTTGTTCCTGGAGATAGCATAGTTACTCAGCTGTAACAGGTGATCTCCGGGAACAGCAGGAATTTAGTCCTCACAACCCACCCACCTCCCCTAGGAGTTGTATCTCTCTATCTATCTCTTTCCCTTTCCCTCTCTCTCTCTTTGTCTCAGCTTTAAAACTCAACTGGAGAGAGGCAGTTGGGAAAGGCGGGAAGGCAGCACACAGGTGCTGTGGGATGCTCCCAAAAGCTTTCTAATTGGACGCTGGGGAGCATTCCCGCGCAGGCTCCGTCGATACCGACGATACCCCATATGTGAGGACTAAATTCCTGCTGTTCCCGGAGATCATCTGTTACAGGTGAGTAACTATGCTTTATGCACCCTGGACTGATTCTCCTTTTTCCTTCACTAATCAGATGTCCAAGGTATTTTACTTCTTTCTCTACAAATTGTAATTTGGTTTTGGAAACTTGGAACCCCTGACTTCCCAGAAACTCCAATAGGGCTCTGGTAGCTTCACTGACTTGAGTTTTCTTTTCTCCTGATATTAAAAGATCATCTACATATTGCAAAAGAGTCACACCGGATGGTGTAGAGAACTTTTCTAATACTTGTTCCAGTACTTGTCCAAACAAGTTGGGTGATTCTGTAAACCGTTGGGGTAACACTGTCCACCGGAATTGTCGTTTCCAGCCAGTATCGGGGTCTTCCCACTCAAAAGCAAACATGTTTCTACTAGTTGGATCTAAGGGACAGGTCCAAAATGCTTCCTTTAAATCTATAACACTAAACCACTTATGTTCATGGGGTATTTTACTCAGTATTGTGTAGGGTTTCGGCACCACTGGTTGCCTTACCTGTACTATTTGGTTCAGCTTCCTTAAGTCCTGTACTAACCTATATGATCCATCTGGTTTTCTTACTGGCAAGATGGGAGTGTTAAATGGGGACATACATGGTTCTAGTAGTGCATCCTGGAGTAGGCTTTTTATAACAGGTTGGAGGCCCTTACGGCCTTCCAAGGAAATGGGATATTGTTTTTGGTGCACTATCTCACCCTTCTTTCTTAATTCTATCTTTAGGGGTGGAATATCCAGTCCCCCCCCCCCGTTTCCTTCCCTTGCCCATACTACATGGTCTATCTGGCTTTCTTCCTTCTCAGTGAGGAGAGCCATTCCTACAACAATTTGGTCGTCTTTTACCTTCATTTCTAAGTTTAACTGTGCAATCATATCCCTTCCTAAAAGATCACTCCCTGCCTCTGGAATATACAGAAAATGTCCCTCTATCTCCTCTTTGTCTAATTTTAGCAGTGTCCGTTCAAATATTGAAACTGGAAACCCCTCTCCCTTCACTCCCAAAACTGTAAGTTTTTGATTTGATAACTTCATTCCTTTTGGTACATAATTTAAAGAACTTCAGGCAGCCCCTGTATCTACTAAAAATAATGCTTCTTCTTCCTTTGGCCCCACCTTCAAATTTATCAAGGGTTCTTGGTGGGACCTTAGATTAAGAAACCCCTGACACCCCTAATCTTCATCAAAATTCATCTGTGGTAATATTTCTTCTTCTCGCTTTAATTCAGGACACTCTCTCTTGAAGTGACCTATTTCCCACAGTGATAACATCCTGCCTGTACTTGGGACTTGGACCGAGAATTACCAGTCCGGTATTCCGGCCACCCTTGCCCTGTACTCCTGTTAACCCATCCTCTCCCACGTCCTCTCCCCCTTTGCTCTATACCTCCCCTAGTTTTACTCATCACCTTTTCAACAGTATTTACCATCATCTTTGTCTTTTGTTTTTGTTTCTCATCCTCTCTTTTCACATACACTTTCTGTGCTTCTCTCAGCAAATCTTCTAGTGGTTTATCATTCCAACCCTGTATCTTTTCAAGTTTTTTCTTATGTCTGGCCAGGACTTGATCACAAAATGCACCTTTAGTAGTCCTTTGGCTACCTCACTGTCTGCACTTCTCCTGAAAACTTTTTTCATCTGATCTTTTAATAATCTCTTCAGGAAAACGGAAGGTATTTCTTCCTTTTCCTGATGTACTTCAACATCCTCCCTAATAGACTGCCTGGAGGGATGTTCCCAGGGCCTGTACTACCAGCCCCATCCTTACTTGAGTTTCCCTTAGAGCAGGGGTCACCAACCTGCGGCCCTCCGTGCGGCCCGCGAGACTCTACCCCGGTGCGGCCCGCCAAGGCAAACTCACCGACTCCTTCTGCAGCCGCGGCTCCCTGCCTCTTAGGGAACCGCGGCTGTGCTTGTAAAATCATCGCGGAGCCCTTCCTGTCTTGACGGGCTCCGTGCAGCATTGTCCCGCCTCCAAAGGAAGTGGTAAACAACTTCCTTTAGAGGCGGGACAATGCTGCACGGAGCCCGTCAAGACAGGAAGGGCTCCGCGATGATTTTACAAGCACAGCCGCGGTTCCCTAAGAGGCAGGGAGCCGCGGCTGCAGAAGAAGGGAGGGAGCTGACATGGAATAATCAAGTACAGGTATGAGCAGGGTTTTTTTTCGCGCGGGGGGGAGGGGGGTGCGGCCCGCGAGTCTGCCGGTAGTCGGCTGTGCGGCCCGCGGCCCTCTGGAGGTTGGTGACCCCTGCCTTAGAGCCTTTATTTCCCATCGAGACTTTCTGTCACCAGTGTGTCTTTCACTTTGTCTCTCTCCGGCCGCACTCCTCGCGGATGTGTCGGAACCGCGGATTAAGACTCCACACTCACTTCGTGTCCAGGACACGTCTCACACAAACACTCTGTCTCGATACCCATCCACTAAGGTAATACTTTACAGTCTTATTTCTTACCTTGGTCCGTGCATAGAATTGCTTGGTTGGTGCGCATGTGCTCACTATACCTGATCTGGTTCACTGAGTCTGTATTGCTTTTACCAGTCTCCGGATTCTGTTGTCAGCGCAGTGGTGGAGTCCGCCATCACCAATACGAGGCCGTTGAATTCAACGGGACGCGTCTCCCTGTCCTCAGCGGTGGCGGCCCCCTCCAGTGATGACATGATCCCGGGACGAGCACCCAATCTGCAATAAACAATAATAATTTTATCACAATAACAGACACTTCAGTGAAACCAAAGTTTCTTTTACTTATTTATTTATTATTCAATCTTGCAAGATGGGTGGCCACAATTTGTTATCTGTGAGCACACTTTGTCATATGAACAGTTCCATATTTATTACATTCATTTCTTCTACAAATTCCTCCCCTATTATTCTATTGGTGTAAGTATTTCTAATTTCCTACCTATTAGTGATTGTTATTTAGGTCATGTGAATCTCCACCTCCGTTTACTTCTCTTAATCCCTGCCCCTTTTACCCTTCTCCCCTTATTTACCTTATTCCTTTTATGGTTATGTTACCGGTCTTATGGGTTCTCAGAGATTCCCCCCCCCCCCCTTTCCCTTGTGCCCATGGCCTGTTTTTCTTTCCTGCTTTCAAAAGTTCCTTTCTTTTCTCTATATCTTGCAATTTTTGTATCAGCATGTTTCAGTGTTCTTGTCCTTGAGTTTCTAAGTTTCATGTGCAATAGCCTGGAAGCTAAGGGAGGGGTGTATGGGGGAACCTAGGATTTGCTAGGCCAGGAGAAAGATGTTTTATTCTGTACAACATAAGAAAATGGAATATGTAAGCCAATGTATTAGAGCTAGCAAATAACATCCTATAGATTTCTACTTCTATTCTGTGTTCTGCATATATTTTGTAAAAACAACAAATTAAAACTTTAAAGCATTTCTAACAAAATGAAACTGTTTTCGCTTTTAAGAAAGGTTGAATTCCCTGATGCAGTTTTCAACACATGGTCCCTGTCTCCTCAACCCCATTTGCTCATTCTTAGCCTTCCAGGTCACATCGGTCATGCTCTCAAATAACTGGAGCCCCTCTTGCTCTCTCTCATCCCATCCAGTTTCTATTCCTCACTCCCCCCCCCCCCCCATTGCTTACTTTCTAAGCCTCAGCCCCTATTAGTCTCTTTTGCTAGCCCCTATTCATCCTTAAAGGGAGTGGAGTAGCAGCCTAGTACCCAGAAAATCAAGGGTTCAATTCCAACTGGCGCTCCTTGTGACCTTGGGCAAATTGCTTTACCCTCCATTGCCTCAGAAGAAAAGGCCTCAAAATCTACTTCCAGTGATGTAGCCAAGAAAACTCAGAGGTAGCTGGGTAGCCAGGAGTCAGCACTGACTTGACAGCACAAAAAAAAATTAATTCTTACATTCATTGCCCAGTCTCACCCTTAGCCTGTATTGTTCATTGTCTTTCATCTTACCCTCACAGGCTACTTAGAATTCTGCTTACGCTCACCCTTGCTCATGACTCTTCCTCCTCCGTATTCCTGCTGTATAGCTTTACAATGATTTTATTGGCGTTCTTTTCCCCCTCTCTCCATTGTTTTTAATGCACACAGCATTTTTGTTGCAAAGAGCGGTATAGCATATTTTAATAAACCATAAACCATACTTATGCTCACTTCCTCACCCCATCAGCATCCATTAATTACTATCATCTCTCAACCCACATTGCTCACTCTCATTCTATTCTTTACTCAACACATCCTTAATCAACATCACCCACTCCCTCTGCTCATTCTCATCTCTGAACATAAAGTCATTGAACAACCCCACCAGTAGCTATCACTGGCGTTTAGTGAATTCCAGTCCTGGGTCCTGCATCAAGTGGTATCTCGCCCAAATGATCGCCGGAGGGGCCCGAAACATGCATGTCATGTCGTGGCAAGCTGTGGATGACAATATTCGTCTATGGAAGACAATTGCTCTGTCTAGCTGAGATAAGTACTGGTTTTCGTTTGAAGCAAATATATAAAGGTGATTGGGCACGCTGTGGCCTTTTTGAGTAAAAGGGTTCTTTCGGTAATGAGGGGAAAGGTGCAGTCCTTCCTCTCCAGCCGATTGCCCCCGACAAAAATAGCGGTTGTGGAATTCACTAAACGCCAGTGGTAGCTATTGGTGGGGTTATTCAGTGACTTTATGTTTTGAGTGCATTGCTTTGTCATTGAATTTGGGGGGGGGGGGGGTTCTATAGCATTCTCATCTCTGGTCAGCTGTCATTGTTCATTAACTAATCTCCAGACTCCATTGTTGACTTTCACCCCAAACTCCTGCAGTGCCAGTTTCATTTCTTTCAGCCTCAGTCTCCATTGCTTATAGTCCCAAAGCTCTTCTTGCTCATTCTCACCTCTAATTCATCATTCTCTTACACCTACTCTGATTACTCATTCTCACCCCTCCATGTCTTTCCCACAGTCATATACTGTCTCACTGATAATTCTGCCAGCTCCCAGTTCTTTGTGGCTTTCCATCACTGTGTGTTGTGAATTGCCTTTTCTCTTTCATTTCTCAGAATTTTTAATAAGGAAAATGGAATATAGATATGACATGGCTCAAACTTCTGGAGAGTCCTACAGAGCTGTGTATCTGCTAGAGAATGGTGATGCACACGGAGCTTTTTTCAAGAATTCAAAATAGCTCCACTCATTCTCCAGGAACAAGCAGGAAGTCAGTCCTCACTTATGGGTGACGTCGGCACCGACGGAGCTCGCGCGGAGCAATTCCCCAGCTTTCAAAGAAAGCCTTTGGGATTGCTGCCATGCATGCGTGGTCCTCTTCCTGCCCAAAGGTGCCATCTTGCTCAGTCTCCCTTTTTCCGCAAAGCCCTTCAGACGCACGTCCTCATCCCTCGGAAAAAGTCTTAGGGTTTTTTTGGCCTACTGTCCTTCTATTTTCTGGTTGCACCGGTCCTCTAACCGTCTTTCCCTGTTCTACCTTCTTAGAGCTGTTGGGGAACGTTTTTTCTTCATTTTTTGTCAATGGGCTTCGCACCCTTTTTCTTTCCCTAACCACTGGCCATTTGGGTCTTCGACCTCGTGGGGGACATTTTTGCCCCCATGGCCACCAGCTTCAAAAAATGCGATAGATACTCTAGGAACATGTCGCTTACAGACACTCATGACTGTTGTCTGCGGTGCCTCGGAGCTGACCATGATCCGGAGCTCTGTTCGCTCTGCAAGAAAATGTCCTCTAAGGCCCTGCTCAGTCGTAAGCAGAAGTCCGAAGACATTTTTCGAAAGGCCACCTCAGAATCCCCGGTGGCGCCCTCGGTCATCTCTCCCCCAGTGGGGTCCCCGTTCCCAGCAGGCGCTCACAGCCAGCTTCGCTGACTCGTGCCCAGAGACCATGGGTCCCTTGTGTGGGACACCGAAATCCATCCAGGAAACCCCCGAGAGCTGTGGGCCTCGTGAGGGTCCTTGATGTTGGTCTCACTCACCCTCCCATTCCTCGGAGGCGAGATCTTCCAGGGCCTCCGGCTCCAAATGGGCTCTGGCCACTGGACAGGGCGATCTGCCCAGCGCGGACTCCTCGACTGAGTTCTAGGAGTGGGAGCCCGATGAGGACAACTCCCTGGAAACCCGTACCCACCGGGACCTTCCATCAGACCCCTCCCTGCCCGCATTCCAACGGCGCTCGCCACCTGAGGACATCTCCTTCCTGGTGTTCATTTGGGATATGTCACGGGCCCCAAACGTAGCCACTCAGGCCGAGGAGGACCCTCGTGCTGAAGAACTCAATATTCTTCAGTACGAGTCCCCACCTAGGGAATCTCTCACTGTGCCGTTCCCTCCTGTTCTGTCTCGGCTGCTGCTCCGCATGTGGGAGGCACCCCATCGTGAGCAAGCGCCTTGATACTATGTACAAGGTACAACGTGGGCCAGGGTTCAGGAAGACCCAATTTCCCCACACCTCTATGGTGATGGAGTCGGCCATGAGGACACAGAAGACCCCAAAATCGCACTCGTCGGTACCGCCCGGCCGAAAGTCGAGAGCCCTTGATGCCCTGGGCCGCAAGGCCTACCAAGGCTCCATGCTGTCTTGTCGCATTCATGCATACCAACTATACATGGGTATGTTCTTGCGCGATTTAGCCAAAGAGCTCGGAGGATTCTCCGCGGGCCTCAAGGACAAGCCCCTCAATAGGTTCGGTACTCTGTTGAAGTCCATCACAGACTGCTCAAAATACCACTCCCGAGCTGCCTACGATGGATTCGAGTCATCGGCTTGGGTGGCGGCCGCGGGCATCAGGGCCCGCCGCCAAGCATGGCTCCAATCATCAGATTTGGAGCAGTGCGTGCCGGAAAAGCTCCTGGATGTCCCCTGCCTGGGCGAGCAGCTCTTCGGCAAGCCGATGGAGGATAAAGCCGCAGAGATAGAGACGGAGTTCGTCACCAGAACCCGTCTCACATGCAAGACCTCCACTCTGCCCCGGAAAAAGCAACAAGCCAAAAAGCCTTTCTTTCCGAGGAAGGGCCTCCAGTACCGTGGCTACCCACTGTATCCGGCTACCCCCACGCCAACCACCCTGACACAGGGTAAGTCTGGCCAAGGGCATCGCAAACTGAAAGGGCCAAAAGCCCAAACTCCGGCTCCTCCACAACCCGCACAGGGGTTTTGATGCCATTGGCATAGCCTCTAGCCCTCTAGCGATGCAGCAGCCAGTGGGGGGACACCTGTCTTATTTTGCCCCTTTGTGGGTTTCCATCACCGCAGATACCTGGGTTCTCCAGGTCGTCCGAGTTGGCTATCGCCTTCGCTTCGACAGGCTTCCACCTCCCTTCTCCCCGGCAGAGCCTCCTTGACTCCCCCCACACCAGGTTTTACTGCAGCGGGAACTACTCTCTCTCCTTGCCCAGTGGGCAGTCGAGAAGGTTCCTCCGCACTTTCGAGGTCGGGGCTTCTATTCCCGGTTCCCCATCCCATCTGTGGCCCATCCTCAACCTCTGAAAGTTGAATAAGTTCTTGGTGTGGGAGAAGTTCAAGATGTTATCCCTTGGCGTTCTGCTGCCCTTCCTCCGACAGAGTGACTGGCTATACTCCTTGGATCTAAAGGACGGTTACGCCCATATCTTAATCCACCCCCAGCACAGGCAGTACCTGCGCTTCAGGGTGCAGGGAGAGCACCTCCAGTACAGGGTGTTTCCCTTCGGCCTCGCGTCCGCCCCATGAGTCTTGTAAGCCTTGAGCAGGGTGAAACAAAAAGGTTTTTATTCCCTTGTTACGCAAAAGGTTCTTCAGGAAAACAAAGTAGAATCTACCTTACTTCAGGTTTAGTGCCAAGAATATTTACAAAAGGTCAGCAACTGTTACAAATGCTTCACAGTTCTCTGTATCCAAGCAAGTTTCTCAAACAGCAAGAAAAACAAGACAAAACTTCTTCCTTCAGTTTTAACAGAAGCAAAAGGTACTTTAAAACATGTGCTGCTGTTATATCTCGGTAAGAGATTCCAGGCTCTCGGTAATACACAGAGAATAGTCCATTGGTTCAAGCATCAACGGTTCTGGTTCTGCAAACTCAATTTGCATGGGTTCTAGCTCACACATCGTGTCTTCTAATCCTGAGCTTTCCCTGGTTAACACAGGTTGCAGTTCAGTATTTCTTTCCCCCACTTTCCAGCCTTGCTGGCCTGGGTTTAGCAAATAACTGTTAGTGCTTTTCCCTATACCTCTCTGTACAGGGTTGCAAAACTTCCTCCAGCTTTGTTTCTTCTCAGAATGGCTTTTTAGGTTATCAGCCTTCCTAGGACCTGGCATCCATTTAATAAATGAAGTATCACTGTACCTTGGATCTCTGTAGCGTTTGCTGCTGGTGTTCTCTCCACTAGAGACTCTCCCTTTGTCACCGTCTTCCTTGAAGACTGGCTTCTGGAGCTTTCTAAGCTGGGCTTGTTCTCCCTGGAACTTAGCTCTGCTTTTCCATGTAGCTTCTCTGCCTTGCAGTGTATGAGGTTCCTTCCTCAGGTCCTTCCTTCATAGATCCTTTCTCTCTCTCTCCCAAAGATCCTCCCTCGAGTTCCTTCTCAGATCCTCTCTCGAGTTCCTTCTTAGATCCTCTCTGTCTGCTTCCTTGTGAGCACTGCTTAAAAAGGCGTTCCCCAACTGAGTTTCCTGACTTTCTGCTCAGGTGCCTTTGATTAGCTACTGCATTGCTACAACCTGGGTGTGTCGGCTTAACTTCTGGAGCCTCGTGTCTGCTCCCTCTAGCTGCACTTCTAGGTAATTGCACCCTCTGTAACTCAGTTGCTTCATAAGAAAGAGAGTTTTTTTCTACATCCATCGCTTCAATGGCTTCAGCTCCATCACAGTCTTCACGAAATGCCTTGCCGTGGCCGCCGCCCATCTCAGGCATCAGGGCGTGCCGGTCTTTCCCTACCTCGACGACTGGCTCATCACGGGATCCTCAGTAGAGGAAAGCCGGCGAGCAATGTCGCGCACAATCCTTCTGTTGGAGGGCTTGGGGTTCTTGGTCAACTACCCAAAGTCTCACCTCGAGCCGGTGCAGGCACTCGAGTTCATCGGGGTGCATCTCGATACTCAGTGGGCGACCGCATTCTTACCAGCGGATCGTGCTAACCGCCTCCGAGCCCTGGTGGCCCGGGTCCAAAGCACTCCCCGGGTTACAGCTCGGACCATGCTATGCCTCTTGGGCCACATAGCCCTACTGTGCATGTTGTCCCCCATGCCCACCTGCACATGTGGACAGCTCAGTGGTGCCTCAACGCCCAATGGAGCCCGTCTCTCGGTCACCTCAGGGACCCTATCAGGGTCCTTCCCGACCTCCACTTGTTCCTGAGCTGGTGGCAAAACCCCCGCAACCTCCTGCGGGGGTTGCCCTTCCAGGCCCCTCAGCACAATGCGGTGCAGACGATAGATGCTTCCCTGTTAGGGTGGGGAGACCACTGCGGGCCGCTGTGCCCGTAGGGGCAGTGGTCATCCGAGGAGTCTCAGCAACAGATAAACTTTCTCAAACTGCAGGTGATTCAGTGGGCCCTGAGGGCCTTCGAGCACCACCTCAAGGGAAGGTCGGTTCTCGTGCAGACTGACAACCACGTGGCAATGTTCTACGTCAACAAGGAGAGAGGCACGGGATCGTGCTCCCTCTGCAGGGAAGTGGTCCTCATCGCTGTCCGACGGACGATATCCCTCAAGGCGACCTACCTTCTGGGTCTGCAGAATGTCCTGGCAGATAGGCTCAGCAGAATCCTTTGCCTCCACGAATGGCGGCTGGATCCAGGGGTAGTGGGCTGGCTGTTTCTTCGCTGGGGGACGCCGGCGATAGACCTCTTCACCAGTCCCCAGAACGCGCAGCTTCCCCGCTTTTGCGGCCTGGTACCGTACCCAAGCAGGGAGAGTCCGGATGCATTCCTTCTGGACTGGTCATCCAGCCTGCTCTATGCATTCCCTCCCTTCCCTCTCATTGCGAGAACCCTTTTCAAGGCTCAGCAGTATCGGTCATCGTTGATCCTTCTAGCCCCCTCGTGGCCTCAGCAGCCTTGGTTCCCGCTTCTGCTCCGGCTGTCAACAGAGCCTCCTGTCACCCTGGGCTCTGCCCCAGGTCTGCTAACACAGAAGGAGGGGTGGGTGCAGCACCCAAACCTAGCCTCCTTATCCCTCAAGGCCTGGCAACTGAACGGGTTTCCCTAGCTTCACTGGCTCTTCCGGAGGAGGTCGAGGAAGTCCTCCTCGCCTTGAGAAAGGACTCCACTAGACAAGCCTATGCCTTCAAGTGGAGGCGCTTCTCGGTCTGGTGCTCGAGGCTCCAGATCGACCCGTTCTCGTGCCCCATTCAATGGATCCTCCAGTACCTCCTCCATCTCTCAAAGGAAGGGTTGAAGTCAAACTCTGTCAGGGTACACGAGCGCCATCTCGGCAAACCACCTCCCCATCGAGGGAAAGTCCCTCTTGGGGCAGCTGTTAGTCTCCCAATTTATGTGGGGTCTTCTGTTTTCCAAGCCGCCCATCCTTCCTCATCCGGCAAAGTGGGACCTGAATGTGGTGCTCATGCAGCTCACCTGTCCACCCTTCGAGCCAATGGCAACGTGCTTGCTCCGGCACTTGTCCTGGAAGGAGGCCTTCCTGGTGGCGCTGACCTCGGCCAACTGAGTCAGTGAGCTCCAGGCTCTCATGGCTGACACCCCTTACACCAGGTTCTATCGGAATAGGGTGGTCCTCCATACCCACCCTAAATTCCTGCCTAAAATCGTTTTGGATTTCCATCTTAATCAGGAGATAGTCCTGCCGACTTTCCTCCCGAGGCCCTACGCGTGGCGTCATTGTGGATACCATGTTAAAACCCTCGGCCCAGTGTGCAGCGGCGGCCAAGAGAGCAAATAGAATGCTAGGTATGATAAGGAAAGGAATGGAAAATAAAACAAAAGATATTATAATGCCTCTATATCGTTCCATGGTGAGACCGCACCTTGAATATTGTGTGCAATTCTGGTCGCCGTATCTTTAAAAGGATATAGCGATTTTAGAAAAGGTTCAGAGAAGAGCCACCAAAATGGTGAAGGGGATGGAAGGATACTCCTATGAAGAAAGGCTAAAAAGGTTAGGGCTCTTTAACCTGGAAAAGAGACGGCTGAGGGGAGATATGATAGAAGTCTATAAATTAATGAACGGAGTGGAACGGGTAAACGTAGATCGACTGTTTACGTTTTCAGAATATAGAAAGACTAGGGGACATGCAATGAAGCTACAGGGTAAACTATTTAAGACTAATAAAAGAAAATATTTTTTCACTCAACGTGTAATCAAACTCTGGAATTTGTTACCGGAGGATGTAGTAAAGGCTGTTAGTGTAGCTGGGTTTAAAAAAGGTTTGGACAAGTTCCTGGAGGAAAGGTCCATAAACCATTATTAAGAAGTGACCGAAGATATCAATGCTTGACCCAGTACAAGCATTGTGGAACTTGTGTCTCTTGGGGATACTGCTAGGTACATATGACCTAGATTGGCCACTGTTGGAAACAGAATACTGGGCTTGATGGACCCTGGTCTGACCCAGTATGGTATATCTTATGTTCTTATGTTCACACCCTTGACTGCAGAAGGGCTCTTGCCTTCTACTTGCAGCGCACCCAGACTCATCGCAAGTCTGGCCGACTCTTTGTGACCTATGATCCCAATAGACCGGGACAGGCAGTTACCAAACACACTCTCTCTGTTTGGGTAGCGGACTGCATCGCTTTTGCTCATACAAAGGTGGGTGCCTTGCTAGATCGTCGAGTCACCGCACACAGAGTTCAGGCCAAGGCGGCCTTGGTGGCCTCGCTGCACTCCGTGCCCCTGATGGACATCTGCCGGGCAGCGACCTGGTCTTCCACGAATACCTTCCCTGCTCACTGCTGCCTGGAGAGGGAGTCCTGCCAGGACAGCGCCTTCGGCCAGGCTGTACTCCATAACCTGTTCAGGGTATAAGCAACTCCTGATCTCCAACCCTTCTTCACGGCTACCGAGGGCTTCGCCCAGAGGACCCGAGGACTCGGGCTCCTTCAGGCATCGGCTTCTGCTCACGACCTCGCGGAGGCGTTTTTGGTTACAGGTCGGTAGCCCGTAGCTGAGGAGTCCCATACGTGAGGACTGACTTCCTGCTTGTTCCTGGAGAAAGCGTAGTTACTCACCTGTAACAGGTGTTCTCCAGGGACAGCAGGAATCAGTCCTCAATACCCTCCCGCCTCTCCTGATGAGTGGCCGTATTTTTGCCCTTCCCTTGCCATCTGCTTGGTAGGGCTTGAGCTAAGGGACCTGACTGAGCAAGATGGCACACTTGGGTGGGAAGAGGACCATGCGTGCATGGCAGCAATCCCAAAGGCTTTCTTTGAAAGCTTGGGAATTGCTCCGCGCGGGCTCCGTTGGTGCCGACGTCACCCATAAGTGAGGATTGATTCCTGCTGTCCCTGGAGAACACTTGTTACAGATGAGTAACTATGCTTTAACCACATTTATAGTACATTTCTTCAGGAAAAATCTTAGAAGGAGAAAAAGCAGGTCTCAGAGTCTTAATAGGTGAACAGTTAAGCCATAATCAAAACGGACACCAGTATCACCCAAAACTGCACATCACCTGCCAAAAACTGCTCTTATTAAACATAAATATTTTAGGCAGTGAAAGCTCACAGTGGACTTAATTAAGTCTCAATTGTTCATCTTCTAATCCACAATTCATGAGATTCTGCACATCCTATATACCACTCCAGATGGGCTGACTCCAATGCCCACTCGGACATCCATTCAGTGTTTCGCTTCCAGCTGCCTCAGGAGGATATGGACCACACAAAGAACACTAACAATAAAAACAAACCAAAAACTCCTTACAAAAGCACTATAGCCCCATAGTGGTCCTCTGGGAGTGACCATAATACTATAGCTGTATTACTACACAGAGCTTTTATGCTAAACTCCACAGAACTGTGTGTCTGGAATGGGTGTGGGTATAAAGAGACAACCCAGTACTAGATTTCAGGATATTCACAATGAATTTGCATGGTGAGAAAGTTGCATGCAGTTGAGGCAGTACGTGCCTCCTCCACTTGGAACTTTGTGGATACTGCAGCATCGCTGTCCCTGGGGGTTGGGGGGGGGGGGCGCTGGGATCATAGCCCTAGGAGAGTAACAGAGAATGAGGAGATTATGGAGGGAGGAGTGGCCTAGTGGTTAGAGCAAGGTGCCTCAGGCCAGAGGGCCAGGAGGTTCAGTTCCCACCTGGAGACAGCAATCTCAGGCCAGAGGGACTGGGGTTTCTAGTCCTATAGGCAATCCTTGTGGCCTTGGGCAAGTCACTTAACCCTCCATTGCTTCAGGTACACATAGATTGTGAACCCTTTGGGGACAAGGGTTTCTATCCAGTACTAGCTAGTAGTGATTGTAAACCACTCTGATGCCCTTCTTGTAAACCACTCTGATGCCCTTCAGCCTGGGCAGTATATCAAGAAATTACATAAACTACTTTGAAAAAACTGTTGTAGCCAACATACTGGTAGAGAGAAATGCTTTTCCACAAGCATAATAATTGTTAGGATTGTATATATAGTGATTCATTTTTTGTTGAAAGGCCCTATCATATCTATCAAACAGAAGTGCAACAAAGGACTATAAGACATATCTAATCTACCTATTAATTATGCATTACCTAGGAAGACCATCTAATTGCAGGTTTTGCCCTCTGTTGCATCCCAGCATCCTTTATGCCAGCGGTTCCCAAATCTGTTTTGGGGACCCTCAGCCAGTCAGATTTCAGGATATTCACAATGAATATGCATGGTGAGAAGTTTGCATGCAATGGAGGCAGTATGTGCAAACATATCTTATAGGTCAGGCTTGAAACCCATTTGTTATATGTTTATCTGTTCGTTCTTGAATATTGTTACAATTTTGGCGTTCATCAGAGCCCATGGGGGGATATTCAAAGACATTTACGTGGTTTGACACTGAATATTCATGAATATTGCCGCTATCTCCAGGAACAAGCAGGAATGAGTCTTCACATATGGGTATCGTCGGTACCGATGGAGCCTGCGCGGGAACGCTCCCCAGCATCCAATCAGAAAGCCTTTGGGAGCATCCCACAGTGCCTGTGTGCTGCCTTCCCGCCTTTCCCAACTGTCTCTCCTCAGTTCTTTTTCCACGGAGCCAGCAGGTCGTGTTCCTGTCACCGCAGAAGAATTTCTTTATTTTTCTTTATTCTTTTGTGTCGCGTCTGCCTTCTTCGACGCTCTGCCGGTACCGCCGGTCTTTTTCTTTTCTTCTTGTTTAAAAAAAAAAAAAAAGCTTTTTTCCATTTCTTTTTTCTTCAGGTGCACTTGTGTTTTGGGCCTTAGGCCCAAAACTTTTTTCCTTAACATGGAAAAGCCTGCCTCAGGATTTAAGAAGTGCACAAAATGTGGCGGTACCATTTCCGTCACCGACACCCATGACTGGTGTCTAAAATGTTTAGGTCCTGACCATTCCATCACAGATTGTATGTCCTGTTCCATGATGTCTAAAAGAGGTCAGCAGAACCGAGCTGCCAAGCTCAGTACCCTGTTTCCCTCTGATGCGGCTTCGGTGGCATCGACGTCTTCCAGGGCTTCTTCTTCCTCACATGGATCTCAGGTAACTAAACATAAATCCAGCCGGTCCTCGAAGGGTAGATCTCCTTCTAAGCATCGAGATGCCTCTGGCGTTGCCCTCGAGGATTCTGCACCGGCAAAATTACCCCGGCGGGAGGCTTCGGCCTCTAAAGCATCATCATCGGGGTTCCAGGATGATCTTGATGGCGTGGCCTCGACAGATCTCCTGGTGCCATGCTCTGGGGTACCGGTGGCTTCCACGGGTACCGACTTCCAAGCATTGGCGGCATCGATGGATCAGAGGATTCTGTCCATAGAACGCAGTCTGGCGGCTTTCCTTGTGGCATCGACGCCCGTGGTACCGCAACAGACTACTCCACCGGTACCGGCTCTAGCATCGCCATCGGTACCAATTCCGGTACCGGTGACATCGGCATTGGTGTCTGCTATGCCGGTACTCTGTCCTCTGAAGCCCTCCGGTACCGATACCCCGGTACCAGTTATTCCCGATACCGATCCAGGTCGGTACGGATATCGGGCTTTGCAAGAGCATCCAGACAGACGATACTTGGATTCCTCTGAGGACTCTGAGGATTCTGAAAAGTCGGTCGATGCAGTGATGCTTTTTCCACAGGAGGAGTCCTCTCCTAAACGAAGGATGTCTCCTCCAGAGGACTTGTCTTTTCAAGACTTCATCAGGGAGGTGGCTCGGTGCCTTTCCATCACGGTGGCCCCTGAGACAGAACCCAGAACCAAGGAGTTCGATATTTTACAATATCCTAAAACTCCTAAAGAGGCAGCTACCTTGCCTGTTCATGAGATTTTGTATGATCTCATGTTGAGAATGTGGGAAGCACCTCTGACCACCTCCCCTCATTCTCGCAGGTTGGATACAATGTATCGTGTCCCTCCTTGTCCTTGTTTCCATAAAACTCAACTTCCTCACCACTCTATTGTGGTTGAGTCTGCTATGAGAAAGATTAGAAGTGCCAAAAGACATGCCTCTAATCCTCCAGGACGTGAATGTAGAACCCTGGATGCTTTTGGAAGAAGAGTCTTCCAAGCTTCCATGCTTGCTGTGAGAATTAATTCCTATAGTCTTTACATGGGAATGTTCTTAAAAGAAGTCACTGATCATTTGCAGACTTTAAGTCCTTTCATTTCTGAAGATAAAAGACAGGACTTTCTCTCTTGGCTCAAACATGCCCAAGATATCTCCAAATTCTCCAACCGTGCAGCTTTTGATTCCTTTGAATGTGTAAGCAGAGCCTCCGCTATTGCCATAGGTGCATGTAGAATTGCTTGGCTTCAAGCATCTGATTTCGAGATCTGGGTTCAAGATGATATGGTAACATGGTAACATGCCTGCCTGGTGCGAAGGTAGCGGACCTCACGTGCCACCTAGATAAGGTCTTAGATAGTGCTGGTGAGGAGTCTGCTGTCTTGGTACATGTCGGTACCAATGACATAGGAAAATGTGGTAGGGAGGTTCTGGAGGCTAAATTTAGGCTTTTAGGTAGGAAGTTGAAATCCAGAACTTCCAGGGTAGCGTTCTCCGAAATGCTTCCCATTCCATGTGCAGGACCCAAAAGGCAGGCAGAGCTCCGGAGTATCAATGTGTGGATGAGACAATGGTGCAGAGATGAGGGGTTTGGATTTGTTAGGAACTGGGGAACATTCTGGGGAAAGGAGGGGCTCTTCCGAAGGGATGGGCTTCACCTTAACCGGGATGGAACCAGGCTGCTGGCATTAACCTTTAAAAAGGAGATAGAGCAGCTTTTAAACTAGATAATAGGGGAAAGCCGACAGTTGCCCAAGAGCGGATGGTTCGGAAGAATGTATCCTTCAAGGATACTACCAAAAGCAGAGAGGTTCCAAAAAAGAGTAAAGTAGCCCAAATGCCCTCGAGTATGGAACAGACAGAGCTTAAAGATCCCAAATTACCCATGTCTACCAATAGCCAAATTAATATGAATAAAATACAGTCTCTAAAATGCTTGTATGCAAATGCTAGAAGTCTAAAAAATAAGATGGGAGAGTTAGAATATATAGCACTAAATGAGAGGTTAGATATGATTGGAATATCAGAGACATGGTGGAAGGAGGACAACCAGTGGGACACTGTGATACCTGGGTACAAACTATATCATAATGATAGAGCTGATCAAATTGGTGGAGGGGTTGCGCTCTATGTTAGAGAGGGCATTGAGTCAGAAAGGATTAAAGTTTTGCAGGAAACAAAATTTGCTGTAGAATCTCTATGGATCGAAATTCCATGTAAAAAGGGGAAGGCTGAAGAAAACTCCATGATCTGACCACAATACCACGGCTCTTCAGGTCTCTGGTCCATCAAGCAGTGAGAGACAGGCAGAGAGTAATACAGAACACAATCACACACACACAAAGTGCTATTTTCTTTGAGCTCAGAGGGAAGACAATAAGCGGACTATGAACAGGCATAATTCCAGGCTTATTGAATTCAAAGTTCTCCTCCTAAAAGCTCCCTTTTATTAGAGAAAAAGAGGAAGTAACAGTCATTTATTATAACCATGAAATAACACAAGGTGTCGCCAAAGTTCTTTTTACAGAGTAAGATCTGATTACAGTATATTAGATGAAATTTATAATTGCAAAAGTTGCACAAATTATGTTGTGTCAGCAGGGACTTCCAGCTGACTGTACAATGAACTATGGTTGCACAGTTCATAGCCTATGTTCTTTTTGCTTGCGTTAACACTGTTCCATCTATTTTAAAGACGATTACACAGAACCCATGATCATGACATCCTATTCTATTTAAAAGGAAGTAGGTGAGAAGTCAAACTTCTAAACACATTTTGTATCAAGAAATTCATCCATCTTCAATTACATATTGGGGATTCTGGTATCCCTTTATCTGTCCATCCCTACAAAGGCGATGGCAGTGGGGGTGTACTATTGACCACCGGGCCAAAATGAACAAATGGATGATGAAATGCTCAAAGAAATCAAGGAAGCTAACAAAAGTTACAGCGCAGTAATAATAATGGGTGATTTCAATTACCCCGGTATCGACTGGGTCAGTGTCACGGCAGGACATGCTAGGGAGATAAAGTTCCTAGATGACATAAATGACTGCTTCTTGGAGCAGCTGGTTCATGAACCGACCAGAGGGGAAGCCATATTAGACCTAGTCCTTGGTGGAACACCAGATCTAGTGCAAGAGATAAGGGTGTTGGGGCTACTTGGCAATAGTGATCATAGTATGATCGCCTTTGATTTAACTAGTGGAGGAGGGATAGTACGGAAATCCACAGTACTACCTTTTAACTTTCGAAAGGGAGACTATGATAAAATGACGAAAATAGTTAAGAAAAAACTAAAAGGAGCAGTTGCAAAGGTTAAAGACTTACATCAAGCTTGGGTGTTGTTGAAAAATACTATCTTGGCAGCCCAGACCAGCTGTATTCCACGCTTTAAGAAAAGTGGCAGGAAGTCCAAAAAACTGCCAGCATGGTTTAAAGGTGAGGTAAGAGAGGCTGTTGTTGCCAAAAAAGCATCTTTCAGGAAATGGAAAAAAGAGCCAAACGACGAAACCTGGAAACAGCACAAGCACTGGCAAATCAAATGCAAGGCATTGATAAAGCAGGCAAAGGGAGAATTTGAGAAGAAGCTTGCTGTGGAAGCAAAAACGCGAAATAAATTTTTTTTCAAGTACATTCATAGCAAAAAACCTGTGAGAGAGTCAGTTGGTCCATTAGATGATAGAGGAGTTAAAGGGGCACTAAGAGGCGACAAGGCGATAGCGGAGAGACTGAATGAATTCTTTGCTTCGGTCTTTACTGAGGAAGATGTAGGGATGTTACCCATGACTGAAGTGGTATTTAAAGGTGCGGAAGAATTGAAGGAAATATCGATACATCGGGAAGATGTATTACAACTATTAGGTAAACTGAAGAGTAGCAAATCACCTGGGCAGGATGGTATACATCCAAGGGTGTTGAAAGAACTGAAATATGAGATTGCAGACCTGCTATTAGTAATCTGTGAACTATCATTAAGATCATCTCTAATACCTGAAGATTGGAGGATCGCCAATGTAACACCAATTTTTAAAAAGGGTTCCAGGGGTGATCCGAGAAACTACAGACCGGTGAGCCTGACGTCAGTACCGGGAAAAATGGTAGAAACCATCATAAAGAATAAAATTACTCAGCATGTAAATAGTCATGGCCTAATGGGAGACAGCCAACATGGCTTTAGACAAGGAAGATCTTGTCTTACTAATCTGTTATGTTTTTTTGAAAGTGTGAATAAACAGGTGGACAAAGGTGAGTCGGTTGGTATAGTGTATCTGGACTTTCAGAAAGCCTTTGACAAGTTCCCTCATCAGAGACTTTTGGCAAAACTAATGAGTCATGGGATAGGAGGCAGTGTACTACTGTGGATCAAGAACTGGTTAAAAGATAGAAAGCAGAGGGTTGGGCTAAATGGCCAATTTTCCCAATGGAGAAAGGTGAATAGTGGTGTACCCCAGGGATCTGTGCTGGGTCCGCTGCTTTTTGACATATTCATAAATGACCTGGAAAGTGGAACAACGAGTGAGGTTATCAAATTTGCACATGACACAAAACTATTTAAAGTTGTTAAAACCCAAGAGGATTGTGGAAAATTGCAAGAGGATCTTGATAAATTAGAACACTGGGCATCAAAATGGCAGATGAAATTTAATGTGGACAAGTGCAAAGTTATGCACCTAGGGAAGAACAACCCAAACTATGGTTACACAATGCAAGGTTCCACATTAGGAACCACCACCCAGGAAAAAGATTTAGGCGTCATTGTGGATAACATGTTAAAACCCTCGGCCCAGTGTGCAGCGGCAGCCAAGAGAGCAAATAGAATGCTAGGTATCATAAGGAAAGGAATGGAAAATAAAAAAAAGATATTATAATGCCTCTATATCGTTCCATGGTGAGACTGCACCTTGAATATTGTGTGCAATTCTGGTCGCCGTATCTTAAAAAGGATATAGCGATTTTAGAAAAAGTTCAGAGAAGAGCCACCAAAATGGTAAAGGGGATGGAAGGATACTCCTATGAAGAAAGGCTAAAAAGGTTAGGGCTCTTTAACCTGGAAAAGAGACGGCTGAGGGGAGATATGATAGAAGTCTATAAATTAATGAACGGAGTGGAACGGGTAAACATAGATCAATTGTTTACGTTATCAGAATATAGAAAGACTAGGGGACATGCAATGAAGCTTGTCAGACGGCTGCCTAGGGTGAGAACTTACACAATCTTGACGATGCATATATTCATATGATTCTTGCAAGGTATTGTGGGTATTGTAGTTCATTCACTCCCAAACACAGCTGATGACAATAATTTGAGTTGTGAAACCAAGTGATAAGATCAATAAAATACTTCTTTTATTGATGGGGTTTAATTCACCCAGCACATGTATGCTTGATAGCACTATAAATGAGGTTACTTGCTGGCAGTGTTTAAAATGGATAACAAAAATCACAAAATAAACCAGAAAACAACCTTCAGCTTGTCAGGCAATTAGCTAATGTTTTCTTAGCAAATAATTACCAAATACCAAGGCACAAAGAAAAGAATAAACTTTGCTGGTTAGGTTAACTTCTGCTTATTTTCCATGCAGATCTCAGCAGTGATTCTCCCTTGCTCACACACACAATCAGGTGCAGCCCTAATTACTATCAATGGACCAGCTGAAAGCCTTTAGCTGGCTGGCTGCTACTGTGTGAGCCCAAATCCTGCTTTAAGAGCTGTTTGCAGTGGAAATAAAGAACAAAGTTAGGTTTCTTTGTGATGGCTGATGTGTTTGCTCAGAGAAAACTAGTAATAGCATTTAGATAGAGAACAGTCCATATAAACTGTATTTTCATCTGCTGTATCAATCAGCATATGGTCACTATCATACATTGGCACAGACGAGTCTTTCATTAAGGCACTATCATGAGAATGCTCATTCCCTTGCTGCCACTCTCTATTATAGATAGGGTCTGGATCAGTGTTCATACCTGAGCCTCTCCTGCTATCATTATTCCTCTCTGTATAGCCTGGCCAATATGTAATCCAATTCTGATGTCCAGCCTTCCAATCTTGATCCCTGGACACTGGATCTTCTCTCACATACCTTCTGGCCTTGGTCTGAAAGTCCCTTCCACATGCAGTCTTCTCTCTTCCAGGTAGCCACTGGTGATTCCTATCTCTGCCACTCCATTCCTCTGGCTGAATCCAGTCCAATGGACTCTGCTGGCTTTTGGAATACCTCCCAGTATGAGTACTGCCTTGGAATCTCCCAGACCTTCCAATGGCCTTTCTTCTCTTCCTTCCAGAGAGTTTCCTTCTCTCTCTATCCGCTTGGCTTGGCTTCTGTTTCTCCAGGTGATACTGGTGCTTGTAGCCGTTGCTGTCTCTGTATCTCTTCCTCCCTCTGTAGCTGTTATCTGAAGAATAAGCTCTATTCTTATCCTGTTCTAATGTGTGCTGCTCCCTAACACAGCGCAGCTGTGTTGAATCAGGCCCTGCCCTTTGAGATGATTGCTTAGGGATTACCTCATAGCTCTCTTGATTGCACACACATTCTCTCACTTCAGCCCCTCTCATGGCTGCTGGAAACCTGGTGCATTCTGGGACTGGTAGTCTTTTATGTGAAAATTCTGTTTTCTCACTTCTACCAGAACTGACAGGTTGCTTGTTCAGAGTCACATCATCTTTTCTATAGCTCCTACCTGAGCTATGATAAGCTTCCTTATCACAAGCTACAGGGTAAACTATTTAAGATTAATAAAAGAAAATATTTTTTCACTCAACGTGTAATCAAACTCTGGAATTTGTTACCTGAGGATGTAGTAAAGGCTGTTAGTGTAGCTGGGTTTAAAAAAGCTTTGGACAAGTTCCTGGAGGAAAGGTCCATAATCCATTATTAAAAAGGGACCCAGTACAAGCATTGCGGTACCTGTGTCTTTTGGGGAAACTGCTAGGTACGTATGACCTAGATTGGCCACTGTTGGAAACAGGATACTGGCTTGATGGACCTTCGTCTGACCCAATATGGCATTTCTTATGTTCTTAATTGGAAAATATCCCTTGTACAGGTGAAAACCTGTTTGGTAAAGATTGGCAAGCAAAAGCCAATCAGATGGATGCTGAAAATTCTGCCTTGGATAGACTCTCCAAGTCCACAGCTGCTCCTGCTAAGAAAAGGTTGTTCAAGAAAGCACCTTTTTCTAAAAAGGGAAGATTCTATCCTGCTTATGGTCAGCGGGCATCTTCTGCAGCTCAGTTCCCTACCAAACATCAGCAATCATCCAAACAGAGCAAAGCAAAGACTGCTAGGCCTCCACCGACCCAGCAACCTCAGCCCCCTCAGGGCCTTTGACTTTCCACTAGAGAACTTAGCCTTCCTGGCTCTGGAAGGACCAGAGCCCTCCACCATTCCAGGAAGGTTATGTATTTTTCTCCCAGGTGGGGGCAAATTACAGCAGAGCATTGGACACTCTCCATCATAAGAGAGGGGTACAAACTTCATTTCTCAAGCTTGCCCCCTCACACAAGAGTGCACCAGTTCAATTCTCCAACCTTCTTCCTCAACCTGTTGGGGCAGAAGATTGCCACCCTTCTCACTCAGGGGGCAATAGAGGAAGGGCCTCTTCATCAACAGGGCACAGGTTTCTACTCCCCCTATTTTCTTATTCCAAAGAAAACAGGGGGCTACAGACCTATCTTAGATCTCAGAGAATTGAACAGATTCCTCATCAAGGAAAAATTCAAAATGATTTCTCTGGAAACTCTGCTGCCATACCTTCAAAGTCAGGATTGGCTTTGTTCTCTAGATCTCAAGGATGCGTACACCCATGTTCTCGTCCATCCAACTCACAGAAGGTTCCTTCGGTTCCTTTTTCAAGAGCAGCACTATCAATACAGAGTGCTCCCTTTTGGTCTGGCCGCTGCACCAATGGTGTTCACGAAATGCATGGCAGTAGTAGCTGCATTTCTGCGCACTCTGGGAATCTTCGTCTTCCCTTATCTGGACGACTGGCTCATTCGAGCTCCCACTCAGTCAGAGGCCAAGAGTTTTCTAACCTGCACAATGTGTATCCTTCAGTATTTAGGGCTGGTAATAAACAACCCAAAATCCAATTTGACCCCTACTCAGTCCCTGGAGTTCATAGGGGCATTGCTGGATACCACAAGGGCAAGGGCCTATCTCCCCCAGGCCCGTTGCCTTCACTTGGTGCAGTTAGCTTCTCAAGCAGAGTTGAAGCCCCACTTAACTGCTCGAGAAATGTTACAGTTACTAGGCCACATGGCTTCCGCCGCGGCCAGGAATCATCACCTCCCTCCTCAGCTCCTGCCCAATTGGGGCAGTGGGAGCGCGGACAGCAGCGGTCAGCGGGCCATAAAAGCGGCGTCCCTGCTCGCAGAGACGCCGCGGCCAGGAATCATCACCTCCCTCCTCAGCTCCTGCCCAATCGGGGCAGTGGGAGCGCGGACAGCAGCGGTCGGCGGGCCATAAAAGCGGCGTCCCTGCAGGGCTCGCCCGCGCCTGGCGGGCCCACGCCTGAGGGCCTCACCAGAGGGCACTTTGGCGTGGCCCTTAGACGCGGCACGAAGGTGAGCAGAAGGAAACCAGGCAAAGGACACAGCATCGCTGACAGCACCACAGAAGAAACCAACAAGGGGCAGACCACAGAGAAAGACGTCAAAAGCGCAAGTAAAACTCGCACAGGACATCACAACAAATCAATATGCTCACAACATTGTTTCTCCCACTCAGCCTCCTCAGCACACAAATCCTGCCACCAACCACACACCTCCACTACCCACACTCTACCTCACCATGGCATCCACCAACCACTTGGACATACATAGAGCCACAGTGCACGTATAATGACACACACAGAACATCAGTGACAAACAGAAAAAGCAAACACAAATCAAACTCCCACACACTAAGCTCAAAGGAAACACACGAAACAACAGATCCTTCAAGGCATACAACTATAGAGCTCATAAACGCAAGATCCATATGCAACAAGATACACACAATAGCAGACCACATAGAAGACCATCAGCCAGACATACTTTGCATAACAGAGACCTGGCTCAATCCAACCGACAATGTACTACTCAATCAACTGGTACCAGACACATACACAGCATACAACTGCCCACGCACCCACAAACGTGGAGGAGGAGTCTTGATAATTGCAAAGAAGAACCTAAAGTTCAAAACTCAGAGCTTCACCGACACACCACAAGGTAACACAATCAGCATCATGAACAAACACATGGCACTCTGCCTAACCTACAGGGCACCCAGGGCCCCACCCGATGAACTAGCCTCAACGCTCGAAGCAGTATGCGCCATCACCGCAACTAACAAACCCATGCTACTGCTAGGAGACTTCAACCTCAAGTCCACCAACACCAAAGATGCAGAAGCGTTCCTTCAAGCAATGACCTCACTTCAATTCTCCCAAATAGTCGATGCCCCAACGCACAGACACAGTTCTTCCCCAGACCTCATCTTCGCAACCAGCTACCTAACATCGAGAGGTCTAATATCAACACCCACCATCACCCCAGTTCCCTGGTCAGACCACTACATAATCAAGATAAAGTTGCGACTACAAAAAGACAATCTAAACGAACACTCAGACAACTCACCCACACAAAGACAATTCAAGAACTTCGACAGGGACACTTTCCTACAGGACACGATACAACAACTGACCACAGAAACAGATGACCTAGAGACTCAAATCTCCAAATGGAACAACACCCTAACTAACGCCACCAAAGCAACAGATGCCAGACCCAAGAAACACCATCACAACAAGAGACAACACAAGCCGTGGTACTCAACAACCATACGACAGGAAAAGAGAGAACTCAGAAAGATAGAACGGAGATGGAGAAAGTTCAAGGCTGCTGAAAGCCAGCAACTATACCTAACAAAGCAAAGACAATACAATGAACACATCAACCAATCAAAGAGGGAATACCATACAAACATGATAAATACCTCCATAAACAAACCCAGAGAACTATTCGAAATAGTGAAAATCCTTACAAAGGAGCAAAGGACAGAAGTGCAAATAGACCCGCAAAAATTTGCTGACTATATCAAGGAAAAATTTCACTCCGCAGAACAAACAAGACCTAACGCATCAACTCAGCCTAACGCACACCCTAAGACCTGGGACACATTCTGCTCACCATCAACAGAGCAGCTCTCCAACATCATCTCCGCAATCAACACAAGCACTGCTCCCACAGACCCGTGCCCAGTGTCATGGATCAAAGCCACCAAATCAAGCTTCATCCACATCATACACAACATGGTGCACAACTCCCTCACCCAAGGATTCATGCCAGACCAACTAAAGCTAGCCACAGTAAGACCGATACCAAAGAAAACAACCCTCGACAAGGACAACCCAGCAGCATACCGACCAATATCCAGCATACCCTTTCTGGCAAAGATCATCGAAAAATCAGTACAACACCAACTACAAGAACACATTGACAACCATGCACCACTGGATGACAACCAACATGGCTTTCGCCCCAACTATGGAGTCGAAACACTGCTGATTTACCTCTTCGACAATATCCTACGAATCATAGACAACACCAAAAAAGGTATCTTAATGATCTTCATTGACATCTCTTCAGCATTCGACACAGTAGATCACAAAACCCTCCTGGAAAGACTAAAGAACATTGGGCTACATGGTACCACCTTAAAATGGTTCCACTCATACCTAACCGACAGGCAGATACAGGTCAAGGTAGGCCACAACACCTCTCAACCCATAAAAGTCCTCCAAGGAGTGCCTCAAGGATCCGCCCTCTCGGCACTACTGTTTAACATCTACATCTAGCCAATATGCGACATCCTGAAAGCGAACAGCATTCAATATACAATCTATGCAGATTGAAATCATGATATACACACCTATCTCAGTTGACAACCCAGACTACTCTAAAATAACAGTCTGCCTCACACAAATGACAAGATGGTGTCAAGACAACAACCTCGCAATCAACTACAGCAAGACGGAGGCACTAATAATCACTCGCAACCCAGACTTCATCCACCCACCGGACATCAAGGTACAAAACACAACCATACCAATAAAATCGGAAGTAAAATACCTCGGAGTGACCCTGGACAATGAACTGAATCTCAAGCCTCACGTAAACAAAACAGTCAGAAATGCATACCACAGGATGAGAATCATCAGAAGACTTAAAACCCTCCTCGCCACTGAGCACTTCCGTAACGTATGCCAAGCTCTAATAACCCCCTTACTGGACTTCTGCAACCCCATCTACCTTGGACTAGCAAAACAAACACTCAAACCACTACAACTAGCACAAAACACGGCAGCCCGCATAATATCCGGATCAACAAGACATGAACACAATACTCCTGTTCTGAAAGACCTTCACTGGCTCCCAATTAGTTCACGCATCAAATACAAAACAATCATAAACATATTTAAGATCAAACAACACACCTCAGCCAACAGCTTGCACACCCTCATACAACCAGACACCAGTACACGCCCAAGAAGAAAAGGAACCTCTAAACGAGTTAACACCACTAGAGACGTCAGAAAAGCACGCAAAGACACCACAGAAAGAGCACTCTCCCTGGCTGCCCCAACAATCTGGAACTCCCTCCCAGACGAGCTGAGATTGACGACGGACCTCAAAGACTTCCGCAAACAGCTGAAGACAACGCTGTTCATAGAACACTATGGACACGTCACTTGATCTAACCACCAGGAATTCATAACATACCCCCCTCTGACCCCCTGATAAGAAAATGTATAGCGGCACACGATGAATCTCAATACCCAATGTATAGAATATTGTATTATAGCACATGCTGTATCATAGCGCACAATGTACATAGCTCAACTAATCAAACACACTATAACTTCTTACACACAAATCATGATATAGCGTTCACGGCATGAAACACACGTTCACTACTTTTGATTGTTTTGCTGTGATACCGCCTTGATTGTAGGATAAGGCGGTATAGAAATACCGTTAAATAAATAAATAAATAAAATAAATGTGGTTCCATATGCTCGCCTTCACATGAGGGCAGCTCAGTGGACTTTATCCACCCAATGGACCCAGGCATTAGACTGCCTGTCAGACAAAATAGCAAACACAAGTCGCCTCATTTTGTCCCTCCAGTGGTGGAAGTCCCCTCAAAACCTGTTGCTGGGGTCCCCTTTTCAGCAGTCTCTACCCCAAGCAACTCTCATAACAGATGCTTCTCCAATGGGGTGGGGAGCTCATCTACAAGACCTCTCCACCCAGGGCATCTGGTCCCCACAGGAGACTTGTCTACATATCAATCTCTTGGAACTCAGAGCAATCTTCCTTGCTCTGCGGGTGTTCCACTCCCTGCTCAGCTACAAGACAGTCCTTATCCACACGGACAATCAGGTAGCCATGTTCTATGTGAACAAGCAGGGGGGAACTGGCTCTCTGTCGCTTTACAACGAAGCTTTGCGACTGTGGGCCCTCGCCAGAGAGCATCAGATTCATCTTCTGGCAGTTTATCTTCCAGGCGTTCAAAACTCTTGGGCAGACAGGCTCAGTCGAGTTCTGCTTCCACACGAGTGGTCCCTACACGTGGACCAAGTGGCCAGAATTTTTCAGATTTGGGGAACCCCAGACATAGACCTCTTTGCAAGTCCGTGGAATGCCAAACTTCCCCGGTTCTGTTCCAGAACTCCGGCTCAGGGAGCTCAGGCAAGGGATGCTTTCCTCCTTCACTGGGGTCAAGACTTCCTCTATGCCTTTCCACCCATTCCCCTAATTCCCAAAACCCTGTTCAAGCTTCAGAGAGACAGAGGCCACATGATTCTCATAGCTTCACATTGGCCACGGCAAGTGTGGTACCCTCTGCTTCTACATCTCTCTCAAGCTCCCTCCCTGGAGTTAGGGTCTGCTCCAGATCTCCTATCTCAAGAGGACGGAAAGTTATGGCATCCCAATCCCCAGTCCCTGCATCTCAGGGCTTGGTTGCTGAAGGCCTAGATCTCCAAGATCTTCATCTTTCTCAACAGGTGAAAGATGTTCTTTATGCTTCCAGAAAACCTTCCACTAGACGTTCTTATGCTTTCAAGTGGAAGAGGTTTACCATCTGGTGCTCTGGGAAGAGTCTTAACCCCCTTGCCATACCTCTGGAATCTTTGCTGGAGTATCTCCTCCATCTGTCTAATGCAGGCCTTAAGACAAATTCAATAAGGGTCCATTTGAGTGCTATTGCAGCTTCCCTTAAGCCTCTAAATGGACAACCTATTTCCTCTCATCCTCTTGTAGCAAGGTTCATGAGAGGCCTCCTTTTAACAAAGCCTCCCATTAGACCACCTCCGGTGGCATGGGACTTGAACCTGGTTCTTGGTCAGCTTATGAAGCCGCCTTTTGAACCTTTAGCTACCACCTCCTTGAAATACCATTCTTGGAAGGTTATCTTTCTCATTGCAATCACATCAGCACGTCATATTAGTGAATTGCAAGCACTCGTAGCTAATCCACCTTATACAAGGTTCCATCATGACAAGGTAGTCCTTAGGACTCATCCACACTTTATGCCTAAGGTGGTCTCGCCTTTTCACCTCAACCAAGAGGTCTACCTACCTGTCTTTTTTCCAGGACCTCATGCATCAAGTGCAGAGAGGAAGCTTCATACCCTGGACTGTAAAAGAGCTCTGGCTTTTTACTTACAGAGGACACAGCAACATAGAAAGTCCTCTCAGCTCTTTGTTGCCTTTGATCCTTCTCATTTGGGACTACCAGTCTCCAAGAGAACACTATCTAACTGGATTGCCCAGTGTATTTCTTTCGCCTATCAGAGCAAGAACCTTTCTCTGGAGGGCCGTGTCACAGCTCACAATGTGAGAGCCATGGCAGCCTCAATGGCTCATCTGAACTCTGTGTCTATTGACGACATCTGTCGAGCAGCCACTTGGGCCTCGGTTCATATCTTTACTGCCCATTACTGCTTGGACAAGGACTTCCGCCGGGATGCCTTGTTTGATCAGGCTGTTCTCAAACACCTTTATCTTTATCTGTCCCCTGGTCGTGCCCTTCCCTCATGATGATCATTCCCCCAACAGTCCTTTCCCTTTCCCTTTCCTTTCTGCCCTCCCCCTCCTTTGTCCACTTTGCCCTATTGGCTCTTCTTTCTCCCTGTCTTTGTTCTATCACCTTCTTTCCTATCATTTTTCTGGCGTTCCTTTCCAACTTTATTTCCGGTAGCCTATGATTGTATTGTACACCGCCCTGACGCTTCGGCCTGGGCGGTCAATCAAATTGTGTGAATAAAGATAAAGATAAAGACCTGTTCCATACTTAATCAACTCCTACCCTCCATCCCTGATAGGATGCCAGAGATCCATGAGGGGAAGTGGAGCCCTGTCCCAGGGACACACAACTTCTGGGGTCTCTCCCTGGCATCTAAAGCTAGGGAGTCCCCATATGTGAAGATTCATTCCTGCTTGTTCCTGGAGATAGCACAGTTACTTACCTGTAACAGGTGATCTCTGGGAACAGCAGGAATAAGTCTTCACAACCCACCCACCTCCCCCAGGAGTTGTATCTCTCTATCTATCTTTCCTTTCCCTCTCTCTCTTTCTCTTTGTCTCAGCTTTAAAACTCAACTGAGGAGAGACAGTTGGGAAAGGCGGGAAGGCAGCACGCAGGCACTGTGGGATGCTCCCAAAGGCTTTCTGATTGGACGCTGGGGAGCGTTCCCACGCAGGCTCCGTCGGTACCGACGATACCCATATGTGAAGACTTATTCCTGCTGTTCCCAGAGATCACCTGTTACAGGTAAGTAACTGTGCTTTCTCCAGGAACAAGCAGGAAGGTAGTCCTCACTTATGGGTGACGTCGGCACCGACGGAGCCCACGCGGAGTAATTCCCCAGCTTTCAAAGAAAGCCTTTGGGTTTACTGCCACGCATGCGTGGTCCTCTTCCTGCCCAAGGGTGCCATCTTGCTCAGTCTTCCTTTTTCCGTGGAGCCCTTCGGATGCACATCCTCGTCCCTCAGAAAAACTTTTAATTTTCCTCGCCTAACAGGCTATTTCTCTTTTTTCCAGTTGCACCGGACCTCTACCCGTCCTCTCCTTGCTCTCTTTTGGAGCTTGCAGAGATACCCTTTCTAAATTTTTTCTTCCCGGATTCACACCCTTTTTTCTCTCCAACCGCTGGCTGCGTGGGTCTTCGACCTCGCAGTGCCATTTTTGCCCCCATGGCCAGCGGGTTTAAAAAATGGGATAGATGCCCTAGGAACATGTCGCTAACAGACACTCATGACTGCTGTCTAAGGTGTCTGGGAGCCAACCATGACCCAGAGCTCTGTTTTCTCTGCAATAAAATGTCCTCTAAGGCCCTGCTCAGCCATAAGCAGAAGTCCGAAGACATTTTCCGAAAGGCTGTCTTGGAGTCCCGGGTGGCACCCTCGGTTGTCTCCCCTCCGGTGGGTTCTCCCCCTACGGCACCGTGTTCCAGGCGGCATTTGGACCAGGGATCCCCCGAGGTGGAACAGTGCAAAAAGAAGAAGGCCTCAAAGTCGCTGTCTGGGGCCCCCGACAAGAGTGAGTGCTCCTGCGCCCAGTCACTTAGCACCATTCGGCGTTCCCGAGAGTCGGACAAGGAGCGGCCCTGCAAGGTACCTTGCAGAGAAACGGAGGCCTCCAGCGAAGGCACCCAGTCTCCTGAGGGCCGTCCTGGGGAGGACCCCCTCTCCTCCTCGACGCCCGATCTGGTGACCCTCGTATCGGCGTCCCAGGGCCCCACGCCCGCGTGGGAGTCCCGTATGCTGGCGCTGGAACATAGCGTTTCTGTGTTCATTGCTTCCCAGCAGGCGCTCATTGCCAGCTTCGCTGACTTGCGACTGGAGACCGCGAGTCCCTCGCGTGGGACACCCAAATCCATCCAGGAAGCCCCCGAGAGTCACGGGCCTCGTGAGGGTCCTTGACATTGGTCTCACTCGCCTTCCCATTTTTCGGAGGCGAGATCGTCCAGGACCTCCGGCTCCAGGCCGCCGGCCATCGTACAGGGCGAACTGCCTGGCTCGGATCCCTCGACCGATTTCTCGGACTGGAATCCAGTGGGGACACATCCCCAGAGACCCGCACTCACCGGGATCTTCTGTCTGACCCCTTGCCGCCTGACCTCCAGCGGCGTTCACCACCCAAGGACACCTCCTTTTTGGTGTTTATTCGGGACATGGCTCGGGCCCTCAACCTGGTCACCCAGACCAAGGAAGACCCCTGTGCTGAAGAACTCGATATTCTTCAGTACGAGGCCCCGCCCAGGGAATCCCTCACCGTGCCGGTGCCGACGATCCTCTCTCGGCTGTTGCTTTGCATGTGGGAGGCCCCGGCCTTGGTCCCCATTGTGAGCAAGCGCCTTGACACAATGTATAAGGTGCAGCGAGGATCCCAGCACGTTTTTGGACTTGGGCTCCTGGTTTGCATGGCACAGTGGTTTTTTGTTGGTACAAGGTGCAGCGAGGGCCAGGCTTCCATAAGATTCAACTTCCACACACCTCGATGGTAGTGGAATCAGCCATGAGGAAGCAGAAAAGCCCGAAGTCCCACTCCTCGGTTCCGCCAGGCCGGGAGTCTAGAGCCCTAGATGCCCTGGGCCGCAAGGCCTATCAAGGTTCCATGCACTCCTGTCACATCCAGGCATACCAATTGTATATGGGTATGTTCCTCCGCGACTTGGCAAAGGAACTTGGAGGCTTCTCCGCGGGTCTCACAGGCGAGCCCCTTGGCAGGTTCCGCACCTTGTTGAAATCAGTGACGGTTTGCTCCAAGTATATTTCTCGAGCCTCCTATGACGGCTTCGAGACATCAGCTCGGGTGGCAGCCGCAGGCATTGGAGCACGCCACCAGGCTTGGCTTCAATCTTCGGATCTGGAGCAGTGGATGCAGGAGAAGCTCCTGGACATACCCTGCCTCGACGAAGAACGTTTTGGTAAGCCGATGGAGGAGAAGGCTGCGGAGATTGAAACGGAGTACGTCACTAGGACCCATCTCTCTCGCAAGACCTCGACACTGCCTCGGAAGAAGCAGCCTGCCAAGAAGCCCCTCTTTCCCAGGAAAGGCCTCAAGTACCACGACTACCCGCCGTACCCAGCTACCCCCACGCTGACCACTCCAGCACAGGAGAAGTCTGGACAGGGTCACTGAAAACCAAAGGGCCCGAAAGCTCAAATGCCAGCTCCCCCACAACCCCCTCAGGGGTTTTGATGCCAGTGGCATGGCCCCTTGCCCTCCGGTGGCGCAGCAGCCAGTGGGGGAATGCCTGTCCCGCTTCGCCCCGGCATGGGCACTTATCACCTCGGGCGCCTGGGTCCTCCAGGTCATCCGAGAGGGCTATCGTCTTCACTTCGACAGGCTCCCTCCCCCTTTCTCTCCGGCAGAGCCTCCTCGACTTCCCTGCACACCAGCTCTTGGTGCAGTGGGAATTACACTCCCTCCTCGCCCAACGGGCAGTTGAGAATGTCCCTTCCCACCTTCGAGGTTGGGGCTTTTATTCCCATCCTGAAAAATGCGGGGGGTCTGCGGCCCATCCTCGACCTCCGCAAGCTAAACAATTTTCTGGTGGGGGAGAAATTCAAGATGTTATCTCTTGGCATGCTGCTGCCCTTCCTCCAGCAGTGCGACTGGCTATGTTCCTTGAATCTAAAGGATGCTTATGCCCATATCCTGATCCATCCCCAACACAGACAGTACCTGCGTTTCAGGGTGCAGGGAGAGCACTTCCAGTACAGGGTTCTCCCCTTCGGCCTTGCTTCCGCCCCACGGGTCTTCAGGAAGTGCCTCATCGTGGCTACCACTCACCTTCGGCGCCGGGGCGTGTCAGTGTTTCCCTACCTCGACTACTGGCACGTTACGGGCTCCTCCGTCGAGGAGGCCCGGCAAGCGATGTCATGCACTGTCCTCCTTCTGAAGAGTTTGGGGTTCTTGGTCAACTACCAAAAATCTCACCTCGAGCCGGCACAAGCTCTCAAATTCATTGGGGCGTGCCTCGATACTCGGCAGGCCATGGCCTTCTTGCCAGTGGATCGCTCCACCTGCCTCCGGGCTCTGGTGGCGTGTGTCCAGAGCACCCACCAGGTCACCGCTCAGTCCATGCTACGTCTCTTGGGCCACATGGCCTCGACCGTGCATGTGGTTCCTCACTCCCACCTGCACATGCGGACAACCCAGTGGTGACTCAGCTCCCAATGGAGCCAATCCCTCAGGCACCTCAGGGACCCCGTCGGGGTTCTTTCTGACCTTCGTTTCTCCCTGAACTGGTGGCAAAACACCCGCAACCTCCTGCAGAGATTGCCCTTCCAGGCCCCACAGCACAATGTGGTACTGACCACGGATGCTTCCCTGTTAGGGTGGGGAGCCCATTGAGGGTCCCTCAGCACACAGGGGCAGTGTTCGCCGGTGGAGGCCCAACAGTAGATAAATCTGCTCGAGCTCTGTGCCATCTGGTGGGCCCTGGAGGCCTTTGAGAACGTCCTCAGCGAGAAGTCGGTTCTGGTGCAGACCGACAACCAGGTAGCGATGTTCTATATCAACAAAGAGGGGGGCAAGGGGTCGCGCTCTCTCTGCAGGGAAGTAGTCCTCATCTGCTCTTTTGCCGCCCGGAGGAGGATGTCTCTCAAGGCGACGTACTTCCCAGGTCAGGAGAATGGCCTGGCGGACAGGCTCAGCAGAATCCTTTGCCCCCACAAACGGCGCCTCGATCCCAGAGTGGCAGGCTGGTTGTTTCTATGCTGGAGCACTCTAGCGATGGACCTCTTCACCAGCTCTCAGAACGCTCAACTCCCTCACTTCTGCGGCCCGATGCCGCACCCAAGCAGGGAGGGCCCCGATGCATTTCTCCTGGATTGATTCTCCAGTCTTCTCTATGCATTTCCTCCTTTCCCCCTCATTGTGAGGACTCTGTTCAAGGCTCAATGGGACAGGGCATCGCTGATTCTCGTGGCCCCCTCGTGGCCTTGGCAGCCTTGGTTTCCATTCCTGCTCCGGCTGTTGTCGGAGCCTCTAATCCCCCCTGGGTTCTGCCAGGGACCTGCTGACGCAGGAGGAGGGTCGGATACTATACCCGAATCTACCCTCCCTATCCCTCATGGCCTGGTGGCTGAACGGGTCTCTCTAGCCTCTCTGGCCCTCCCAGAGGAGGTCGAGGAAATCCTCCTTGCCTCGAGGAAAGACTCCACTAGGCGAGCTTATGCCTTTAAGTGAAATGCTTCTCCATCTGGTGCCCAGAGCCCGGTTCGGTGGGTTCTCCAGTACCTTCTCAAGCTCTCGAGGGATGGGATGAAGTCGAACTCTGTTAGAGATCATCTGCATGCGATATCAGCTAATCACCTTCCTATCGAGGGAAAGCCTCTCTCAGGGCAACCACTAGTCTCCCGCTTCATGCAGGGCCTTCTGTTGTCCAAGCCACCCATCCGTCCCCCTCTGGCAGAATGGGACTTGAACGTGGTGTTCACGCAGCCCACTCGTCTGCCTTTCGAGCCGATGGCGACGTGTTCGCTCCGGCCTTTGTCCTAGAAGGTGGCCTTCCTGGTGGCACTGACCTCAGCTCGCCGAGTCAGTGAGCTTCAGGCACTCATGGCTGGCACCCCTTACACCAGGTTTTATCGGAGCAGGCTGGTCCTCCGGACCCATCCTAAATTCTTGCCTAAGGTCATATTGGCTTTTCATCTCAATCAGGAGATAGTGCTCCCGACCTTCTTCCTGAGGCCCCACGCCGATCAGGCGTCGGCGACTCTCCACATCCTCAACTGCAAGCGGGCCCTCACCTTCTACTTGAAGCGTACCCAGACTCATTGCAAGTCTGACCTGCTCTTTGTGACCTACGATCCCAATAGGCAGGGACAGGCAGTCACTAAGCACACCCTCTCTGTTTGGGTGGCGGACTGCATCGCGTTTGCCTATGCAAAGGTGGGCGTCCCTCTGGATCGTTGAGTCACTGCACATGGGGTCCGAGCCAAAGCAGCCTCGGTGGCCTCGCTGCGCTCCGTGCCCATGATGGACATCTGCCAGGCGGCAACCTAGTCTTCTACGAATACCTTCGCCGTCCACTACTGCCTGGAGAGAGAGTCCCGCCAGGACAGTGCCTTCAGCCAAGCTGTACTCCGTAACCTGTAAGCAACTCCTGCTCTCCAACCCTTCTTCACGGCTACCGAGGGCTTCACCCAGAGGACCCAAGGACTCGGGCTCCTTTGGGCATCAGCTTCTGCTCACGACCTTGCAGAGGCGTTTTTGGTTACAGGTAGGTAGCCCGTAGTTGGGGAGTCCCATAAGTGAGGACTGACTTCCTGCTTGTTCCTGGAGAAAGCGTAGTTACTCACCTGTAACAGGTGTTCTCCAGGAACAGCAGGAATCAGTCCTCACTACCCTCCCACCTCCCCTGTTGAGTTGCTGTATTTTTGTCCTTCCCTTGCCATCTGCTTGGTAGGGCTCGAGCTAAGGGACCTGACTGAGCAAGATGGCACCCTTGGATGGGAAGAGGACCATCTAGGCGTGGCAGCAATCCCAAAGGCTTTTTTGAAAGCTGGGGAATTGCTCCACGCGGGCTCTATCGGTGTCGACGTCACCCATAAGTGAGGACTGATTCCTGCTGTCCCTGGAGAACACCTGTTACAGGTGAGTAACTATGCTATATGCCCTGATGCTAAGTGGTTAGCATTGGGATGTGTCACAGGCATCCTGGGGCAGAATGCAGCACTAACTGGGCAGTGGCGATATTGAGCTGTTGCCTGATATGTGGCGAAGGTCAGGTGCAGGAAACTCCGCCTAACCTTTGCTGCAGAAGCTAACCAGGCAATGGCTGAATACCCAGTTAGCTTCGTGCAGTCTGGGCAGCCAGAATATTCAATGCTGGAGCACAGTGGCATTGAATATCTGGGTTTTAGTTCAGCACCAGTGGCTAGCTACTTTGCCGATGCTAAATATTGGACCCCATATATCTGCTGCTGTGTCAGTGAAAAATATTTCCTTATGTTACTCATGAATCTACCTCCTTATAGCTTCTTATCTCTTGCTTACTGTGTATTATTTATACCTACTGTATAAGGAATTGAATGTCACTGTCATATCTCCCTTCTCTGTTTTCCTAGAATTTCCATATTTAGGGTCGTAGGTCTCATTTTCATAGTACATATGGTACAGGCTCTGCACCCTTTTCATAGTTCTGGCAGTTACTATACAACTATGACTGAAAGCATTATCATAATTGAACCTTTTAATATGCATCTGTAGTTTTGAGTCTGTTAACCTACAACTGTGTTTGTGACCTTACTAGCTATCCCTCTGTGATTGTAAATGAGTACTTGTCACCATGTACATGTGACTCTTTATGACCATGTTGTTTGCTTTTTTTTTTCAGGTGCCCTACCCATAATTTACTGCACACTGATATGCTACCCTTCAACACGTAGCATGGCCCTCTTCTCCTACACCGCCCTTTCCAGTTATGCAATCTACTGCGCTATCACCGCCCACAGTAACATCACCCGCCTATGCTCCTTCGCCTGGCAGGCCTTCTTCCGTTTGTTCTTCTTCTTCCTTCGCTGGGTGGGACTTGGCTCGGGCCATCCATCCTCTCTCCATTGCTATCTGGTCATGGATTCTGTGGCAGTGCTTGGGGGTATGATAAACATTGCACGTATCCCTGAGCGATGGAAGCCTGGCAGGTTTGACTACTGGTTCAACAGCCATCAGATTATGCATATTCTGGTGGTGGTCAGCATTCTCTACTTGCACTGGGGAGTGGTAGCAGACCTCCTTTGGATCACTGTCTACAGATGTCCACTGGAATGATCACTTACCCCCTCCTTTCAAAATAGGCCTGGGTCAAACTTCGGACATTTGTTGTATCCTCAGATTTGGAAGTCAATTAAAAATTAAAGAAAATTCATCCTGTTTGGAGTCCTAGGCTTTTAAAACTTCAATACCCATCTGTATTTCTGCATGCTACTTAAGGGCTGGGAAAGTTATTACAATCTGGAGAAACCTGCTGCTGATAAGAAGTTTTATGGAATGAGGCAAGCTTGTAGAAACTGAGTTCAATATTCAAAAACCTGATTAACAGGTTAATAGAATTAGCTAATTTCAGCTGGTTAGCTTTAGGAAAATTTTCAGATGAGCTTAACTGATTAGGCTTTCAATTGAAAAGTTGCCTACATCTAACTGGTCAAAATTTGACCAGCTAGATTTTTAGTTCAGCTTGTTTCCCCTGCCTGGTTAGTGTTAAAATTTAGGCATTAAATTGGAAAAGCATGTTTTACACACAGAAAATGGCTTTTATAAAACTATGTGGGTGGATAAAGTAAGCATGCCAACAAGAGTTTGCATACTTCGATGCAGTCTGTGGATAGACGTTTCTGGGGGCATAAGAAAATAAGTCCCATATAGTCCCTCCAGTCCAGTTCAGACGCATGGATTTATACCCTATCAGAGGAAGTGATGTCACTGCAAGGGAATGGCTGCCTAGCTGTGAAATTCCGCAGGCTAAATTAGCAAATCCTCTGTATTCAGCAGCTTATCCCTGGGATAGGTTGTAGCCTACCTCTCTGGTTGTGAGGTGACCTGTAAAGAGGTGTATAGTTGGGAAAAAACCTGCCATGGACCTTAAATCCTATGAGGCCTATTCAGACCAGGACGTACAGGACCCACGAGAATGTGCAAGTCGTAGATGTACATCATATGTTAGCTATCCTGCAGGCCCGTGTCTGGACGTACAAGTGCCATCGGAATTGCAATATGGATGTAGGCGCACCAAAACGTATAGCGGAACCTATTGTGCATGTACGTCCCAGATGTGCAAACAACAAAAACATCCACCCCCGCCGCATGCTGAAACCGCCCCCACAAGACATATGTGCTACCCACCTGCAGCTGTACACAATTCTGCTGCAGCCATCCACGTGTAAGTCCGAAAATGTGTCCAGCTGCAATGTGGTCCACGTGCAACAGGAAACAGGATGGAGTAAAGGCCCCACCCCCACGCACTGAGCCTCGGAGAGAGAGCATATTCATGTTGTCTACATCCCAACCTAATTTTTCAGAGCCAGAGACCCACCTGCTCTGCACACTGGTCCTGCAGACAGAGGAAGTGCTGCTCCCCACAGGCCACAGACGTCCAGCCAATGCTGCTGCATGCAAGGGCTGGGAGAGGATAAGGTCCACCCTAGCTCAGTAAGTACAGATACAGCAGCAGAACTGGCAGACATGCACTTAGGAAGGAAGAGCACAAATGGGGAGGTACAGAGAGAGTGTATGAAAGGGTCTGTACTGGTATGAGCAGGATGAAAGCATGTGCAGGAACCAGAACATAGCAGAGAGTGAGAAGTGTTGCCGGACACGACTACCTCTATGTGAATGACAGGAAGAGATGGGCACCACTGAGAGTGTCTGCTGGACCCAGAGAGTGTGCACACAGTGAGATCACGCCCTAGGATGGACACACAGAACAGGGAAAATATCCTGAAAATGAGATGCAGGGGGTCCATAGGCAAACCATTGATGTGATGAGCAGTGAGCACTGAAGGCAGCACAGAGGTAGTAGCAGGAATCACAGAAAGAGAAACATACAAGGCAGGAGCAACATGATAGATGCCCCAAGAGAACAGACAGGGCAGCCAAAAGATGCACACAAATACATCCACACCTACAGATGAACACACTAACTGTCCCACATACCATCCCCATGCACCCCAGTGGTGAGCAATGAACATATGTAACAGTGTTGTGAGAAACGGGTTCACATCATCCAAGGGCATGTACATTGAAACTGGGACATGGTCACACATATGCACCAATGACACCATGAATGTGAAGGTATCCTTGGCTAGGGAGGGGTTAGTGACATGACCTCGCACACAGGGGAGTGCCACTGAGAAGGAAACCCTAGTAACAAAGCAACCTGCCCAACATCAGGCTACCATGCCCCTCTAATGAAGACAGGCAAGTGGCGCAAACAGAAAAGTGTCATGTCACAAGGGAGAGCACCAGATATGCGGACAGAGAGACAGGCACAGATAAGCAGAAACAGACCCCAGAACATGTGTGAGGCAAAATATGGAGAGCCAGTGGGAAATGAACCTGGGCCTCTTTATCCCCAAGCCAGCTCTCTAACTATTAGGCCATACTGTCCCACCATTGTTGGCAGACAAGGTGCAGTAAGTAGAGCTCGCCCAGCACTAATGGCATGGGCAGGCCTATGCAAAGGAGGGAAAAAGGAAAGAAACACTAGGTGCCGGAAAACCCCTATGTGCAAACAGAAAAGTGCCCTGCTCTGAGGGAGAGTACCAGATATGTGGACAGAGAGGCGCACAGACAACAAGCGGAAACAGACTCCAGAACATGTGTGAGGCAAAATATGGAGAACCTGTGCGAATGAAACCAGGCCACTGAGTCCCCAAACCAGCTCCCTACCCATTAGGCTACACTATCACACCATTGTAGACAGACAAGGTGCAGTAAGCACAGCTCTTCCTGCACAAATGGCACAGGCAGGCCTGCACAAAGGAGGAAAAGAGGAAAGAAAAACTGAGTGCCAGACAACACCTTTGTGCAAACAGAAAAGTGCCCAGCCCTGAAAGAGAGTGCCAAATATGCAGACACAGAGACAGGCAGAGACAACAAGCGGAAACAGACTCCAGAACATGTGAACATAAGAACATAAGATGTGCCATACTGGGTCAGACCAAGGTCCATCAAGCCCATTATCCTGTTTCCAACAGTGGCCAATCTAGGTCATAAGTACCTAGCAGTTTCCCCAAAAGACACAGGCTCCTCAATGCTTGTATTGGATCAAGCAGTGATATCCCGTGTCCCTTTTAATAATGGTTTATGGACCTTTCCTCCAGGAACTTGTCCAAACCTTTTTTAAGCCCAGCTACACTAACAGCTTTTACTACATGCTCCGGTAACAAATTCCAGAGTTTGATTACACGTTGAGTGAAAAAATATTTTCTATTATTAGTCTTAAATAGGTTACCCTGTAGCTTCATTGCATGTCCCCTAGTCTTTCTATATTCTGATGACGTAAACAATCGATCTACGTTTACCCGTTCCACTCCATTCATTAATATATATATCTCCCCTCAGACGTCTCTTTTCCAGGTTAAAGAGCCCTAAGCTTTTTAGCCTTTCTTCATAGGGGTATCCTTCCATCCCCTTTACCATTTTGGTGGCTCTTCTCTGTACCTTTTCTAATAATGCTATATCTTTTTTAAGATACGGCGACCAGAATTGCACACAATATTCAAGGTGCAGTCGCACCATGGAACAATACAGAAGCATTATAATATCCTTTGTTTTATTTTCCATTCCTTTCCTTATGATATCTAGCATTCTATTTGCTCTCTTGGCCGCCGCTGCACACTGGGCGGAGGGTTTTAACATGTTATCCACGATGACGCCTAAAACGTTTTCCTGGGTGATGGTTCCCAATGTGGAACCTTGCATCGTGTAACCATAGTTTGGGTTGTTCTTTCCTAGGTGCATAACTTTGCACTTGTCCACATTAAATTTCATCTGCCATTTGGATGCCCAGTCTTCCAATTTATCAAGATCCTCTTGCAATTTTCCACAATCCTCTTGGGTTTTAACAACTTTAAATGGTTTTGTCTCATCTGCAGATTTGATAACCTCACTCATTATTCCCTTTTCCAGGTCATTTATGACCCAGCACAGATCCCTGGGGTACTCCACTTTCACCTTTTTTCCATTGGGAAAATTGGCCATTTAGCCTTACCCTCTGCTTGCTATCTTTTAACCAGTTCCTGATCCACAATAGTATATCACCCCCTATCCCATGACTTTTTAGTTTTGCCAAAAGTCTCTGATGAGGGACCTTGTCAAAGGCTTTCGGAAAGTCCAGATACACTATATCAACCAACTCACCTTTGTCCACCTGTTTATTCACACCTTCAAAAAAACATAACAGATTAGTAACACAAGATCTTCCTTGTCTAAAGCCATGTTGGCTGTCTCCCATTAAGCCATGACTGTCTACATGCTGAGTAATCTTGTTCTTTATGATTGTTTCTACAATTTTTCCTGGCACTGACGTCAGGCTCACCAGTCTGTAGTTTTCCGGATCACCCCGGAACCCTTTTTTTTTTTTTTTGTATTTTTGTAATTTAATCTTTATTCAGTTTTTGAACACAAAAATACATCATCACAACTGAATAGCACATCCAGTCTATCCTAACCTAACCTATCTATACACTAGAGCTAACTGTCTCCGCTATTGGTTATCACGAACCCCCCCGCCCATCCCTCCCACTCCTCCTCCCTTCCCCCCATGCTCTAACATCCTACTCATAAATGTTTTCAAACATACATATTAAGGCACTCGAACGCTTCAACAATGAAACAATGACAAACCCCCTTACCACTGAATCTGTGCACCCCTCCACCATTATCCCCCCCTCTCCTCCCCCCGCACCCCAATGTTTCACTCCCGTCCTCCTCCACTGTTCATATCTGTCCCACATCTTTTTGAATTTTTTCACAGTGTGTTTCCTGTGTGCTTCTATCACACAAAAGGTCCATAATTGCTCCATTCTCCCCACCACCTCTACTACCAGAGGAACCGCTACCTTTTTCCACCAACGGAGCAGACTCATCCTGGCTGCAATAACCCCATACCCCAAAAGTCTCCCCTCGCCCCCCCTTTCCCCCCGCACCTCCTTATTCAGGATAACCATAGCAGGTGTAAACTGTACCCGTACCTGAATAATATCTTCCATAAACCCTTCCACCTGCTTCCAATATGTCTGTACTTTCGGACAGTTCCACAGCAAATGCAACATATCTCTCTACTCCCCACACCCTTTCCAGCACTCCTCCGATCTATCTGGGTACAGCACATGCAACTTCACCGGGGTCCAGTACATTTGTAGCCTAACTTTATAGCTATTCTCTAGCATTGCAGTCCCCGTAGCTAGCTGGAGTGTTCTTGCATATATGCCATCACACCTAGTGGGATCCCACTGTCCTCCCAATTCCTCCTCCCACTTCTGCTGACTCCGAGCTTTCTCCAGCTTGTATTCCCCCAACAATTTATACAATCTAGATATTATCCTAGTTTGTACCCCTCTCTGTCCCATCATTTCTTCAAATGTGGTAGGTTTAGCCAACCAATCCTGCTTCACTGCCTTCCCCTATAGAAAATATCACATTCTAACATATGCATATCGGTCTTTCTCCTCCAATTGGTATTGCTTCTGCAAGTCCTCAAACCCTCTAATCCCTCCCCTTTCTCCCAGCAATTGGCCGATCGTACACAACCCCTTACTCCCCCATCTCTGATACTCCCCGGCCCCTTCTCCCATCTCTCCCTCCGTCACTGTATGCAAATAGGTCTCTCGCAAGTACACTTTCCCCCCCAGCATTTCTCACCCAGCAAGTACCCTTTCCATTTCTTCCACACCTGAATTGTTAGTGCTCTATATGGATTCCCCTCCACCATCCCCCTCCTCCTTATCCCAGGGTCCCATATCCAGACCTCTCTGTTTTTCCCCCTCCCCCCTCCAGTCACACCCACCCAGGATTTTCTATCCCCTCTCTCCACGCAAACAGTGCCCGAAGTTGCGCCGCCTCATAATATCTAGTCAGCGAAGGCACCCCCCCATCCCACCCTCCTCCTTAGACCTAAACATTATCGCCCTCCCTACTTTCGGATGTTTCCCCTCCCAAATGAACTGCATAAGTAGGTTCTGCATCCTATCTAATTCTTTTTTTGTCACCTGATAAGGTAAAGACATGAACACAAATAACAACCTCGGTAAGATGTTCATTTTCACCACCGCGATGCGGCCCAACCAGGACAATTACAGGCCCCGCCTCCCCCCCACCTAGAGAGATCCTGTCTAATATGTTCCACCAGCCCTTGGTAATTCCATTGCTTAACCTTACCATGAGGGAGCCCTATCTGAATCCCTAAGTAGCGAAAACTACTCTCCACCCACTGGAATCTAAAACACTGTTTCAAACTCTCCTCAACTCTGGGCGTCAGGTTAAATCCCAGCAGCTCCATCTTACTCTGATTCATTTTGTATCCTGCTATCCTACTATATTTCTGTATAACCAACATCAACACCGGCAACGTAGTGATAGTCTGTGTTAGGGTAAATATAATGTCATCTGCAAATAGTCAAATTTTTTCCTCTTGTCCCCGTATCCTGACCCCTTATATATCAGCCTCCCGTCTAATATATGCTACCAACGGTTCAATAGCCAGGGCGAAAAGCATTGGTGATAAAGGGCATCCCTGTCTAGTCCCTCTATGAAGCTCGAAGCTCTCCAAATATCCACCGTTTACCCTAACTCTGGCTCTTGGATTGCTATATAACGCCCTACTCCAACTAATATAATTATCGCCAAACCCCATCTTCTCCAAAACCTGGAACATATATGACCATTCCACCCGGTCAAAGGCCTTTTCCGCATCAACTGTGACCATAACTGCGGGCTCCTTTACTCCCTGGAGGTGCCACGCTATATTTAAAATTTTCCGCTGTGTATCAACTAGGGCACCACATCTTGGATCCGGTTCACCAAAACCTTCGCCAAGATCTTAGCATCCAAGTTTATTAATGAGATGGGTCTGTATGATCTGCACCCCCCCCCCCTTATCTTTACCAGGCTTTGGTAATACCGTAATCCCTGCCTCCTTCATTGACCTAGGTATATCCTCCCCCTGCAGGACCTCATTAAACACCTTGGTAAGAGTAGGCGTAATAAGATCCACCAACACTTTATAGAACCTTGCTGTATACCCATCCAAACCCGGTGCCTTGCCGGTTTTTAGTGTAGCTATGGCTCTCCGTACTTCCTCCTCTTGAATCTCTTGCCCTATCTTCTCTCTCTCTGCAACACCTACCTGGGGTAGCTTACACTCCTTCAAAAAATCATCAATCTCCTCCCGCCCCGACCATATTTCACTTTTATACAACCTCTCATAAAATTCCCTAAACACTTTTCTGATTTCCTTAGTCTTATGCACCATTTCTCCTTTACTATTCCTGATGCCTTCTATATATGCTGCCTGCCGACGAGCCTTCAATCTACAAACCAAAACTTTCCCCGCCCTATTTCCCCCTTCAAAATGTGCCTGCTTCAGCACATTTAGCTGGTACGCCAACTCTCGAGCCTATAAGTTACTCAATTCTGCTTTCACCTTCATTAGTTCTGCTAAAATTTCAGGTTGCTGCCCCGCTTAATGTGCTCTTTCTAAGCTCTCCATTTTCCATAGTAAATCCTGCTCCGCCTCTCCTTTCACGCGCTTCACCTGTGCTGCTATGCTAATCAACTGTCCCCGAACCACCGCCTTTAATCCATCCCAAAAAGTACCCATAGTAACCTCCCCATTGTTATTCAAACTTAAATTTTCCTTTATACTCTCCCATATCTTTCCTATATGCCTCTCCTCCTCGAACAAAGAGTCATTTAGTTTCCAAAACTTTAAATTATCTTCTCCCTTCCCCACATCAAATTTGATACACACTGGAGCATGATCCAACCATGTGATTAAGCCATGCTCCACCTTCCAATACTCTGGCCACCCACGGTCCTCCCCTCCCAAAACATATCTAACCTGCTATACGTTCCATGCACCGGTGAATAGAACGTATATTTCCGCTCTCCCGGATACCTACTTCTCCAAAAATCGATAAATCCCAATCTCTCCTTCAACTTCTTCAAACTTTTCCTATCTCCTCTCCCCCCCCCCCCCACCCCTGCCCCCACTATTGTCCAATCTTGGATTGTAGGTCAGGTTGAAATCCCCTCCCATAATTATAGGTGTATTTCCCAATTCCTCCAACTCCTGCAGAATTTGCTCATATACCTCCCCTTGCCATTCGTTCAGGCCATACAGGCTAATCACCCACACCTCCTCCTTCTCCATTTGCAATTTCACTCCCACCCATCGCCCTCCCTTACCTCTACATGTACCCTTTACCATGTGATGGTATTCACTCCCCACCAAAATCCCGAGCCCCCCCCCCTTTACAGGGATTTGCCTGCTGCCCCGCCAACACTACCAAAGGGTACTGTTTAGATGTTAGCATATATTCCTGCCCAACCCACAAATGTGTTTCTTGTACACACATAATCTCCGCCCCCAGCATTCTCCCTTCCTGCCCCACCAATTGCCTTTTCCTCCACATACGCAGCCCCTTAACATTTAAGGGCGCAATCGTTAGTGTTTTCCTCCTCTGACCAGTATGCCTTGGAAACCTCACTCCCTTCCGCCTCCTTCCATCCCTCTCACTTCCCTTGGCTCTGCTTTTGCCTCTCCCTCCACCCTCTCTACTAAACCCTTCCTTAATGTCCCTTCCCTGTCCCTCCCCCTGCCCCCCCCCCCCGTCCCTCACCCTCCACATCCTCTACCTCCAGAGGATTCAACAGAGTAGTACGTCCCTTACCGTCCCCAGCCTCTGATTCTAACTCTGCCCCCCCACTTCTCCACTCCGCCCCCTTTCTACTCCCCTTCTACCTCCGCCAGCCCTTTACCCCCCTTCCCCTTTATACCCGCCTCCTATCCCATCCCTCCCATCTACATCCCCTCTCTTTCCCCGCAAGTTATAGGGCAGCTCCACCCTCCTCTCTCCCTCCTCCCTTCTCCCCCAAGTAACCCATGCCTCATACTTCCACATAGTATCATATCCCCTTTTCCATCCCCACCCTTCCACACCCTACTTTCCTACTCTCTCCCAGCACCCTCCACCCCCACCCTCCTCCCACTGTCCGTACCCCACCTGTAATAAACACCATTTTTACAGCATTTGACAACTTCAGCCTTTTAGTCCATCCTTAGCTCTTTTCTCTGGGCTCCGATCACTTTGATGCTGCTGCCTCTGGTCATCTGCTCCCGCCGCCTTCAAGGAGCCCTGGGCGCCCAGTCCAGCTTCTCGCAGTGCCCCGTCAGCCTCCTCCTTTGTCTGGATCCTCCATGTTCTCCCTTTGTGTGTGAATGAGATTCCAAAGGGATGCAACCATCGGTATTTAACTTCCTCCCTCCTCAAAATTTGTGTAACTGGCTGCATTGCTCTCCTCCTCTGCAATGTTCCTGTAGACAAGTCCTCATAAATATACACAGGGTACCCCTGCCAAATTAAAGTCCCGGGCCCTCTCATCAGGGCCATGATTCTTTCTTTTACTTTATATCTCGCCAGGCATATTATAATGTCTCTAGGCCTGTTCGCTCGTGGTGGGCCCACTGCCCTATGCGCTCTCTCTATTTGTATATCCTCAGGAGTCACTTCCTCTCCCCCTTTCTTGAGCACTTCCACACACACTGAGACGGCCACCTTCTCACTGTTTTGGAATTCCTTCTCTTCAGAGATACCCTAATCCTCAAATTGTTTCTACGAGAGCGGTCCTCCAGGTCTTCCAGTTTATAGATCATAGCACCCTGTTGGGTTTGTAATTGCAAAATATTTTGTACCCCCTCTTCTTGTTGCTGTTCTACTTCTTGTAGTCGATTCTCATGATCTCCCATCCGGCCCATCAGATCTCCAATTTCCTCCTTTAGAGTTCCCAAGAGCTCTCTTAATTCACTTTTCACTGATTGCACTTCGGCTTTATTTTCTGAAAACCACTCCTTTAGCTCCACTCTTGTTATCCCGTGCCTTGGCACTTTTCCTTGTTCTGCCACACTCCCCATTGCAGAGTCGTCCGCCTGGTCACCTCACTCCTCTATCAGAGTAATAGTCTCACTAGCAGTGTTGCAGCAAAGTGCAATCAATGAATAAATCCAGGAGTCAATTGACAGGGTCCAAGCCAGTTTATTGTGCACAGGTCCAGTCAGTCAAAGCTTCAAAAGGAACTGAGCAAATGTTTTTACAGAGACATAACCATTTATACCTCTTTTTCAGTTTGATACATGAGAACTTTCTATTGGTTCTAGCTCGATACATGCATACTTCCCATTGGTTCCACGCTCCCTGCACCTGTCCAATCAGAAATCCCTCCGGGGCCTAGCAACCAGCCCCCTCCCTTAGGATTGTTCTAACAATGGTGCAGTTCTTGATTTTGATACTTTTCTACTGCAAGGTTATCCCTAGCTTCAGGAATGCATGTATTGAAACATTTCTTTCTTTTGCACACAAGAGAATAATGAAAGACTTATGAATTCATGTAGAAACATAGAAACATGAGGACAGAAAAAGACCACATGGCCTATCTAGTCTGTCCTTCCATAACAACAACTACAACAGTCCACTTTTTACCTTTAGAGATCCTCTGTGTTGGTCCCATGCTTTTTTGAATTTTGAATGTAAAACTTCTTATTAAGCATTTTAAAACAGTTTTCTCATTTCTCACAGATTTTTGGTTCTTTTCTAGCTATAATGGGAGTTAGGATCCAGGCCTAACTTACAGGCCTTTCATAGTAGCAGGCCATGCTAGGCCATAGCCTGCCACATTCCCCCCTTTGATTATTCTCACCCGCAAGTGAGAAAGGGTGAGAATTAAATCACTCATTAGTCATTTAAGACATTATACTGGTGTAATAGCATCATCGTGGAGTATAGGGTAATATTGCCACATAGCTAATACCTTCGAAGCTGCCTTCTGCTCTATAGTATTATCAATTGCTGAAGTTACCATGCGTAAGCAAAGGGGTAGGAGACAAGGGAGCAATAAGCACATAGCTAATATGAATAATACAATAAACATAAGGGCTTTCAGACCTCCAATCCATTGAAATAGTGAACCAAACCACCCATCCAGTTTTAAACTGTGCCAGGTCTGGACAGGCACAAATGTCTGCTCTCTCATCTGGGTGGCTAGATCTTCAACTACATGCCCATTATTATCAATCTGTAAACAACAATTACTTAAGTTTAACTTTCCACATACCCCACCCTCAGCTGCTAACAAATAATCTAAAGCTAAACGATTTTGATAAATGGCTGTGCGCATTTGCGTACTTTGCTTTGCCAGAAGGATTAGTGCTTTACTAGTTTCATTAGTTATTATTTCAACAACAGCTTGCAAACGTATTATTTGATTAATCATATAAACAGGGGTACGATATCCCTATGTTCCATCTTGCTCCCAAGTAGCAGGTCCATAGTATGAGATAATTCTCTCAGGTGGCCATTCTTCAGATGTCGCATCCCATTTGTCCCATTGGCCTATCTTCAAGGCCTCCTTTAGCTGTCGATTTCTGTACGCAGGATATCCCAGTTGTTCCCCCTGGGATGTAGGTAAAAGGAAAAAGGAAGGTCGTATGGTTCCTAATACACATGCACCTCCCCAATGGTGAGGGAGTCTAGCATATGCTCGGGTTCTGCAAATCCAGTACAGTCCAGGTGGTGCTTGCCAGGAATTATATGCTGCTAAGTTTGTCCAGATACTGGCAAGTTTGGGGAAACGAACTAGAGGATTGGAAGGTTCAGTAGCGTTGACTCCTGACCACCAAGTCGTCTTCTTAGTGGTACTGTTGTAGAACTTCTGATTGAGACAGACCAGCTGCCCCACTTCCATATTAAACAATGGTCCATAACGAGCAAAACTTAAGTTACCCACAATGGAGTGGGCCAATACCCATTCACTCGTGGTATTGTGTATATCAGTCTGATTATATGGAACAGAATAGTTCAGTTCTTGTGCCTCCCAAGGCCATTGGTCTCCCATCGTAGTTCCTCTGCAAAATAAACAGTCTGAAACATGGAGACTAGATGCAACTGCTCCCGCTAGCTCAAGAAACAAGTTCTGGGAGGCAGGAGGAATTTCGAACTCTGCTTTCATGGCCTCGTAGAAGGAATGATGTATACGATAGGGTGAGGATACATGGGTCTTGGTGTTTAATTGCAGATACAAGATAGTCCCAGGATCTATACCTCCTCCTGCTATACGCAACCCAAATTTGTATCCTTGCTTCCATTGGCTGGGGTTGACTATGAGGAGTTGCAGGGGATTGCAGGCACCTTTCTGGCATTTCTTGGGCTCAGGTAATCTGATCTTCGTCAAACTGCCTTTGCGGTGATCACCATCTCGTCCCACAGGTGCATTCTTCCATGTAGCAAAATATACACAGTCCCATTTTGGGCAAAAGTAATCATGTTTAGATGTAGTAGTGTAAGTGGTGGCTGCAGAGTTCTTTCCTGTACACCATCCCCATCCGTAGGCTCCTTCTGGACACATATATTTATCATCATGGAAGTATGCTCGCTCCCATGACCCACATCTGTGGTAAGCATTTCTGTTAATTGCATCACAAGCATCAAAGTTCAAGATAATAGGTTTTGTGGGGTTTGTAAGGGGTTTTGTCGCATTTAGGATGGCTCCATCTTCATCATTCCAACGTATCTCAAATGTATAATATGAGGGGTTTTGCCGAAGGTTATAACAAGTCTTACTTTTCCCCTTTGTGCAAATACTCAGTTCGGTGCCATTATAAATACACCGGCTGACTGTACCAGTGCAAGTATAGTAGGAATGATAAAGTCTGAGTAATCTTCTGTCCCGTTTGGGTGGTGGTTATGCAGGCTGCACAAGGGGGTAGGGCAAAGGTCTTTTCCAGGATTACCAGGATCACCACTCCCACAAGGCAATAGTGGAAGAACATTGTGATTACAGTCTTTGGAGGTCAACTGGAAAGTTGGGTATGGTGAACTTGTTGAGTCTTTTCTCCTGCTGCGATGGTCACCCTAGTGTGACGAAGATGGATTCTGAAGATTCTCTATAGCACTGGCTGTCTCCGCAATGTAAGTCGTAATGGAGTCTCGGGATCATTCACTGACGTCCATTGGTCAGGATCAGGAGCAGCTGCCGGCTTCACTCAACTGTGGTGGATCCAGGGTTCAAATTCTGCAACTTTCACTGCAGTAGGGGTTGACAGGATGACGACATATGGTCCCTTCCAATACGGCGCCAGCGGGGTCTTTCTCCACTCTTTCACCCACACGGACGTTCCTGGCTTTAAGGGATGCAGAGGCTCGGTCAGGTTGATGGGTAGTCGATCTTGCACCCACGTTTGGAGATTCTGCAAGACAGAACCTAAAGCTAATAGTTCTTGTCTAGTTATTTCAGATCCTATCTGTCTCAATGCAATGTGTGCCTTCGAGTCAGTCCTGACTCCTGGCGACCCAGAAGCTCCTGGGTTTTCTTGGCAGTGTCACCGGAAGTAGATTGCCAGGCCTTTCTTCCAAGGCAATGGAGGGTTAAGTGACTTGCCCAAGGCCACAAGGAGTGCTAGTGGGAATTGAACCCTGATTGCTTGGTTACCAAGCCAGTGCTCTAACCACTAGGCTACTCCTCCACTCCCTATCTGTCTCATGTCTCCCTTTATTCCCTGCACAAGGGGTGGAGGTCGCCCATACAAAATCTCAAAAGGGGAGACTCCTAAGGACTTGGTGGGAGCTGAACGTATCCTAAGAAGGGCTATAGAGAGAACTTGAAGCCACTTTAGGTGTGTTTCTTGGCAAAGTTTGGATAACTGGGTTTTCAAGGTTCTATTCATACGTTCTACTTTTCCTGAGCTCTGGGGTCTGTAAGCAGTGTGTAACTTCCATTGTATTTGCAGAGCTCGAGCTAACTGTTGGGTCACTTGGGATACAAATGATGGACCATTATCTGACCCTATAGCTGATGATATTCCGAACCGGGGAATGATCTCATGAAGCAATACCCTAGTGACTTCTCTGGCTTTTTCAGTTCGGGTGGGATAGGCTTTTACCCATCCCGAAAATGTACAAACTAACACTAACATATAGTGATATCCATTTGCACGGGGCATTTCAGCAAAGTCTACCTGTATATCACTCATTGGGGTCACCCCTACTGACTGAACTCTTGGGGGTGGAATGGGACCTTGCTTAGCATTATTTTTGGCACATATCAGACATTGCTGTGCCACTGAGGCGGTCAGGGATCCTAACAGTGAAATACAGAAATGGGGTCTCAGGGCTTTTTCCATAGCTGTATTTCCATAATGTGTGGCTTGGTGAAAAGCTTGAACAAAGACTGGCCCTAATGCTTCATCCCGACTGTAGGACCTGGAGGTGGACTACCTTCTGGGGGTGGCAACACTATCCAACCTTCTTCTGTCAAGACTCCTCCCTCCTTTTCACAATAATAGTCTAACTCTCTTGTAGTGTATCGGGGTGCCCAGGAACTAAGGGGCACAGGGAATAGGGCTGCTTGCATTACAGTATCTTGGGTCCTAACTTGTCCTGTGGTGGCTGCCTTTCGGGCTGTGGCATCTGCCAATCTATTCCCTCGAGTGACTTCTGCTCCTGCCTGATGACTTCGGCAGTGCATGACTGCTACTTGTTTGGGGGCCCACACAGCATCTAATAACATCAATATCTCGGGCCCATACCTAATGGCTTTACCCCCTGAGGTGATCAACCCTCGCTCTTTATACAAGGCTCCATGTGCATGCAAAGTGGTGAAAGCATATTTGGAATCTGTGTACACATTTATGCGGAGTCCTTCTCCTAATGTCAAGGCTCTAGTGAGGGCTATAAATTCAGCTTTCTATGCAGAAGTTCCTGGGGTCAGGGCTGAGGACTCAACTACCAGATCTAGGGTCACCACTGCATATCCAGCACAACGATGTCCATTGATGACCAAACTGCTTCCATCCACAAAGAAAGTCCGTTCATAGTCCTCTAGAGGGACATCAGTCAAATCAGGGCGACTTGAAAATACAGTGTCCATGGTTTCTAAACAGTTATGATCAGGGGGCCCAGGACCAATTGGAAACAACATAGCAGGGTTCAAAGCTTGACTGACTTTCAACTGTATCTGGGGTTTTTTGCACAGCATGCTCTGATATTTCAACATTCGTGCATTGGTCAGCCAAAAGTTTCCTTTGTGTTCCATGAGAGTCAAAACAGAGTGTGGTACGGTGACTTGAAGAGTTTGCCCCAGTGTGAGTTTGTCTGCTTCGCCCACTAGGAGGGCTGTTGCTGCAACAGCTCTCAAACAATGGGGCCATCCTTTTGCAACTACATCCAATTGTTTTGACAGATAGGCTACTGGTCGTTGCCAAGATCCAAGAGATTGAGTCAGTACTCCCAACGCATTTCCTTGTGACTCATGGATAAAAAGATGGAAAGGCTTCTGAACATCTGGAAGACCTAAAGCTGGAGATGACATCAGAGCATTTTTCAGGGACTGGAATGCTGCATCTTGTTCAGGTCCCCATTCTAATGGAGACTTTTCCATTCCTTTGGTGATTTGGTACAATGGTTTTGCAATTAGCGCGAAGTTGGGGATCCATATGCGACAGTACCCCGCGGCCCCCAGGAAGGCTCTTACTTGCCTCCTAGTGGTTGGAATAGGGATACTACATCCATCTTCTTTGCGTTCTGGTCCCAGACGTCGGATCCCACTGGACAACTGGAATCCTAGATACTTGACTTCAGTTTGGCATAGTTGTGCTTTGGCTCTTGAGACTTTGTATCCAGCCTCTTTGAGAAGGTACAAGAGTTCACTAGTGGCTTGTAGGCATTCACTTTCTGAGTTGGTGGCTATGAGCAAGTCATCTACATACTGAAGAAGAACCCTCTTTCCTGGGTCCACTGGGTAACTTGAGAGATCCTGATTCAGGGCAGTACTGAAGAGGGTAGGTGAATTCTTGAATCCTTGGGGTAATCTGGTCCAGGTGAGCTGGCCCCGCCTTCCTGTTGTGGGGTCTTGCCATTCAAAAGCGAATAAAAGTTGACTAGTAGGGGCTAAGCGTACACAGAAAAAGGCATCCTTCAGGTCCAGGACGGTGAAGTGAGTAGCCTCAGCAGGGATCAGTCCCAAGAGAGTATAAGGGTTTGGTACTACAGGATGTATAGTTTCAACTGCATCATTCACTTGCCTTAGGTCTTGTACTGGGCGGTAGTCCCCTGTCCCAGGTTTCTTAACTGGGAGAAGGGGGATGTTCCAAGGTGACTGGCATTCCTTGAGAAGTCCATACTTCAGCAGTTTCATCAAATGGCAGTGGATTCCTTCAATGGCTGGCCGAGGGAAAGGATACTGCTTCACATGCACTGGTTCCACTCCTGGCTTGAGGGTGACAATGACAGGGGCTATGTTCTTCGCTAGGCCAGGTGGATTATCTTCTGCCCATACTTCGGGCGGGGCTATGAGGTTGGTAGGTATGCAGGGACTAGTTGACTTTATTGGAGGTGCACTATAGAACCGCCACTCTTCTTCTCGGGGAACAGTAAGCACCATCAATCCAGCAGGCTTTGGGTTCACAGTCATTTTCATTTCTCCCCCTTCAGCAAAGGATATTTGTGCCTGGAGCTTAGCAAGCATGTCTCAGCCCAGTAGTGGGATAGGGCACTCAGGCATATACAAGAACTGGTGCGTTATTTTCTGTCCCCCTAGTTCACACATGCGCTTCTGTAAAAATGACTTTGTGGCTTTATTTCCAGTGGCTCCAACTATAGTAACAGATTGTGAGGAAAGAGGAGCTACTGGCTTGGCTACTACTGAATGTTCTGCTCCTGTATCTACCATAAATTCCATGTATTGGTCCCCTATCTTTAAACTGACCATAGGCTCCTGGGGATCCAGGGTGAACTTGGAGCCCGGTCTGGCCTAGTCTTCATCCATGTCATCCAGGTCATAGCCCGTTGCTACTGCCACTCCCTCAATGGCTTCCTCCCTCTCTTGCTGGAACTGTGTTCGGTTCATTCCTCCCCTCCTTCGAAATCGTCCTCCTGGCCTCCAGGGACTCCCTCCTCCCCTTGCGGGGGCGGAGTCCAGATGCGGGCATTCATTTCTCCAATGTCCTTCTTCCTTGCAGTAGGCGCACTGATTCGCACCCAATTGAGGCCTTTCGCTTCCGTGGCCTCTTCCACGTCCTCTAGTCCTTTGATTAGGAAAACCTCCTCCACGTCGTTCGGTTATAGCAGCAGCAAGAAGATCTGCCTTCTTCTTCATCTTTCGTTCACTTTCTCTGTCTCGTTCATTTTCACGATTCACAAATACTTTCTGAGCGACTTCCATTAACTGTGCTGTATTCATGCCCGCAAATCCGTCCAATTTCTGCAATTTTCGTTTTATGTCTCTCTGGGACTGACTGACAAAGGCCGCATTTACCATGCGTAAATTTTCCTGAGCGGCGGGATCATATGGGGTATACAATCTATAAGCTTCAGACAACCGCTCATAAAAGGCCGCTAGGCTCTCATCTGGACCCTGGAGAACTTCCGATACCTTCCCGATATTCATGGCCCTCTGGCCTCCCTTCTTCAGGCCCTGCAATAAGGCCTGGCGAAATCTGGTTAGGGCCGCCGCCCCCCTTTCATCATTCGGGTCCCACCTGGGATCTTCATTGGGATATTCTGCAACAGCTGCTTGTGGGGGATTTATTCCTCCCCCCTCTACAGGGTTCTCTTCTAACCAACAGAGGGCTGCTTGCCTGATTCGCCCTCGCTCCTCAGTAGTAAAGAGGATGGACAGAAGCTGGCGACAATCGGCCCAAGTAGGCTGATGGGTTTGCATAATGCTAGACATTAATTCTGTTAATTCCTGAGGCTTGGCTGTGTAGGATGCATAATACGTTTTCCAGTTTAATAAATCTGTGGTGGAAAAGGGTACGTAGACTAAGCTGGTTGGTCCTGGCGCCATCTGGCCCTGATCATTTAAAACAGGTATTCCAGGCACTTGGCGTAATGGCATTAGGTGCCCTGTTTTCTCCTTCTTCTTCTTGGGAGTTACGCTTCTTAAATCATAAGGTTCCCGGGCACAAGTCTCCTTGGTGGGTGACCCTGAACTGGCAGGAGAGCCTCCGCTTTCTATCTCGTCAGAGGACTCGAGTCCTCCCGACGTGCTTGGGCCTGACTTGGGACTATCACTCGGGGTGGGGTGCTTCTTAGACTGCTGCAGCGGTATTTTCTGGGGCTCCTCATCTGGCTCCACTTCAGGCCGTGGTGCTGGGGGAACTAACTTCTGCGGGTACTGGGGTAACCTAGCCAGGATATCTGGGGACTCTGGGGCAGAATACACAGGTGGCTTCTCCTCCTTAACTTTTCTGGTTCCCCTAGTAGTAGCTACAAATATTTTACAGCGCTCCTCATAGCAGCGCTTCATCCATGAGGGCTGCTGTTCACAAGCACTTAACCAGGAATCTATATAGGGGAACTGGTCAGGATACACTCTTTGTATAAGCTGATGAACTCGAAAAAATGCTTCTAAATCGAAGGTGCCCCCCCGGGGCCATGAAGCAGCTAACGCGGGCCACTCCCTTTCACATAACATTTTTATCTAGACGGAGTCATTTTCATACCATAATCTCCCTAAAATTCTTTACGGAAATTCTTGATCATACATGCCAACGGAGTTTGCATGGACTCCGCCCCTCCCATAATCTAAACGTAACTACGTACACTAACTACGTACTCTACTAACTACATACGCTACATACTCTACGTACACGTAATGACGTACAAGACAACGAACAATAAGGATAGGTAGTATGGCTGTAGGGAAGGGGTCCGTACAGCCCACAGAACACTGGGGGGGGACAAACACCACTCACGTCCTCCTTTTCGCGACCTGGGCGCGGTCGCCTGGCCAGGAACTGGGCTACTTAGGAGTCCGCTCTCGCGCAGTCTGTATTTCAAGACCTCTCAGTCACACAAACAAGCATATTTCAACAAGAAATCATTTTAAGTGCCCAGGTTTTTCTGACTAACTGACTATTTCAAACAAGAAGGGTCGATGGCTTCGGCTTCCGCTTTCTCTTACGCGGAGCTTACTAGGACCGCCCTTATGGGAGGTGACCAGGCTCCCCTGTCTCGCACACACTCATGCGAGATTTCCCAGTTAGTCTATACCAAATATACCAAATCAGTCCTGCGTATGCAAGACGTTGTCCCAGGCTGTTCTTCCTGACTATCAAATCACAAAAATGTCTACTCACCGGATCCGGTCCCCGATACCACATCAGCTCCTGAGTTGGAACCTGGACTCCCCCAGGTCGGAGGTGTTGGCCAGCTGGACCCGATGGCCCGCCGAGGCAGGCGGAACCCTCTCTGGCACAAAGGGGCCGGCGGTGCCTGAGGTCTCCCCCGCGGTCGGACAGACACAGTTCCAACCGGGCCAAACCTCAAGGCGAATTTCGTGGATTATTCACTTGAATACCATTTACTGCTTGCACTTCCCGGCCAATGCACCAAGAATATGTTGCAGCAAAGTGCAATCAATGAATAAATCCAGGAGTCAATTGACAGGGTCCAAGCCAGTTTATTGTGCACAGGCCCAGTCAGTCAAAGCTTCAAAAGGAACTGAGCAAATGTTTTTACAGAGACATAACCATTTATACCTCTTTTTCAGTTTGATACATGAGAACTTTCTATTGGTTCTAGCTCGATACATGCATACTTCCCATTGGTTCCATGCTCCCTGCACCTGTCCAATCAGAAATCCCTCCGGTGCCTAGCAACCAGCCCCCTCCCTTAGGATTGTTCTAACAATGGTGCAGTTCTTGATTTTGATACTTTTCTACTGCAAGGTTATCCCTAGCTTCAGGAATGCATGTATTGAAACATTTCTTTCTTTTGCACACAAGAGAATAATGAAAGACTTATGAATTCATGTAAAACTTCTTATTAAGCATTTTAAAACAGTTTTCTCATTTCTCACAGATTTTTGGTTCTTTTCTAGCTATAATGGGAGTTAGGATCCAGGCCTAACTTACAGGCCTTTCATAGTAGCAGGCCATGCTAGGCCATAGCCTGCCACAGCAGCAGTCTCACTCCGCCCTGCTTGCGTTCCAGTATAGACATATTCTCGGAGGTCCGCTGCCTTCCTTCTCGTGGTCATGTCCCTGCCAAGGATAGGATCCCTCCTCAAAGGTGCTGCTGCAATAAGACTCCTCTTCTGGTCTTTACACTCCTGAAAGTATTAACAGCTGTCTCTCCACTGCAGTACAGGCTTTAATGTCCACTTTTTGCTTCCTCCCACTTGTGCTCAGCTACCTTGCCTGTAGCTCCTCACTGTAGACCTTCCTTTTACCCTCCACACTCCGCTGTTCTTGTTCCACAGTGTCCTGCTGCCCCTGTGCCTTCCGATGTCCCTCTCCTGGCAGCTCCTCCTTGGCTCTGGCTACAGCTGATCTTCACTGGGTCTCTCTTTCCACATCACCACAGCGTTGCTCTTCTGTGCCTCCAGCTCTCACTTCCAGCCTCCATCAGCAGAGCGCCATGTGGCTCACTCTCCGCTCACATCGTAGCTAATCCGCTCCTCCCGCTCTGTCTCGCTGTTCACTGCAGCGCCCCGGACAGCTTCACTCTGCTCCCGACGCCTTCCGCCGTCCTCTGCACCATTCTCCTCGCTGCTAGGGGGCTGTTATCGCATATATTGGCTGGGTCAGTGCCGGAGCGGCTGCTTCAAGCCGCCATTGGCATCGGTGACATCACTTCCTCCTCTCCCCCTGGAACCCTTTTTAAAAATTGGCATTACATTGGTGATCCTCCAATCTTCAGCACACTGAACATCCCCAGCAAGATCATGAAGTGCTCGCAAGCAACAAGAAACAGGGCCTTCGTGTACTATGCAACCACATGCTGGAATGCCCTCCCACCCGACGTTCGATCCATAACTGACCTCGCCCAATTCAGAAAGGCTCTGAAACACAGCCTGTTTCTCCAGTACTACTCCCACAACGGAGGTTCACATCATCCAGCCTCGCGCAACCACCAACACAGCACCCCAGACCCAACAACAACACACAGTCACACCCCCACCCAGTAATGCTGCCAGACACTGATATGCAATTGTATATAGTACACAACCTCGTATATAGCACACAATCTTGTATATAGCTCACAAGTTTGTAAATAGCCACCAAGCAGTCATGTCCCCACCCCCCATCGCTGACCCAACTGCTCGCCTGTATATAGTTATTTAACTGAGTAGCCGCTACTAAGTAGCCTGTACATAGTTACCCCAGTTAGCCAAGTTGTAAACCCTGTTCCTTGTAAGTACAGTGCGGACGCCGTCTGCACTGTACAAATTTGTTCTAATTGTAAACCGAGCTGATTTTAAAGAGTGCGGTATAGAAAAACCTAAAATAAATAAATAAAAATAAAATAAATGATTTTAATGATAATTCACAGATTACTAATAGCAGGTCTGCAATCTCATATTTCAGTTCTTCCAACACCCATGGATATATACCATCTGGTCCAGGTGATTTGCTACTCTTCAGTTTATCAAATAGTTGTAATACATCTTCTCGGTGTAGCGATATTTCTTTCAATTCTTCTGCAGCATCACCTTTAAATACTACTTCAGAAATGGGTAACATCCCTACATCTTTCTCAGTAAAGACCAAAGTAAAGAATTCATTCAGTCTCTCCGCTATAGCCTTGTCCCCTCTTACTGCCCCTTTTACCCCTCTATCATCTAATGGTCCAACTGACTCACAGGTTTTTTGCTATGAATGTACTTGAAAAAGTCTTTATTATTAATTTTTGCTTCCACAGCAAGTTTCTTCTCAAATTCTCTCTTTGCCTGCCTTATCAATGCCTTGCATTTAACTTGCCAGTGCTTGTACTGTTTCCAGTTTTCGTCATTTGGCTCTTTTTTCCATTTCCTGAAAGATGCTTTTTTGGCAACAACAGCCTCTCTGACCTCACCTTTAAGCCGTGCTGGCAGTTTTTTGGTCTGCCTTCCACTTTTCTTAAAGCATGGAATACAGCTGATCTGGGCTTCCAAGATAGTATTTTTAAACAACACCTAAGCTTGATGCAACTGCTCCTTTTAGCTTTTTCTTAACTATTTTGCTCATTTTATCATAGTCTCCCTTTTGAAAGTTAAAAGGTAGTGCTGTGGATTTCCTTACCATCCCTCCTCCATTAATTAAATCAAACACGATCATGCTATGATCACTATTGCCAAGTGGTCCCAACAACCTTATCTCTTGCACCAGATCTGGTGTTCCACTAAGGACTAAGTCCAAAATGGCTTCCCCTCTGGTCAGTTCATGAACCAGCTGCTCCAAGAAGCAGTCATTTATTTCATCTAGAAACTTTATCTCCCTAGCATGTCCTGCTGTGACACTGACCCAGTTAATACCGGGGTAATTAAAATCACTCATTATTATTACCGTTCTGTAACTTTTGTTAGCTTCCCTGATTTCTTTGAGCATTTCATCATCCATTTGTTCATTCTGGCCAGGCGGTCGATAGTACACCCCCACTGCCATCGCCTTCCCCTTTTTACTTACAATTTCAATCCATAGAAATTCTACAGCAAATTTTGTTTACTGTAGAACTTTAATCCTTTGTGACTCAATGCTCTGTCTAACATAGAGCGCAACCCCTCCACCAATTTGATCAGCTTTATCATTACGATATACTTTGTATCCAGGTATCACAGTGTCCCACTTGTTATCCTCCTTCCACCATGTCTCAGAGATACCAATCATATCTAACTTCTTATATAATGCTATATAGTCTAACACACCCATCTTATTTTTTAGACTTCTACCATTTGCATACAAGCATTTTAGAGACTGTATTTTATTCATATTAATCTGGTTATTGGTAGGCAGGGTTAATTTGGAATCTTTAAGCTCTGACTGCTCTGTACTCAAGGGCATTTGGGTTGCCTTTGTCTTTATTGGAACCTCTCCGCTGATGTGCCCTAACTTCATTTTTTTGGTAGTATCCTTCAAGGATGCATTGATCCGAACAATGCGCTCTTGGGTGACTGTTGACTCTCCCCTATTATCTACTTTAAAAAGTGTTCTCTCTCCTTTTTAAAAGTTAATGCTGGCAGCCTGGTTCCATCCCGGTTAAGGTGAAGTCCATCCCTTCGGAAGAGCCCCTCCTTTCCCCAGAATGTTCCCCAGTTCCTAACAAATCCAAAACCCTCATCTTTGCACCACTGTCTCATCCACGCATTGAGACTCCAGAGCTCTGCCTGCCTTTTGGGTCCTACATGTGGAATGGAAAGCATTTTGGAGAATGCTACCCTGGAAGTTCTGGATTTCAACTTCCTACCTAACCTCCCTACCACATTTTCCTATGTCATTAGTACCGACATGTACCAAGACAGCAGACTCCTCCCCAGCACTATCTAAGACCTTGTCTAGGTGGCGCGTGAGGTCCTCTACCTTTGCACCAGGCAGGCATGTTACCAAGTGATCCTCACGTCCACCCGCCACCCAGCTATCTACATGCCTGATGGAATCACCAATTATAACGGCTGTCCTAACCCTTCCCTCATGGACACATGGCCCTGGAGAAACCTCCTCGATGCGAGAGGGTTTGACATCACCTGGAGGACAGGTCCTAGCTACAGGATCACTTCCTGCCACACCAGGGTGATGCTCTCCTGTCACATGACCTCTCCCCTCCATGGCTACAGGGATGCTGCCAGACTGGAGGTGGGACTTCAGGACTATATCCCTGTAGGTCTCATCTATGTACCTTTCTGTCTTCCTTATGTCTTCCAAGTCTGCTACTCTTGCCTCCAGATATTGGACTCGTTTCCTGAGAGCAAAGAGCTCCTTGCACCTTGTGCACACGTAAGATCCCTCACCAATTGGGAGAAAATCATACATGTGACTCTCAATGCAAAAGAATGGAAAGCCCCCATATCGCTGCTGGACTGCTGTCTGCATCTTGTTTTAAGGTTGTCTTTAGATATTTAAGTTCTTTACTTACTAAGGGTTGCTGGGGATACTTATACTAACAAACCTATACCTAATATGTTTAATGTACTATGTTCACCTGAAATTTAATTAATCTCAGGTCCTTAATGTATGCTGATGAGAATAAACAGCTGCACCTGAGAGTGAATATGGCACCACCTTTCCTTTAAGAGGTTTAACCACCTATAAAGCTACAATTATCCCAGGGGTGGGTGGGTGTTGGGGAGGGAGGGAGGGAAAAAAGACTTATTAAAAGCTGGCTGCTATACAATACCCTGTCCTTTGCTTCTAAGGTAACTGAGACCAATCTCCAGGGGGAGTCTCACAGCCCTTGCTTGGATAGAGGGAGTCTTTGGTTCTAAATCTAACCAGAAATCTCTCCTCTTTGTTTTAAATTTAAACTGAAAACTCTTTGCTACTACTAGGCCCTGACCAATTTAACAAATACACTGGGTTCACAGTTTAATCAGCTTTAATCTAAAGAATTACTTTTCGCCAAAGATTTAGAAAAATTCCCAGAAGTAATACTTACAATTGGAGATCTCTCTCCAGACGTAGCAGTCCCCTTTTGTAGTCCTTCAAGAGGCAAAACATGGAGAACCAGTGGGAAATAAACCTGGGCCCCCAAGCCAGCTCCCTATCCATTAGGCTACATCATCCCACTGTTGCAGAAAAAGTGCAGTAAGCACAGCTTTCCCTGCACAAATGGCACAGGCAGGCCTATGCAAAGGAGGGAAAGAGGAAAGAAACACTGGGTGCCGGAAAACCCCTGTGTGCAAAGAGAAAAGTGCCCAGCCCCAAGGGAGAGTGGCAGATATGTGGACAGAGAGACAGGCACAGACAACAGGCAAAAACAGATCCCAGAACATGTCAGAGTAACACAGACAGGCCATGGCAAACAGGGAGAGGCATTGTGTGAGGTGAACCCCTGTCCCCCGTCCCCGCAGCTCTGTCCCCAGCCAGTCAGCCACACATGAGGTGTGGGGGAGCATGGCAAGTGGGAGTCCAGGGTGATACAGCTATGGAGATGTGTCAGCTCAGTGGGGCAGGGTCCAGGCAGGCCATGAAATGTGAATGATAGCAGGCAGCTGTAGGGGCTGAATGGTGAGTGGAAAACAAATGCACTCATGAAGATATTGCACCCTTATGTCCACAGACACTTCTACATTGTGAGGGATACAGAGGTCTATATGGTCTGCTTCAGGACCATTTGGCAGATGCATCCAAGGCTACTGCAGTGGCTCTGGTAGCAGCTGGAGCAGGAGCAAGGTGAGTGCACGAGTGCAGTGTTGGGCCAGTAGGCATGTCCCCATACCCACCAAGGACATATCAACACAGATTATGGGAGGGCACAGAGGCCAGCCAGACCCCACCCCTCCGACTGAGGCACAGCATTAGGGGGATGCCATAGCACGGAGACACCACCCCTGTGCAACTTGTCCTACCAGAAGATACATGAGCACAGGTGCTGACCATGTGTGAGTCCACACAGACATGGTGTGGCCAGAGGTGGGAGGAGGGCCCACAAAAGGTTTTTGGGAGTGGGTGGAGCGAAGCTGTGCTCAGCAAGTGTATGCATAGCCCTGTGAATTGGCATGAAGCAGGAGGGTGATAGGTGCGTTCCAGGTTGAAGACAATGCAGATGGACAGGTGGGCATCTGTGGCTTTACCACCAGGCACATCATGGTAACCCAGTGGCCCCAGCTGTGGCATCCCCTGAAGGACAATATGAAGTGCTGTCACATACCTGCAAGAGAATGGAAAAAGAAAGTGAGATGCACAGTGCACAACCACCATGCCACTGTGCAGGGGAGTATGATCCCGCTGTAGCCAACGTGTGCACTGTGCAGAGCACAAACATGACTGCCAGAGATTGCCTGGCACCATAGACACCATGCACAGTGCAGACAGCAACAAATGATGAATGCAGCAACATGCAAATATAGTGAGACAGACCCAGCCTGTCAAACTGCACAACAGATGCATGACACAGAGCAAAGCCGAGGTGCACACATAGAGCAGCAAAGAGCAAGGGCACTCAAGGGGCCCAGGGAGCAAGAGCCATAGCCAGCAAAGATGGCATGTGCCACAAGCACAGTCATGGGAAGGGGCAGAAACAGAGCCAGACAGGCAGACCCTGGAAACACAACCCAGACAGGAGGAGCCACAGGTATCTATCTTTATTAAGGCTTTTGATATACTGCCCTGGGCAGCTTACAATAAAATGTTGCATACTACAAGAGATGGAAAGGAAAAAGAATGCCATAATATGACAGGAAAGGATAGACTAAAAGAGGAAGCGACAGCTAACAAGGAAGGTGGAGAGATTAAGAAAGTCCAAGCAAGGAGTACACAGAGGGGGATAGATGGAAGGTCAAAAGTAATGGAAAATAGATGAGTCTTCAGTAAGGACTTGAAACTGAAGAAGGATAGTTCCAGACGAAGGTCAGGTGGGAGAGAGTTCCAAAGGAAGGGGCCGAGAAAAAAGAAAGCAGAGGTACAGGTAGATTCTAGGTGAGCACATGTGGGAAGAGGAGGTAGGAAGAGGCGATTAGAGTGAATCTGTTAAGGAGAATGGTGGGAGGAGTGGAGGTGGATTAAATCAGCAAGATATTGAGGGTTTGTTGGAGTGGATGACATGATGATCTAGGGTGAGAATTTTGTATTTATGCAGGATTTTATGTAAGCAAATGAGAAGGGGACTAATACTGTCAAAGTGGGAGGAGTGAGTTAATATGTGGGTGGCAGTATTTTGAAAGAGTTGCAATCTGTGAAGTTGGTAATGGGGGAGACCCGCAAGGACAACATTGCAATAGCTGATGTGTATCATAACCAGGGAGAGTAAGAGTGTTGTCAGTGAGGAGGGGGAGAGGAATAGATGAACAGAATGAATCTGACGCAAAGAGCAGAAAGAGCACTGGATGATGGACAATAAATGATCACAGAAGGACAAAGTGGAATCAAGTGTAATGCCAAGATAAGGAGATCTAGATAAGGTCTTAGATAGTGCTGGGGAGGAGTCTGCTGTCTTGGTACATGTCGGTACCAATGACATAGGAAAATGTGGTAGGGAGGTTCTGGAGGCTAAATTTAGGCTTTTAGGTAGGAAGTTGAAATCCAGAACTTCCAGGGTAGCGTTCTCCGAAATGCTTCCCGTTCCACGTGCAGGACCCAAAAGGCAGGCAGAGCTCTGGAGTCTCAATGCGTGGATGAGACAATGGTGCAGAGATGAGGGGTTTGGATTTGTTAGGAACTGGGGAACATTCTGGGGAAAGGAGGGGCTCTTCCGAAGGGATGGGCTTCACCTTAACCGGGATGGAACCAGGCTGCTGGCATTAACCTTTAAAAAGGAGATAGAGCAGCTTTTAAACTAGATAATAGGGGAAAGCTGACAATCGCCCAAGAGCAGATGGTTCAGAAGAATGCATCCTTGAAGGATACTACCAAAAGCAGAGAGGTTCCAAAAAAGAGCAAAGTAGCCCAAATGCCCTCGAGTATGAAGCAGAGCTTAAAGAGCCCAAATTACCCATGTCTACCAATAGCCAAATTAATATGAATAAAATACAGTCTCTAAAATGCTTGTATGCAAATGCTAAAAGTCTAAAAAATAAGATGGGAGAGTTAGAATATATAGCACTAAATGAGAGGTTAGATATGATTGGAATATCAGAGACATGGTGGAAGGAGGACAACCAGTGGGACACTGTGATACCTGGGTACAAACTATATCGTAATGATAGAGCTGATCAAATTGGTGGAGGGGTTGCGCTCTATGTTAGAGAGGGCATTGAGTCAGAAAGGATTAAAGTTTTGCAGGAAACAAAATTTGCTGTAGAATCTCTATGGATTGAAATTCCATGTAAAAAGGGGAAGGCGATGGCAGTGGGGGTGTACTATCGACCACTGGGCCAGAATGAACAAATGGATGATGAAATGCTCAAAGAAATCAAGGAAGCTAACAAACGTTACAGGGCAGTAATAATAATAGGTGATTTCAATTACCCCGGTATCGACTGGGTCAGTGTCACGGCAGGACATGCTAGGGAGATAAAGTAGGATGATGATAAAGTAGATGACATAAATGACTGCTTCTTGGAGCAGCTGGTTCATGAACCGACCAGAGGGAAAGCCATATTAGACCTAGTCCTTAGTGGAACACCAGATCTAGTGCAAGAGATAAGGGTGTTGGGCCCACTTGGCAATAGTGATCATAGCATGATCGCCTTTGATTTAATTAGTGGAGGAGGGATAGTACGGAAATCCACAGTACTACCTTTTAACCTTCGAAAGGGAGACTATGATAAAATGAGGAAAATAGTTAAGAAAAAACTAAAAGGAGCAGTTGCAAAGGTTAAAGACTTACATCAAGCTTGGGTGTTGTTGAAAAATACTATCTTGGCAGCCCAGACCAGCTGTATTCCACGCTTTAAGAAAAGTGGAAGGAAGTCCAAAAAACTGCCAGCATGGTTTAAAGGTGAGGTCAGAGAGGCTGTTGTTGCCAAAAAAGCATCTTTCAGGAAATGGAAAAAAGAGTCAAAAGACGAAACCTGGAAACAGCACAAGCACTGGCAAATCAAATGCAAGGCATTGATAAAGCAGGCAAAGAGAGAATTTGAGAAGAAGCTTGCTGTGGAAGCAAAAACGCGAAATAAAGATTTTTTCAAGTACATTCGCAGCAAAAAACCTGTGAGAGAGTCAGTTGGTCCATTAGATGATAGAGGAGTTAAAGGGGCATTAAGAGGCAACAAGGCGATAGCGGAGAGACTGAATGAATTCTTTTCTTCGGTCTTTACTGAGGAAGATGTAGGGATGTTACCCATGACTGAAGTGTTATTTAAAGGTGCGGAAGAATTGAAGGAAATATCAATACATCGGGAAGATGTATTACAACTATTAGATAAACTGAAGAGTAGCAAATCACCTGGGCCGGATGGTATACGTCCAAGGGTGTTGAAAGAACTGAAATATGAGATTGCAGACCTGCTATTAGTAATCTGTGAACTATCATTAAAATCATCTCTAATACCTGAAGATTGGAGGATCGCCAATGTAACACCAATTTTTAAAAAGGGTTCCAGGGGTGATCTGGGAAACTACAGACCAGTGAGCCTCACGTCAGTACCGGGAAAAATGGTAGAAACCATCATAAAGAATAAAATTACTCAGCATGTAGATAGTCATGGCCTAATGGGAGACAGCCAACATGGCTTTAGACAAGGAAGATCTTGTCTTACTAATCTGTTATGTTTTTTTGAAAGTGTGAATAAACAGGTGGACAAAGGTGAGTCGGTTGATATAGTGTATCTGGACTTTCAGAAAGCCTTTGACAAGGTCCCTCATCAGAGACGTTTGGCAAAATTAAAGAGTCATGGGATAGGAGGCAGTGTACTACTGTGGATCAAGAACTGGTTAAGAGATAGAAAGCAGAGGGTTGGGCTAAATGGCCAATTTTCCCAATGGAGAAAGGTGAATAGTGGTGTACCCCAGGGATCTGTGCTGGGTCCGCTGCTTTTTGACATATTCATAAATGACCTGGAAAGTGGAATAACGAGTGAGGTTATCAAATTTGCAGATGACACAAAACTATTTAAAGTTATTAAAACCCAAGAGGATTGTGGAAAATTGCAAGAGGATCTTGATAAATTAGAACACTGGGCATCAAAATGGCAGATGAAATTTAATGTGGACAAGTGCAAAGTTATGCACCTAGGGAAGAACAACACAAACTATGGTTACACAATGCAAGGTTCCACATTAGGAACCACCACCCAGGAAAAAGATTTAGGCGTCATTGTGGATAACATGTTAAAACTCTCGGCCCAGTGTGCAGTGGCAGCCAAGAGAGCAAATAGAATGCTAGGTATCATAAGGAAAGTAATGGAAAATAAAACAAAAGATATTATAATGCCTCTATATCGTTCCATGGTGAGACTGCACCTTGAATATTGTGTGCAATTCTGGTCGCCGTATCTTAAAAAGGTTATAGAGTTATTAGAAAAGGTTCAGAGAAGAGCCACCAAAATGGTAAAGGGGATGGAAGGATACTCCTCTGAAGAAAGGCTAAAAAGGTTAGGGCTCTTTAACCTGGAAAAGAGACGGCTGAGGGGAGATATGATAGAAGTCTATAAATTAATGAACGGAGTGGAACGGGTAAACGTAGATCGATTGTTTACGTTATCAGAATATTGAAAGACTAGGGGACATGCAATGAAGCTACAGGGTAAACTGTTTAAGACTAATAAAAGAAAATATTTTTTCACTCAACGTGTAATCAAACTCTGGAATTTGTTACCGGAGGATGTAGTAAAGGCTGTTAGTGTAGCTGGGTTTAAAAAAGGTTTGGACAAGTTCCTGGAGGAAAGGTCCATAAACCATTATTAAGAAGGGACCCAGGATATCAATGCTTGACCCAGTACAAGCATTGCGGAACCTGTGTCTTTTGGGGAAAGTGCTAGGTACTGTCTTGAGGCTGGAGCCACGGAAGGTGCAGGTTTAGAAAAAAACCCTGTCTTTCAGAGAGCTGTGGATGTGCAGAAGATGCAATTACCTCACAGCACAGCTAGAGGGGGCAGGAGTAAGCCTACAGAGGCTGAGTCAACGTGCCCAGCCACTGATTGTATGAGTGTTAACCAGCTGCACCTGAAGGCAAGCCCGGGAGTTTCAAAGGTAAAATGCCTTTATAAAGGAAAGACAGCCAGAAGGAAGAGGTGTGCAAGGTGTGAAGGAGGAATCCATTCGGAGGGAACTCAGCCGGCAGCAGTTCAGCCAGAAGGAAGGAGAAGGAGTGTGGAGAAAGAGAGAGTCCACACGGAACAAGCCCAGAGGGACAGAATCCAGACAGATAGAGTCCAGAGGGGCAGAGCACAGAGAGACGGAGTCCAGAGAGAGGCTGCCAGGAGAAGCAGTTTGGCTGGAAGGAGGGACACTCCCAGCCCAAGTAACGTAGCTGGATCAAGCAGCACGACAAGAATAATGACAGCTGAAAGAGGAGCACAGAAAGCCAAGGAGCCATGCTTTGAGAGAAACCTACATTCACCGGAGTTCCCTGGATCAGGATTTCAAGATACCAGAAGGAGAGGTTCCTATAGCAAAGCTACCTTTACACAGAAGCACAGAGGTTGGGAATCCTCACCAGGTTTTCCTGGGCTTCAGGAAGGCAAAGCACTGCACAAGGAAACCTGTCTCCAGAGAGAAGTACGTCAGAGAGAGAGCTCCAGGTGGCTGCAGGAAGCCAAGGTATGGTGGCTCTTTACTTTTAAAAGAAAACCTTGCTCCTAGAATCTCTGATAAAGCAGACGCTCAGTATATGAGAAGAGGGAACAAAGCAGAGCTTTTCAAAACAATACCTAAGGGCTTAACAGGACAGTCTTACTGGAAGCAAAGAAACAGAGACAGACCCTGTAAAGTTGTAGCCACAAGGGAAAGCACTTATTCAGAGGGAGAAGCCAGTGACGCCGAGTCCATGGAAATAGAGTTTGAAAATACTATTCCCATCCCTCAAGATGAATCTATGGATTGTAACTTTTGTGTTGCTACTAGCCGTGAGTCCTTAGTAGAACTGTAAATATAAAAGAATTCCTGCAATCAATTGTGAAGCTCATAACAGTTTGTTTGCCTGCTTGTTTAATTTACTTTGGAATGAAGGAATCCTCAGTTAAACCCTGCAATCAATTGTGAAGCTTATAACAATTGTTTGTCTGCTTATTTTGGTGGAACCCTTTATAAAGAAGGACTATCTTTATTTTCTTATGTCTTAGTGAACCCTTGCGTTAAAGGGGAAATAAAGCCTTATTACCCTCCACTCTTGGCTTATATAATTTTGTTCTCACAAGGAGCTAAAACTCCAAGGACCAAACTGCACTTGGGCCTTAAAGAGCCCTCGCTCTTTAAAAATAATAAAAATGCGTCAGCATGCCCTTACAGCCACTGGCCACTGGGAGCACCTGACAACAGTACGTATGACCTAGATTGGCCACTGTTGGAAACAGGATACTGGGCTTGATGGACCTTGGTCTGACCCAGTATGGCATATCTTATGTTCTTATGAAAGCAAGGGTATAGGAGATGAGGGCAAGGAGGGGATCAGAGAAGAAAGAGAGAACCATATAGCAGAGGTTTTAGATGAATTAAGGTGAAGAAAATTAGATGACATCCAGGTGACAACTGCGGAGAGACAAGCATTCAGGGGAGCCAGAATGGGGGCAGAGGGACTTGTATGGTGAAGAAGAAGAATGTTGTCCACATAGTAGCATGCAGAAATTCTGTGTTGCTGGATAAGAAGAGCGAATGGAGCCAGAAGGGGGGCAAGAATGGAGCCGTGGGGAACACCACAGGGCAGGGGGGTGACCGGAGAGGAGGATGAACTGGTAAGGACGGAGAAGGTCTGGGATGATAGATAGGAATGGAACTAGCTAAGAACAAAAACGGCAATCCCAAATTCATGAAAAAGGAAAAGAAGGGAGTGCCGATCAACCAAGTCAAAGACGGAAGAAAAATCTAGAGACATGTCCAAGGAGATATCACCGTGGTTGTGGGAAGTGTGGAGCTCATTGAGAAGGGAAAGTGCAAGTTTCTGTGCTGTAACCTGGGTGGAAACTGGACTGATGAGGGTGAAGTGCACGGGTAGCATCAAGGTGGGAGGACAGTTGAGCAAAAAACTGCTTTTCAAGGGCTTTAGAAAGAAAGGGGAGGGTGGAGATGGGGTGCCAGTTGGCAAGGGTCACGGAATCAAGAGAGGATTTTTTGAGAATGGGGCAGATATTGGCATGTTTCCAAGGGGAGGGAAAGGAACCAGAAGAGAGACTAGAATTAAAGATGGTAAGAATGTAGGAGAGCCCAAGAAGGTTCAAAAAGCCAAGAAGAAGGAAGAGGGTCACAGGGACAGTAGGTCTTATGAGAGGATGAGAGAGTCTTGAGGAGCTCAGCAGAGGAAATGGGGCAGAAAGAGGACCACGAATGGGACAGGGCAAAGGTAGAGGGGGGAGCAAGAGAGGGAGGGGGAGAAGGAGAGAGAGGGGGGACAGGTGGGGAATGAACAATGGAGAGTAAGGACCTTATCAGCAAAGTGGGTGGTCAGCAAGGAGGGATCAGGGAAAACAGGAGGAGGGGCGGGAGAGCAGGAGGAATGAAGGGACTACAAGGAGCAGACAACCGAATACAGCTAATGGGACGAGTTAGATGAAGAAGCAACTAGATTAGAATAGTAAGAGAGCTTGGCGTAATGGATAAGGGAATGATAGTGGGAGTGACATAGGTGGAAATGAGCTAAGGAGTCTAAGGAGAGATGTCTGTGCCAAAGACACACTGTTCAACAGAGATAGGCTCGATGGAGATACAATCCAGAGTGATACCAATGGTGACAGAGAGCAGATGAAAGGGGATGTGAAATGGGATGAAGAGGGGCAAGAGTATCAAAGGCAGTGGACAAAGCAGAATTCTAGGTATGAACTTGCAGATCGAAAAGTTGGTCAGAAGGAAAACACTGGAGGGTACATCTGTGCAATGAGGGCTGATCTGGCAGATGGCGTTTCTGGTGAGAAGAAAATTGGGCTGGACAGAGTAGGGAAAAATGAAAGGAAAGATGATCAGACCAGAGACGTGGAAAGGCTGAAATGGCTAAGGAAAGATGATGAGATCAAGGGTGTGTCCAGCAGAGTGGGTAGGATAACACATATGCTGGTGGAGGGAAAAATCGGCAAGAAGAGAGAGGAAAGGGTCCTCATGGGGCCAAGAAGGGGAGTCCAAGTGAAGACTGAAATCACCAAGAATCAAAAGACGGGGAAACAGGAGAGAGGCTTCAGAGATGGAGAGGAGAAGAGTCCCAAAGGTTGGCCGAAAGAGAGGGGGGCAGAGATGAGGAGGAAAAAGAGAGGTGGGTTATATCCAGACGGAGAAGCAAAGCCTCAGGGTAATGAAGCAGTGATGACGTAATCTCAATAAGGGCGAGAGATGAGCGGTAGAGGGCCACAACACCCCCACTGCTATGACCCCGATGGGAGATGGATAGACTAGAATATTTATTTTATTTATTTATTTAACAGATTTTTTATACCACTTTATCCTTCAGTCAAAGCGGTTTACACTGAAACAGAACATTTACAATGAACAGGGAAGACAACTTGGGTTAACTTTGATATATATAATTGGGGGTAACTATGTACAATTATATATAAGGAGATATGACGCAGGGGAGATTGAGGGTGTTTAGGAGGGGGAGTTTGAGGGGAGAGGAGGGAACAGATCAGGGTTATGTTAGAGGGTAGCATTCTCTGAAAATATGGGTTTTAGGGGCTTTCCTGAAGGAAATCTGTTGCAGTTCATAGGCTTTCTGAGATAGAGTTCCATAGTAGCGGTGCGTAGAGAATAGGCAGGAGGAAGGCATTGATTCAGAAGGGGTTCCTCACTTTCACGAAGCCAGGTCACATAATGAAGAGCGTCAAGAGCATGAAAAAGAAGAAAGTCATGAATCAGGATGCTCTTAGCATTCAGGGATCTGTGCGCGCCCCATGCACACTCCCCTCTACCTCCCCCCTACTCTGTATGCCCCTTAGTGCACAGGTAGGCATGACTGGGGCCAGGTCCAGGCTGTAGACACAGAGAGTACAGAGATGATTGATGCAGGAAAAGTGTGCCATACATGGGTGAGGGTCGCACGACAGAGGGGAGCTGGCATTCAGAATCAGGGTGATCCAGTATGAGGGGATGGTGATGACAACGTAAGTGGGCAGGGATGAAACAACATGTCCTGGGGAGAGTTGGCCCAGAAAAACAGTGTGGCTGACAGATGTGGCCCGGCACATCTGAGTGGGGGGCAGAGGGCTGACCAGGGTGATATGTACCGGGATGCCCCATGGAGACCCAGTAAGGTGGCGGTCTAGCCCCAAGCGATGCAGCGCTATGCGGGAGGGGGGAAGGTGGCTGAGGTAGACCACAGAAGTAGTGTAGCGAACCTGGCAGGGGACACACTCTACTGGGCCAAAGCAGAGGTGTGACTGGCTGCTGAATGTGAGTGTGGTGGCAAGCATAGGCCGAAGGCCAAGGGCTGAGACACAGGAAGTGGTGGACGATCCCCCTCCAGCAAGGACCTTGTGCTACATGGACATCCCTGCCATGCATGAACCATGTGTGCCCAGACCCTGACAGTTGCCCAGGACAGGACACACGTCCATCAGACAGCTGCATGTATGGTTCCAGTGTGCAGGAAGTAGGGAACACATGAGCACTGTCACCACCACACCATGACAGAATGGTAACAGATCCCCTGGTAGCATGGCCATGTGGAGGGTACAGCAGAATAAGCATGCAGGCAGGCCATGAGCACAAGAACATGAAAGCCGGACAACCCCTCCACAGTCAATGATGGTCACCTCTTTGAATCCCACACACAGCCATCCCTGTGGAGGACTCACCCCACCCCCCCGCACCTGAGAAGCCTGAGGAGGAGCAGGAAGATGGGGCAGCAGCACCGATGAGGCCACTGATAGGGTGATACTGCAGGCTGAAGATCCCATAACTGGACAGCCCAAGCAGCACATCAAGTGCTGTCACCACTAGCTCTGCAAGCCCCATTGTGCTCTCCAGCCCCTCCCCTTCGGGTGAAAGTGTGGATGATGGGGTATTTGTCCTCACCCTCACAGTGGTGCCACACACACCTGGGGTGGAGGGGACAGACAGCCCAGAACCGCATGGGGTGTGGTCCTCACCGTGCATGGTCCAGGAGGGGGCCAGAGCTGAACCAGAGGCCATTGCATGTGCCAGGTATGCAGAGGGGTGGGGCCAGGGCCTGGAACAAGTGCTAACCATGTGAAGGGGATAGGTGAACCACCCTGGAGGAGGGGAGCTCCTGAACAATAGGTGGTCCACCAGTGAATGCAGGCCTGGGGACAACAAGGGCGTCCCTTGAGGAGGGTGAATTGAGGGAGCCATAGCCCAGCAATGGCATGGGACAGGGGGTGGTGGGGGACAATGAGGGGAGTCCGAGGGATGGTTATGGTGCTGGAGGTGTGCAAGGAGCTACCGGTTGGGATGGGGGCATGAAGAGTAGGGAGAGGGTGGAGGGGATGTGCAAGGATATGTGCGTGCAGTGTGGAGATGAAGTGGAGTGGTGCGTGCAAGGATGTGTGCATGCAGAGTAGGTAGGGGATGGAAGGGAGAATTCATGAGGGAGAGAGCGAGGAGGTGTGCGTGCTTTGGTTCCCTCATGATATTTGGCCTACAGGCCTCCGCAGTGCCTTGCATGTGTGGACTGGTGCCTGCTAAGGTTGGCAGCTAGCACTGCACGGCAGGTACCACAGCACGCATCACATAGGGCAACCAAAGCCTGCAGTCTGCTATGCATGTATTCTGTCAGTGGATGTGTACCACAGGCCAGTGGTGTCAGGCACACCCTACACATATTGGTCAGGCACACCCAACACATATTGTCAGGGACTTAGATGTGCAGTCAGGTGCGCACATGCCTGTCTGTGGCGGGTGGCAGTTTGGTGGGGGCTCTGTCTGTGCTCACCTTGGTGTCACTGTGACTCTTCAGTCCTTTGTCAGATCCATGTCCCTGCTCCCTGTGGTTTAGGGTCTGTGAGTGTGCACATTGGCTGCCTACCTCCACCCCCCCCCCCACCCTCGCCCAGTGCCACAATGGCCATCCCTGGTCAGGCCCATGCATAAATGGATGCATCATACATATGCCTGCTGCAGTGTAGACGTGCATGCACACCACCGCCTTAGAGTTGTGTTCCACATGCATCTCCAGGACCTGCAGTGCACTCCAGGGTCCAGATGGGCACCAGAGTGCATGTAGGTGCTGCTGTGCTGTGTGCAGCATCCATGCATTTACTCTCTGGGTGGGGATTAAACCCTGGTCACCAGCTTGGTTGGCTATGCCCCTCTCCACTGCATACCTTGCTAGAGCCCCACTGCATACCTTGCAGGCAGCTACTGAGGCAAGGTGACAGCAGCACTGGCTTGCTCACTGTACTACCTGCTATAGCACACATGGGTCTCATGTCATTTCTTGTCTGGGGTTACATGTGGTCTGGGAGCTGCGTGCATCTCTGCCTATGCAGCACACTGCTGTCTAGCAGCCACCCTCAGGTCCAGCCATGACTCTGCCTTCCTGTTTCTGATATGTGCTGGGGGATGTGGAGACTTGCCTTCAGTCATACACCGCGCTTCATGCTTCTGGGCAACAGGGGCCTAGGCTACACCACACAGGTCCACATGTCAGCAGTATCTGCTTGTGCCACCTACCTCGTCTGTCTCCAATCACTTCAGTGTTCCTTGGGATGTGTTCCAGCTTAGTTCATGGCAGCATTTACAGTTCTCGCAGGGATGCAGCCACAGACGGGTGCACTTTTTAAACGTGTACATTTCTGGATATCCACAGGTGTCACGTATTCCATTCATTTGTACATCTCCAACCATGCATGTTTACACCCTATAAAACATGTAGGTCTCAGGTGGGCATTCCCACCGGGTTCTTGTCTCCTTCCTTGCTGGCTTGGCTTCTTCTCTGGCATGTCACCCAAGGTTGACAACTCGGAAACCCAACTTCTCAGATAGGGAGCTGTCATTGCTCATCGAGGAGGTTCTGGCAGACTAACAGATGTTCATGGGGACTGAGGAGACTAAGTTAAGCGCATACGAAAGGCAGCGGTGGTGGCAGTCCATCTGCAAGAAACTGGGACATCGAGGATGTGAAAAGGAAGTGGCGGCAGTTATGCAGGGACACCTGCAAGAAGACCTGCAGTGTGGGGGCAGATAGACAGGGGGCCCAGCTGTCAGAGCAACTGTCGACCCGGATGTCATGGATGGGGTGCCTCTCAGGACCATGGTGAGTGCATGCCCAGGATCATCAATCTACCCATGCGGATTCAATACCAGGTTGGTGTCTCTGGTTCAACCACCCTGTCCACCACCCTCTGAACTGTGCATGTTTGTCCCCTCTGGGTGGGCCTGGGGCACAGTTGGGCTTGCTGCACCTGGCCATCGGTCTCTGCTGCCTGGTTGTGGGCCTCTGTGGTTGTGGTTCTGCTCTGGTCTGGGTGTGCCTCGTTCCCTATTTCCTACCACTGCGTGCTGCCCGTGAACACCTGACCCCATATGCTGGTGCTCCCCCTGCCTCTGCGGTGTCACGTCTCTGTGGTATTGCGCATGTCTGCCACACAGGTGTATCATGCAGTTATAGACACTTATTTTCCCTTCCTTTCCACAGGTGACAGTGCTGCTGCAGGCCCCAGTTGTGCCCCACTACCCATGCCTGTGACCGTGGAAACTCTGCCTCTACCGTCACATCCTCCTACAGCACCCTTTGTGTCTGTGGATATAGGGACATGCCAGCATCGGCCGCTGTTGGAGCACAGCAGGCCACTACTGGTTCCAGCGGTGGTGAGGACCTACACGCAACATCACCAGAGCTGCCTGCTCCACACAAGGCACTACAATACAGGGTGCAGCACCAGCATCGCATCTCAGAGCATCTCTTGCTCTGTGTAGAGCCCCTACTGGTCCATAACAAGGCACAAGCTGAGTGTAGGTGTACCAAACTCGAGCTGATGTGTCACACTCTGACCATGTGGGAACCAGTCAGAAACCGTGGCAGGGGGTTCAAAAGTAACCTTTATTGATCCACGGATAAGGTGCGCCAAACCCAACACAGGCCGTGTTTCGTACACCACTTCCTCAGGGGTATAGGCTCACAATGCACCAAGTTATTTTCAGAAAAAACTTTTCGCTGAGCAGAGGCACGGAACCCACCGGCCTCTAGTGCGCGATGCAATTGTGATTGTGTATGAAATAACTAGGGGGCATCTCTTGCTCTGTGTAGAGCCCCTACTGGTCCATAACAAGGCACAAGCTGAGTGTAGGTGTACCAAACTCGAGCTGATGTGTCACACTCTGACCATGTGGGAGCACCAACTGACAGCAACTAAATGCCTCGATGCCTCAGTGCACAGACTCAACCAGAACATCGAGCAGCTGCTTGAACAGCAGGATTAGTGGGGGTCCCACCTGCCTCCATCCCTCCACCTGCCCTGTCCTGCCCTCAGGGACCCTACAGTCTGCAGCACGACAGACACCGTCATCCCATTGTGCCTCTGGTGCTCCTGCTGGGCCTGCTGGCACCAGCACTCCTGGTACAGCCTCATGGCTGCATGTTGTAGGGTTACCACCCCCTCAGCTGCTTAGACCGCCTCCATCACTGGGGACATCAGCATGGGATCCACACATATTCTGGGCCTGTGCCTCATGGGGTGGGGCCAGCAATGGTATTCCCCCCATTCCATGAGGCTTTTGAGGTGACCAGTAGGGACAGCAGCAGTCCCTGCTCTGGGAGCCCATCACATGCTGCTCAAGGGCCTGCCAAGGTGCCTGCATCAACCATTGTATCTGCAGGGTGGGGCAGGGCACAGGGACAGGCATGGGGCTGGGGAGGACAGCAGTAGTGCTTTCATGTGTGTATGTTCCCTGTGTGTGGGGTGGGGTGGGGTTTGTGTGTTTTGGGATTGCGGTTGTGGGGGGGCAGCGGTAGGGTGTGGTGGGGGGCATGTGGATATGTAGAGTGGGCACTGTGGGTCTGGGGGTGCACATGGGTGCAGCTGTGTGGGGTGGGGGTCTGTGGGTTGGGGTGGGGTGTGACTGGTTGACATCCATGTTGGTGAGGGGATCTATCTGCCATTGTGATGGTGGGCTGAATAAATTTGTTGTCTGGACACATTCCTGGCTCCTTTTCTCTTTTTGCCTCATTCGGCATTGCTGAGCTCAATCGCATCCATTGCACAGGCGCAAGGTAGCATGGGCCTGGCACCTGCTCCTTCCTGGGGCAGCTTCCATGGTTGTCCCACATCTGCTGTCTACTGCAACGGCAACATTGCCTTTGTGGGGATTGCTGGTTTTTTTCTAAGTCCTGCCCTTATTCCATGTTTCGGCAGGTCTAACTTATACGTTTAGACCGCAGTTGGACATACGCAGAGGGCCACAGAATCACTGTTATACGTTCATGGCACTTGACATACCCCCATCCTCCCTCTTGTTTGCATATTCAGGGATCCCCGTCTACATGCCATATACGTATTGCGACACCCACCGGCTGGGCCAAGAGGCTGACAGCTGATAGGCGGCCTTACTGTCCTTTAGAATAAAAGTTCTTTACTCTGTAGGAATGAATTGTAGTTGAGGCAGGTGGTAAGGCTTTGCAAGATTTTTATTATTTATACAATGGGGATTTTCAAAGGCAAGTGGAGGTTCAAAACACAACAAATGCACTAGGATAACTTCTCCAAATGAAAGGATGAACACAGGAAAAACCAGGAGAAATGAAAAACAAAACTTTTCTTCTCTGCTGTTCTCTGCACTGCTCCGTGTGGTCACACACTATACTGCAGCAGAACTAAACACAGCTGGTTTCACTTTCACCAAACAACGTCTTCCCAAACTCCGTTACTCTCAACAATGAATACAGCACAGCACTGCTTTCTTCTGAATCACAGGTAAAAGCTACCTTATTAAAAGGCTTTTAAAACTCTCTCCTGTTTCACTTTCTTACTGTGGTATTCTTGTGAGTTAAACAACAGTCCATTGGTATAGGAAAATCATCACATTCAGGCACAGTGGTTTCTATCTGCATTTCCTCAATGCCGTTAGAATTACCAAAGTCTTTCTCATATGTGGGGACTTCTTTTAGCTTCTCTCTCTTTAGAAACTGGTGGAAGTGATCCCACAGCAAGTCAGCCTTTTCAGGTGTTTTGGTACTAGGGGTTTGAATCCTCTCACTAGAGAATAGTCTCTGCAGTGCCCCTAATTTAGAAGCTTCACAAATGTCAGAGTTATCGGGTCTGGAGTTTGCAGCAGGTACTAGGCTTTCATTCCAACGTTTCACAGTAGAGGGGGAGGGTTCCAGCTCCTGCTCATTAAAACTAGCCTTTATCTCTTTTGCCAATTTATCAGATATAAAATGGTCAGTTTTACCTTGAGGCTGTTTCTCTGTGTCAGCACTGGTGCTCTTTCCACCTCTCCAATCCTCCCAGCTGTAGCAATTGTTTGACTGGCCTGCACGGCTTCTCCAATTGACTGTGCTTTTACCTTTGAATGCTGGCTTTGTCTGAGTGCGTGCCTTTCCCTTGGCACCTTCTCTCACACAGGCTGTTCTGCCTGGACTCTCTGGTCTCAGACTCTGGTCTTGGCTTTCACTTGCCTTCCAACTGGTTCTCTGGATATTTTCCTGACCAGCTTCCTTGTTGGTTCTCCAATCAGTTCTCCATCCAGGTCCCCCAGCAGTTCTCCAACCAGTTCTGTAATCGGTGCTCCCATCGGGTCTCTCTTCGGGTCTGTCTTCCTTCCCTCTGCACGTGGTTTTTAACCCTGGCTTCCTGCTTCCTTGTGACCAATCAGAAAGGGGGTTAGTCTCCACCCTTGCACTAGGGCGTGGTTTGCTTCCTACAGGGAACTGCCTTTTTCTCTGACGTAGGCTGAGTTTTCCTTGTAGCAGTGCATTATCATTCGTTTCCATGGGGATTTCTGGATTCTCTTCTGTGTCCATGCTTTCCACCAGGCTTTCACCATCACAGTATATGTGGCCCACTGCACGGAATATGGATATTATTGTTGGAGGAGACTTTAACTATTTTTGGCACATATCCGTGCACCGTGCTTGTCCAGGCAGCTTATCCACGGTTCAGAATGCATTTAAGGCGGCGGCCAGAGTGACACCAAGCAAATCCAAAATGGCTCCTGTGTCTATGGGAAGTGCTGATGAGCGGGTGGAGAGCAGGGACTCAGAGGAGAGGTCAATCGGTGAACTGCACAAACTCTGAGGAGAGATTAAAGACTGGTTTGAGGCTTTGAGGCAAGACCTTTCTGAGTTTAAGTCGAAGGCGCAGTCTTGGATATCCAACTGATTTGACTGATCTGGGTCAGCAGTTAGAAGGGCGAATAGAGGAGCAGGATGAGTATTTGCAGGCCCTTCGAAAACAATCTGGTGTTCTCAAAGAGGTGCAGGAGGACTTGCTATTAAAGATTGAGGATTTAGAAAATCGTTCTCGGAGATCCAACATTCGTATGAGGGGTATCCCTGAAATGGATGAGACCCGGGATTATAAAATCTTTACTGAACAATTTTGTAGGGCCGTGATCAGGGCTGCAGAGATTGATGAGTCTGAACTGTGCTTAAAAGTGGAGAGGACACATCGTGCATTAGGGCCTAGGAGAGATGGGGGACCCCAGGGATATTGTAGCATGTCTCAATGAATTCTCTACAAAAGAAGTGGGGATGACTGCTGCGTGCAAACTTGGCAAGATTCAGTGGGAAGTCTATTCAGTGGAGATCTGCTGATTTATCTGCTTTAACTATAAAAGAGAAAGTTTCATGTGGTGACTAAAAGACTGAGGGACAAACAAGTGCGTTATAAATGGCTCATCCCCTTTGGTATTCAATTTACTATTTTGGGTGCTACCACCTGTGCTAAGTCGGTGGAAGACGTTATCAAGGGTATGCGGAGAGCTTGTTGGAAGCACTTACCTGCAGTTTAGATGGAGGTGGCTGCTGAGCATCAGAAGGGAAAGGACCCTGTGCCTTGATGGCAAAGAGTGCTCTGAAGTCAGAGAGAGTGGCCCAGAGATACTTCAGAAGATGCTGGCTGAGAATTTGGTGTTGGACTTTTGCTCAACTGTTAGTTGTTTCCTCAGGGAAGTTACAAATAGGGTGTTTTGGGAGAAACAGGGGGAATGCATTTTGCAACATGGATGGGGATGAGGTTGTATTGGATATACAGTATGTTTGGGCTTGTGCAGTGTGTTTGCTCCTCAAATGTCTTGGGTTGGTGTGTGGAGAGTGTTGACTGTGGGTGATGGGGAGAGGTTGGGGAGCAAGGGGTATTAAGTGGGTGGGAGGGTGGGGAGGGTAAAGGGTTAGCTTTCATGCCCAAGTCATCTGAGGGTCCAACCTTGGTTGGTTTAATTATAAATGGATGAGTTCTAGGTGATATCTTATAATGTTTGGGGCCTGAATTCTTACAGCAAGAGTCAACTATTGTTTAAGAAGTTGGGAAGGCTGAAGTGTGATATTGGGTTTATCCAGGAGACACATTTGCTTTTGAAATATGAGGGAAGAGTCTCCAGCCCTAAATACCCCTATGGGCCCAGTTCAGGGATGCTGGGACGTGCAGCCCCACAAGCCTTCTGGACCCTAATCCTTCTCCTGCTCTCCCCGCACAGCTAAAGCTGCAGGATGGGGAGAGCCGACGGGGGGCAGGAGGGGGTGGGGACAGGGCGGAGCGGGGGTGGGCCGACCTGGCAGGACATACAGGGCTGATTCATGTCACAGCCCTATACGTTCTGCCAGTTCAGAGGGGACATGCTGATTATTCCACCTTGGTGGAATAATCGGCATTGACCCAGCAATCGGGCCCAGGGAAATCCCCTCCCCTCCCCCCCCCCCCCGGGACTGGGGTCAGGTGCAGGATGGTCCCCGTCGCCTGATCCAGACCCCAGCTGGCCAGCTGTGGAATGGGCGGCAGGTAGTGGGGGGCCTAAGCCATGGGAGTCAGGGGCACACCGGGCCATCCATGGGCTCGATTCTGTGTACCACAGGAACATTTAGTTCCCTCAGTCCAGAATCAGGTCCTAATGGACCCGTCTTCTTTAGGGACATCCGGATGTACCCCTCTGGGAATCGGGCTCTATGCCTCTAATAAGATTGATAAAAAGAAAGGAGGGGTGAGGATATTGGTCTCCTCAGGCCTCCAGCATCAAGTGTTGGAGGTGAAAGGAGACAGGGAGAGATTTTATATTTTTGTTAATTTGTTTGGTAGGAACTGAAGTACTCCTTGATCAATATTTATGCCCCTAATAATAAACAAGCTGATTTTTTTTGAAAGAGTATTGGAGCATTTCCTCCAATTCGTGGAGATATATATTATTGTTGGAGGAGACTTTAACCTTATAGTGAATCTGGATACTTCGAGAGGAGAGGTGTCTGGGACTAGAATACATAGACAAAGGTTGAAAAATCTGAATAGTGGGTTAGGCTTGGTAGATATTTGACTAGATAGAAATGGGTGAAAGAGGGACTACTCTTTTTACTCTGCAGTGCATGAATCGTATTTGCAAATCAATATGCTGCTTGTGGATATAGCATTAATGTCCCAAATTATGACTTGTGGAATTGGAGAGCCCATATGATTGGACCATGCCCCTGTGTGGGCAGATATTCAATGAGGAGTGGAGCTTTGGCAGGCACAATGGTGGAAATTAAATGAATCATTATTTAACAATTCAGCTACTGTTCTTCATATTCAACAGGATATTGCTGATTACTTAGCAGTTAATGATGATGGTCAGTGCTCCCCTGGGGTGGTGTGGGATTGTTTAAAATTTGTAATCAGAGGTAATCTGTTTGCAATTGGAATTTATAAAAAGAAGCTTAAAGAGAGTAAGCAAGAGGCTCTCAGGCAGGTTATTGGAGCACTGCAACATGAGCATAAAAGAGGGAAGTTAGAGAAGACCGAGGAGAGGCAGCTTTATGATGCTCAACACAGGCTGCATGAACTTCAGTTGGAAGAAACTCATTATGAATTAGATAAACTTAAGCAGACTTATTTCGAATTTGGCAATAAGCCTAGTAGACTCCTTGCCCACAAATTTAAAAAAACTACAGATGAAGAATTATATTACTAAAATTAGGATTGGTAAAGGGGTGGAACTGAGGAGTGAAGAAGCCATAAGAGACAGATTTGTAGAATTTTACCAAGATTTATATACCCCCAAGTTTGAAGCCTCCCCTTCAGCAATTTTGGAGTTTATAGCAGGAAAAAGACTACCTAATCTTTCTGCAGAGAAAGGAGAACTTCTCTCTAAACCAATCAGCATGCATGAGATGTTGAGTGTTATAAAGGATCTTCCGCCCAATAAAGCTCAAGGATTGGGTGGTTTCTCTAGCAAGTTTTACAAAGTTTTTGCTAATTCTATTGTGGACCTCCTCACCTGGATGTTTAATGCTCTTGGTGAAGAGTCTCTGATAACAAAATCTTTGAGACTGGCTGGGGTTACCATCTTGCCTAAGGAGGGTAAGGACCCTGAAATATGTGGCTCATATCACCCAATAACCCTGCTAAGCATGGATTTAAAAATATTTATCAGGATCCTTGCAAATTACTTTTTCCCATTTTTATAAATCCTAGTTCTTGTGAATCAGTCAGGTTTTGTCCAGGTAGATAGGCCTCCGATAACATCCGTTAGGTGCTGAATACTATATAATGGGACAGAGATCATCAGAAGGGCTGTTACTGCTTGCAGTAGATGCTGAAAAGGCTTTTGATAGGGATTATTGGCCCTTTCTGTTTAGGGGTTTGGAACATATGGGGTTGGGGGGTACATTTTTGAAATGGGTGCAAATTCTTTATAGTTCTTCCATGCCATGTTTAAAAATCAATGAGGGGTATATGTGGGCTTTTGAATTATGCCAAGGGATGCGTCAAGGATGTCCTTCTCCCCTCCCCTCTTTGTTCTAGCTATGGAGCCCTTAGCACAGCATATATGAGATAATCTGAGAATGCAGGGCATGTAGATTTGGGGGAGGGCTTATAAAATCTCTGTTCGTGGATGACCTTTTATTTTCAGTTACCTACCTGGAAGAAACTTTGCAAGAATTGGTATCTGAAATGGAGGGTTATGGGAAGGTATCAGGATTCAAGATGAATACCTCTAAATCGGAGATTCCTTATCGGCCCTCCAGTCTAGTCCCGGAAACTCTAGGGTTGTGTTCCTCTTCAAGCAGCTTGGAGACTGAGAAATGTCACTTTTTTGATGACACTGGTATAAGGACATAGGCACCGCCGCCTCACTCCAGTTATCTCAGTCTCCAAGCAGCTGGAGGACGTGAGCCTGGAGGTCCCGTCTCATTAGAGGAACAATTAAGGACATTTACTTTAATTTAGTTTAATTGGGATTCAGTTTATTTATTTTAATTTATTTGATTTCAGTAGGGGAGATTATTATTTTAAATTACAGTACAGGGGGTTCTGTACCTTTAAATTTGGTGTCTACTACAGAGCTCTTTCCTCCCCCTCTGCTTCCCTCTTCAGCTTAAGATTTTAACAGCAGAAAACACCAGCTCCGGTTGCTGTCCGTGTAGAGGCAGACAACTGGGAGCGGAGGCATCCCGAGCGCATCGCAGAGGTTTTGCCTGCTAGCACTCGGGTGCCGACTCAGGGGAGAGCCGCAGCCGCTTCCGGCGGTGAAATTTGAGTACTGGATAGGGCTGATCGGGAAAGTGTTGGGCCTGGGGCTGGCAGTCATTCCCGCTGAGTCGAGGAGAGCCACAGCTTGGTTTTTTTCTCCATGCGGCAAGGTAAGAAGCTGGACAGTGGCGGGATTGAGGGGTGATTTCAGTTTCGCTGGAGTTCAGCGGCAGGCCCGGGCCGCGTGCGTTTTGCGTGGGAAGAGACAGTGGCTTCCCAGGGATACTACATGGTGTATTTCAGCAGCGAAGCTTCGTTTGGAGTTGTTTTTAGTGCGATTCACCTCTGGGTCACTCCTGCACCTGTTCAGAGTAGTTAAAAAAAAAAAAAGTGAGTGCCTCAGTGGTTCCAGGGCCTGTCAGTTGGGAGTGATTGATACTTCCAGAGAGGTGCTATAAGCTGCGCTGGGAGAGCTCTGGGATAGGTAGCTACACACTCAGCATGCCTTCCAAGACTTTATGTTTACTCTGTGGGGTAAAAAAGTCTTCAGTCGCGGATACAGGCATTTGTAAGTCCTGTAGTCAAGCGGCTACGGCGGAGCAGCAGCAGTTAGAGGCAGATCAGGTTGATCAGGAGGTAGGGATGCAGGGGCCATCCTTCTCCGAGTTGGGTTCTCAGGAGCCTATAGCGGGGCCGTCTTCGACTCCAGATATACCCCTGGCTCAAGCCTCCTTATCTGGTAGTTGGTCTTCCATTTTTTCCCCAGATTTTGTGGTGCTTATTCAGAAAGCGTTCGGGGGTGCTCACACAGAGGCCTCTCCGGGTTCCCTGGGCCTAGATCTCAGATGAAAAGGCCAGGGACTCCTCTTTCGGTGGGGTCTTCTGGGGTGCTACCCAAGAGGGCTAGACAAGAAAGGGAGAGGCGTCGGAGGATTTGCACACTGAGGAAGGTGAGCAGGAACTGGAGATGGATGAGAAGTTGGAAGAAGGAGAAATTATGGAGTAGGAGGATCAGGCCAGGGTAGTGAGAATATTTCGGAGAGAAGACTTGCCGGCTCTCATCTCGGAGACTCTTAAAGCTCTTAATGTTCCGGTGTCGGGACCAGCGGAGGAGACTACATTGGAAGGTCCGTTGTTGCAAGCATTTAGAAAGACCCAGAGAGTGTTTCCCATGCACCGGGTGATAAAGGAGATGATTCAAGGTGAATGGGATATGCCGGAGGCAACCCTAAAAGGGTCCAGGGTTATGTCTCGGCTTTATCCGCTGGTGGACCAAGATAAGGAACTCTTTAAGTCACCGAGGGTGGATGCGGCAGTTTCGGCAGTGACTAAGAAGACAACCATTCCGGTTGAGGGAAGTGCAGCTCTCAAGGATACGCAGGACAGAAAGCTTGATGCCCTCTTGAAGCAGGTGTTTGAGGTGAATGCTCTGTCAATGCAAACGTACATTTGTGGGGCGTGGGTGGCACGCGCCTGTCTCAGCTGGTCGCAGTGGGTCCAGGGAGAGCAGGTGGAGGAGTCGGCAAGTGAAGCGGCTCGCCTGGAGTTGGGGGCTGCTTATTTCGCTGATATTCATTATGACCTCATTCGAGGGCTTTCGAATAGTATGGCTTCGGTGGTAGCCACGAGGCGATACCTTTGGCTGCGTAATTGGGCAGCGGATGCGTCTACTAAGGCCAGGTTGAGTAAGCTTCCATTTAAGGGGAAGCTGCTTTTTGGAGTAGATTTGGACAAAATCATAAAGGATTTAGGAGACTCCAAGGGCGGAAGGCTGCCGGAGGACAAGCAGAAGCAGGCCAGATTTCCGCCAATGAATAGGTTGCCTCAGAAGGACTTTCGTCGTTTTCGTTCCTCTAGGTTCTTTCAGAGTCAGAGGGGACGGTTTCCCTATAGAAACCAAGGGTTTTGAGGGTTCCGAGGGGCGAGTAGAGGTTTTGCGGCCCCCTCGTCAAATTTCAAAAAGTCGCAATGAAGTCAGGGGGACCCAGGTAGAGCTACCGGTGGGAGGTCATTTACAGGACTTTTACGCTGCCTGGGTCCAAATCACATCAGATCAGTGGGTGTTGGAGGTGATTCAGGAAGGATATGCTTTGGAGTTTCAATGGCCGGTAACCGATTCATTCATGCAGTCCCCCTGCAAGGCGTTTCGCAAGCGGGGGGCGATACAGCAGACGTTGGACAGGCTGTTGGCTCTCAAGGCAGTAGTGCCAGTTCCTTCAGACCAATGTGGTTTAGGTCGATACTCTATTTATTTTGCAGTCCCAAAGAAGGAAGGAACTTATCAACCGATTCTGGATCTAAAAAGAGTGAATCAGTGTCTCCGAGTGTCCCATTTTCATATGGAAACGCTCAGGTCGGTCATTGTAGCTGTCAGGAAAGGCGAGTTTCTTACGTCCCTAGATTTGTCGGAAGCGTACCTTCACATTCAGATTCGGCAGGAACATCAAAGGTTTCTCAGGTTTGCAGTGCCGATGGGGCATTTCTAATTTCGAGCATTACCGTTCGGACTGGCGACGGCTCCAAGAACCTTTACCAAGGTGATGGTAGTAGTGGCAGCGGCGCTGAGAAAGAAAGGTGTTCTGGTTCATCCATATTTGGACTGGTTGATTCGAGCAAAGTCAAGGGCAGAGAGAGAGGTGGCCACGTCCAAGGTCATCAAACTCCTGCAGAGATTAGGTTGGGTGGTCAATATGGCCAAGAGCAATTTGGTTCTGTCTCAGAATATGGAATACCTCGGGGCGTGTTTCGATACGGCGGCGGTCAGGGTTTTCCTCCCTCCACATTGAGCAGTCAAGTTAAGGACGTTGATATGGCGATTTCTCAGCAGGCCGCGTCCGACGGCGTGGCATTACCTACAGCTCCTTGGTACGATGGCAGTTGGTGCCCTGGGTGAGGGCACATATGAGGCCTACAGAGAGTATTGCTCAGGAACTGGTCTCACCAGAACGAGCCGTTGTCTCGAAGGGTGCTCTGTCCGGAGGCGGCACGGGCAGCGTTGCAGTGGTGGTTGATTCCGGAGTCTCTGGAAAATGGCATGCCCCTGGAAACGCCAAACTGGCTGCCTCTAACTACCAATGCCAGTCTGATAGGCTGGGGAGCTCATTTTCAAGGAAGGTTCACGCAGGGACAGTGGACCGAACAGGAGAAGATGTGGTCAATCAACAGGTTGGAGCTACGAGCGGTGGCACAGGCGTTGCTAAAGTTTCTGCCATTCCTACAAGGCAGAGCGATCAGAGTGTTCTCCAACAATGCGACCGCAGTGGCCTACATCAACAGGCAGGGAGGAACCAGCAGTGCGCCCTTGGAGGTCGAAGCAGAGCAGTTGTTCGAGTGGGTAGAACGACACCTTCCGGCTCTGTCGACAGCACATGTGGTAGGGGTGGACAATGTGGAGGCCGATTATTTGAGTCGGGTAAAGGTAGATCCAGGAGAATGGACACTTCATCCCAAAGTCTACGAGATGCTGGTGAGGCGCTGGGGGTCGCCGGTAATGGATCTCATGGCGACTTTCAATTCAGCGAAGGCCAGCCGGTTCTTCAGCAGGAGAAAAGAAAGAATGTCGGAGGGTCTAGATGCACTCATACAGGATTGGCCGGTAGAGAGGCTCTTGTACGTCTTCCTGCCATGCGTGCTAATAGGTCGCGTAGTGCAACGAATCGAGAATCACAGGGGATTGGTGATACTAATCGCTCCAGATTGGCCAAGGAGGCCATGGTATGCGGATCTCCAGAGGCTGCTTGTAGGAAAGCCTTGGCGTCTACCAGTCAGGAAGGATCTCTTGTCGCAAGGTCCGTTGTTCATGCCGCAGGTGGATTGGTTCTCGCTTACGGCATGGCTCTTGAAAGGGCATGGTTGAGAGCTAGAGGATATTCAGAGACAGTGATTTCTACCTTGTTAGGGGCTCGTAGGAGATCTACTTCTTTGGCATATATTCGCGTGTGGCGTATCTTTGAGGCTTGGTGTGGTGACAGGAGTTGGGAAGCCTTACGGGCGTCAGTGCCACAGGTTTTGGCTTTCCTGCAGGACGGTTTTCAGAAGGGGTTAGCGGCCTCTTCTTTAAGGGTACAGTTAGCAGCGCTCTCCTATTATAGAGGGAAGGTCAAGGGGCAGGCGCTGGGCGCTCCTCTGGATATTAAGAGATATTGAGAGCAGTGTTGCTGCTGCGACCACCGTGCAGACAGGAAGTACCTCAATGGGATCTGCACTTGGTTTTGGCAGCGTTAAGAGCGCGGCCGTTTGAGCCTTTGGCGACGTCATCGTTAAAGGATCTTACTCTGAAGGTAGTTTTCCTAGTGGCAATTGCCTCGGCAAGGAGAATTTCGGAATTGCAGGCTTTATCTTGTAAGGAGCCCTTCCTGTCCTTTTATGGGGCGAAGGTGGTACTGAGGATGATACCGTCGTTTTTGCCGAAGGTAGTTTCGCCTTTTCACGTGAATTAAGTAGTTTCTTTACTGGCGTTCAGGAAGGATGCAAAGGATTCTTCTGCCGAACAGCTACATCTCTTGGATGTTCGTAGAGCCTTGAAAACGTATATTCGGCGGACGGCAGAGTTCCGACGATTGGACAGATTATTTATTCTGTTTGGCGGGCCTCGGTAGGGAGAGGCAGCGTCAAAAGCTTCTATTGCCAAATGGATTAAAGGGGCAATAGCATCGGCATACATGTTGAAAGGTAAGCTAGTGACGGAAGGCTTGAGAGCGCATTCGACTAGGGCGCAAGCGGCATCTTGGGCTGAGTGCAAGTTTGTACCTGCAGTAGAAATCTGTAGAGCAGTGACCTGGTTGTCTTTAAATTCCTTCATCAAGCATTTCCGCCTGGATGTGCAGGCGAGGAGGGATACCTGTTTTGGGACAGCGGTGCTTCAGGCTGGTCTTGCAGGTCCCGCTCATTGAATTCTTTCACTGCTCTGTTACATCCCTAGAGTTTCCGGGACTAGACTGGAGGGCCGATAAGGAAGATTAAATTAGACTTACCTGCTAATTGTAGTTCCTGGAGGAACTCCAGTCTAGTCCCGGATCCCGTCCCCGTGTTGTGGTGGTTGGGGAGCCTGAAGCAATCGATATTACAGGTAAGAGAAAAACTGATTGAGGGGCTTCTGATCTACTCGGGGAGGGTGAGAAGGGCTTAGAGGTAGGTCAAATCTCGTCATGAGGGTGGAGCGAGGATCTCTGCAGTTCCACTAAAGACCTCATATGAGGGTTTACAGTTACGGTTTATAGAGTTAGGCAAGTTTGTGAGTTATTGATAAGTATTTTATTACTTAATTGTTGCTCCGGTGAGTCTAGTTTGTCAATAGGTTACTGGAGTGAGGAGGCGGTGCCTATGTCCTTATACCAGTGTCTCTCTGAAGCATCCAGCAATACACAAAAAGCAAGAGTAGAGGATGAGCACAGGTGCTTTATTGGGGATTCAATAAAGCACCTGTGCTCATCCTCTACTCTTGCTTTTTGTGTATTGCTGGATGCTTCAGAGAGACATTCCAGATGCTACTCAGAAGCGTAAATGCATCAAGAGGAGCCTCGCAAGGAAGAAGAATCGAGTTTAGTGTGTGTAGGTGAGCTCATTTCAGTTCAAAAAAGGATTTCCATGAAAATATTGTAATAAAACTTTAATTTTATAAGTCTATTTCCATTTATTTTGAGGTATTGCCTTATTTAACATAGTTACCTAAATTGTCAGGAAACGTGATGTCCTATGACAAAATGGAGGTCATTGTCGGATTCAGCGCAACAAAAAACATTAAGATTACGTGGAATAACCAAAACAGTTCTCGAAAAAAAATTTTTTGCAGACCGATCAAACTCTGAAATTTGTTACCGGAGAATGTAGTAAAGGCTGTTAGTGTAGCTGGTTTTAAAAAAGGTTTGAACAAGTTCCTGGAGGAAAGGTCCATAAACCAGGAGGCATTCCTAATGGGCTCTACAGGTCAAACAACGGTAAGAATTTGAGGGTTTATTTTTATTAAATTACTAGCTCTCTGGGAGATCTTAAAAGGTTTTTGTATATTTTTAAAGCAAAGTTGGGAACTGCTGACACCTAATCAGGAGTTAGTGGGCCTGATTACCTGAGAGCAGCTGAGGCCTGCATAAAAGGCTCCAGGGCCCTGCCCTGTTGAGGCATTCCTAACAGGGGCTCTACAGGTCAAACAATGATAAGGATTTGAGGGTTTATTTTTATTAAATTGCTAGCTCTATGACTGGGAGCTCTTAAAAGGGTTTTTGTATATTTTTAAAGCAAAGTTACTTTTCTTTTGGTGCTTTAGTAGAAATTTCCTTGAGCAGAGTAGGTTGTTGAACTCTAGTAACCTTCTCAGTTTTAGGAACTGCAGACACCTAATCAGGAGTTAGTGGGCCTGATTACCTGAGAGCAGCTGAGGCCTGCATAAAAGGCTCCAGAGCCCTGCCCTGTTGAGGCATTCCTAACAGGGGCTCTACAGGTCAAACAACGGTAAGCATTTGAGGGTTTATTTTTATTAAATTGCTAGCTCTCTGACTGGGAGCTCTTAAAAGGGTTTTTGTATATTTTTAAAGCAAAGTTTTGTTGTAACCAAAATGTATATATTGCAACCACTGAAACAAAACTGTACATGGCCCATACTGCTTAATACTATATAGATGCCTTACACTGTATAAATGAAAACAAAATTTCAATATTCAAATCTGTAAAAAAGCAAGCAAAACAATATAAAATATAAATATGTATAAATGTATAAATGTACAGTCAAGTACACCTCAATGAAAATGTAAATTGTTGATTCTTACCATATGTAACCAATGTTTGATGTGTAGAGTAAACCGCTTCTGATCGCTGGAAGTAGTGATATACAAATGAAACCAAATAAATAAATAAATAAAAACCAAATAAAGTTACTTTCCTTTTGGTGCTTTAGTAGAAATTTCCTTGAGCAGAGTAGGTTGTTGAACTCTAGTAACCTTCTCAGTTTTAGAAACTGCTGACACCTAATCAGGAGTTAGTGGGCCTGATTACCTGAGAGCAGCTGAGGCCTGCATAAAAGGCTCCAGAGCCCTGCCCTGTTGAGGCATTCCTAACAGGGGCTCTACAGGTCAAACAACAGTAAGGATTTGAGGGTTTATTTTTATTAAATTGCTAGCTCTCTGGCTGGGAGCTCTTAAAAGGGTTTTTGTATATATATATTTTTTTGTGTAATAAATTTTATTGAACAGTATCCAGAAATAAACATACAAACTCCTCAAATCACATTTGAAATACACATATCATATCCTAGCCACATACAGCACAGCCAGTAAACAAATACAATCAAATGCATATAAATATAAAATGAGAGGAGAGATAAAGAGTGACAACATTCTTCATGCTCGTAACAGAATATACCTGCCAATTATACAGGGCATGAGAAAGAAAAAAAAAAGCCACCCCAAAAACAAAACCTCACAACAATGCAGCAATCAAGTGTTAACAGTTTGATACTAAGATGATGCCAGATTGAAACCTTGCCTGGCCCTGACGCTAACCATCTATAATAACGTTAAGTACAGTCCCAAGGCTGGTACCAAACACCGCCTAGCACAGAAGATGTTTGAGTGCCAGACTCAGATAAGGACCCCCCCCCCCCCTCCTATCCCAGCTAGCTATGCCTCAAATATCCATGACACAAACCTTCAGGGATACTGAAGCTCAATGAACACTGCTCAAATTTTTTCCCCTCCCCCCTTCCCTCCCACCCAACCCCCCTCCCCCCCAACCCCACCCGTCCACCTCCTCCTCCCACCCGATCTGATCCCACATAGCCTAAATGGGGACTAGTTAATACTGACAAGGAAAAGAAGAAGAAAAAGAGAAGAAGAAGCAAGGGGCTAAGCCCTCAGACAACATTGGGAATAGAGTATAAAAAAGAAGAAGAAGAAGGAAACCCAAAGCCCCCCACAAGCAAATGATCAGTATGGCAGTCTTAGATATCAATTACCGGAATCATCTTTCAATACCAAAGCCCAGACATCTTCCCCCTGAAAAGAGACACCGCGAGTAACAGCCGTGATTTTCTCCAGCCGGAAAATGTCCCAACACTTAGCTTGCCACTCTACAATCGACGGCGCCGTGCTATGCTTCCAGAATCATGCTATGATCGACCTGGCCACCAGCAGGAGTGACTGAGCCACCCTCCGAATCGTAGCATCGCCAATAGTAACAGGTAAAACCCCCAACAGACATATCACCATGTCACAGGGAAAGGTTATCTGTAGACAACTAGTGATACACTCCCATACCTTCCTCCAAAACTGGCGAATATGAGGACAATGCCACCACATGTGATCAAAGTCCCCCCGACGTCCACACTGTCGCCAACATAGTGAGTCATCCGCACAATTGCAGCGAAAAAGCAGTTGCGGAGATATATATAACCGATAAAGAATTCGCAATTGTTTATTAAACCCAACGAAATAGAACATGCATGTGAGTACTGGTAAGTATCTAACCAAAAATCCTGATCCCTCCCCTGCAAGGTCTTTTCCCATCTCTTCTGCGGAAGCTTCAAACTGGAGAGCACAGGAAGATCTTCTGCCAGACTACGGTGCAGCCTTGCAATGAAGGCTGGAAGTCGTCTGGATTCAAAGAGCTCGAATTCCCACCGTCTAGGGCATCTGACCCCATCCGGCTTTAATAACAGGGCGTCCAGACAATGAAGAAACTGAAACTGGGAAAGATGGAAACCTATGCGCTCCTCCAGTCGACTCTTAGGTAAAGGATGGGAGTCTTCATACAAGGAGAAAAATCTGGTTAAGAGAGTCTCCGAAACCAGTCCTCTTTTCATGTCTCTGACAAACCCCATGGCTTCTAAAATCAAAAAAGGCGAATGAGCCGCTTGTATTCTGAACTGGCGGCAAATTCTCTTCCAAGGCTCCCAACAAGGACCAATGAAGGGGTGCACCCGTATCACAGCCACCTCCCGAACTTCACCAAGGAAAGGCACAACTTCCAATGGAATAGGTTTCAACCATTCCCTTTCCAAATGGACCCAATCTGTCTGCGCACTGATTCTCCAAAGCAACAAGGTTCGCAAACAAATGCAAGAATAATACATCTCTGGATCAGGAAATCCTAACCCCCCTGACTATTTAGGAAGCGTAAGAATCTGCCAACTAATTAAGGGATGCCCACCCTTCCACAGAAAACGTGACACCGCTCATCTTAAATTGTGAAAGAAAGTTTGAGGAAGAGAAATTGGAAGTTGCATAAAAAGAAAAAGTAGCCTGGGCAGTACCAGCATCTTATATGTATTGATCCTTCCTAACCAGGAGACCGTACACAGACCCCACTGATCCATATCACGCGTAGTGGCCTTAAGAAGAGGAAGGTAATTCAGTTTATACAGCTGTGATATATCATTGTGTATTATAACACCTAGATAGCGGAAATGATCCACCACCGGAAATCCTCCCCCAATCAACGTAGCTCTGTTCGAGGATCGAGATAGGCAGCTATGTAGAGTAGAGTTTGCATATTCACCGTAAACCCAGATAGAAATGAGAAATGGTCTAAGATTGATACCACTACTGGAAGGGATTTGGAAGGATTTCTAAGATAGATTAAGGTATCAACCGCATATAACGAAATAGCGTGCCAGTCAGAGCCAAGATAGATACCAAATTCCTCAGCCCGCAGACGGATATGCACCGCTAACGGTTCCATCACAAGGGCAAATAACAGAGGGGAGAGCGGGCAGTCCTGTCTAGTGCCCCTATCCAACAGAAAAGGTGCAGACCGAAAACCATTTATGGAGACTGACGCTTGGGGACTAGCATATAAAGCAGACATCCACTTGCAAAAGGAATCTCCAAAGCCAAACTCTCAGAGAACCTGTAAAAGGTAGGCCCATTCTAGCTTATCGAATGCTTTCTCAGCATCAAGTGAGAGGATACCATACGATCCAACCTTAGATCTCAGACCCTGCAACACATTCACTAGCCTGCGCACATTTTCAAAACCATATCAATTTTTAATAAATCCCGTCTGATTGGGGTGTACTAAATCCGGGACGAAAGTAGCTAAACGATTAGCTAAGACCGTGGTAAAAATTTTATAATCCAAGTTCAACAAAGAAATCGGTCGATAGTTAGAACATTGTAAAGGATCTTTACCTGCTTTGGGTATTACTACAATAGACGCCTGAAAAAAGGATGCAGGAAGCGTCCCCTTGGAGAGAATCTCATTAAAGACCGTTAACAAAGTCGGTGTAAATAGATCCGGAAACACCTTTATTTATTTTATTTATTTATTTATTTCTTCTATACCTTATACACCTTATATAATTCAGCTGGCAATAAATCAGGCCCAGCCGCCTTTGCAGACTTAAGGTTCCTCATAACCTGTAGGATTTCCTGAAGATTAAAGGGACGATCCAAGCGCTCCCTACCTTCAGATGAAAGCTGGGGGAGAGCTGCCTCCCGTAACCATTCACTGATATCATGGACTGCTGCCGAGGACTCACTCGTGTATAATTGCTCATAAAATTTCGCAAAGATTGTCGCTATATCTTTGGAACTGTGTAAAACCTGACCCTGTGGCGAGTGGATCGCCACTATTCTATGACGTTGCCGTTGTCGATTCAATTGCCACAATAACACCTTCCCGGCCTTATTACCCTGTTCGTAAAACTTCTGCCTAGTCCGCAGGAGAAGCGAAGCAATGAGGTCCGATTCTAGCGCCTCCAACTCTCCCCTATGAGCCGTCAACACCCTCCACACCTTCGCCTCCCCTTTACATCTATGAATTTTCTCTAAATCAGCAATCTCGCGCCGCAGATCACTCTGCCTAGCTTCCGTTTTCTTCTTGAATGCACTGGATAAAGAAATAAGCTGCCCTCGTAAAACAGCCTTCCCTGACTCCCACAACAATGCTCTAGATATCTCCGAGGAATCGTTGAATGCCAAAAACTCCTTCCAGCCCCTTCGAACTGCAGAAGCAAACTCTGTATTATACAACCACCCACGGGGAAGAGACCAACAAAACAGTGGAGCTTCCATGTTTCCTAGTGTAAGACTGATAGTTATAATCGCATGATCGGAAGGACCCATTGTTCCAATGGATGCTTGCATCACCCAATCAATCACCGAACCTGACACCAACCACATATCAATACGAGAGTGAGAATTGTGTACCCTGGAATAAAAAGTGTAGTCTCTTTCCGTAGAATGAAGGCCTCTCCAAGCATCCCAGAGATCAAAGCTGGAAATCCAGTCCTCCAACCCAATCACCGGAGGACTCCTAGTTATGCTAGACATCCCTACACGAATAGATCACGCACCCACCAGCATACTAATGTTCAAAGGTTAATCCATTTAAACCTAATACCAATGGATAACCCCAAGAAGGACACTACCCAGATAACACAACTAAAATGTATACTCATCAATGCCAGCTCGATTAGAAATAAAATCCCAATTATGATTGACCTCATCTCTGATGAAAAACCTCACCTTCTTTGTATAACTGAAACATGGCTAAATGAATCTGATTCAGTTCTCCTGAATCAACTGAAAGTGCATGGTTATACTATACTCAACTGTAATAGGGACCGAAAAAGAGGTGGAGGCGTTCTAATAATAGCTAAAACTAACCTCAACCTATCAGCTACCTTACTTGATAAACATGATGGAATGGATATCCTCAGAATAGAAAGTCACACTATGGCCATCTGCCTTATATATAGACCCCCCACACTTGATATGCAGAGCTTAGACACTATCCTTGAGGTTGTGTGTGAATCCTCCTTGAAGAAACCTTCCGTTATCTTAGGAGATCTCAACCTTGCCTCCCTACCAAATTACCAGGAACTATCCTTCCTTGAAGCACTGGATGAAATGGGATTTAAACAGATAATCACTTACCCCACTCACTGCAAGGGGAACACGCTTGATTTAATATTCCTCCCTCTACACTACACACAACTACCTCAATTTAATCTGCCTACTACAACGCAGGTACCTTGGTCTGATCATTTCATGATACACTTCTCTATCCCTTTCCAACTCCCTAACAAAACATGTGTCAATACCAACCACATGGAACACAGATTCCGCAAGTTTAACAAGGAAAACCTCCTGGAATCAATCTCTACAAAGTTGGACACTGTCTCAAACAATCTCAATGAATGTGTATCAACCTGGAACTCTGTTGTAGGGGCAGAAGCTAAACCTTCACCTTCAAATAATAGATCAGGAAGAAGGTCATCCGAAAATGGTACACCTCAGAACTTAGTACCTTAAAGAAGAACCTCAGGAATCTAGAAGCTAAATGGCGTAAGACAAAAAGCCCAGAACTTAGGGTACAATATTTTGCAAACCTCAAAACCTATAAAGAAGCTATAAACACTGCAAAAAGGCTACATCACACAAAAACCTTATCAAAAGCTATCAACAAACCAAGGGAGCTTTTTGAGATTATTAAATCCCTTTCCAAAGTTCCTGAACACAATTCTAACAAAACATTAATTGACCCCCAACTACTGGCAAACCACTTTGCCAGTAAACTCAAACAAAGTACTCGTCCTAGTGCTACACTGACTTCTACCACATCTAATAACATCATTGAATGGAACTCATTTATCTTAATCTCAAATAAACAACTGCTAGAGACCATATCAAACCTCAATACCACTACCTCGTTACTAGATCCTTGTCCAGTATCTTGGATTAAAGCAGCCAAATCTGAACTTGCCCTGTACATATTGAATCTAGTAAATCAATCTCTTCTTCAAGGCTTCATGCCACATGACCTCAACTTTACAGCAATTCACCCTCTATTAAAGAATAAAACTCTTAACAGCAATGACCCCTCTTCGTATCGCCCCATTGCCAGTATACCTTTTCTAGCTAAAATCATTGAGAAGGTAGTTCAAACACAATTACAAGATCATATTGATACCAACTTCCCTCTAGATGAGCACCAATACGGTTTTCGCCCATATCACGGGGTAGAAACTTTACTTATATCCCTTTTCGACTCACTAATCCAAGGCATGGATAATATTAAACAGGCTTTCTTGCTTATCTTTCTTGATATTTCCTCAGCCTTTGACAGTGTGAATCACAGCACCCTCTTATCCAGGTTATCACAATTAGGCTTAAAAGGAAAAAGTTTCACTGGTTTAAATCCTACATATCAAACCGTTTCCAATATGTTCAGATAGATCATTCCCCCTCTCTTCCATTCCCACAAGAGCGAGGTATCCCACAAGGATCATCTCTCTCTGCCTTACTTTTCAATCTCTATCTTCAACCAATTTGCAAAATCTTTAAACACCACGATCTAAACTATTTCATCTACGCAGACGACATCATGTTGTTCGCCCCCTGTGACATAAATAACCCTAATTATGATAACACCTCTACTTGTCTATCTGAAGCAGGTCAGTGGCTCAGCTCAATTCATATGGATCTAAACTTCAAAAAGACTGAAGCTCTTTTTGTATGCCGAAACTCTAACTTCACCCCCCCCCCCCCCCCATCTGTTCTCAACCTGATGGACATCACCCTTCTAGTCAAATCTGAAGTAAAATATCTAGGAGTTACTTTAGACAAAACACTAAGCATGTCACATCACATAAAACAGACCGCTAAAACCATATTCTTTAAACTCAGAACCATCCAGCAACTCAGACCCCTTTCATTGACATTAGTGATTTTAGAACAGTTGTCCAGGCTCTTATAATGCCACATTTAGATTTCTGCAACGGATTACTCCAAGGTACATCTAAAAAGAACCTACACATCCTACAACGAGCTCAGAATGTCACAGCTCTGATCAATTTTAGAGCTAAACTTTCTGACCACATTTCCCCAATTTTATACGCTCTCCACTGGCTACCTATAGCCAGTAGGATTCAATATAAAACCCTAGTCACCGTTTTTAAACTCATTAATGACCTAGCCCCCTCACATCTTTCAACATTAATTCATACCCCCTTAGAAAACAGAAAAAGAAGAAGAGCAAACCTCAACATGCTTCTAATTCCTAACTCTGTGAGAAAATTAAAGCAAATAACAACCAATTCTGCCTTCTCTTATTATGCACCCAGTCAATAGAACAAGCTACCACTCAACCTGAGAGAGATTAAAGATCTTATTTCTTTTAGGAAGGAGCTTAAAACATATCTCTTCGCCCAACACTACTACAACTTACAGCCCACTCTTGAACACACAACACAAGAATACACAATGCAACTGACGCAAGTTTATCCTACCTAACTCAAAGTATCTCTTACCTCTCCTACCTAACTCAAAGTATCACTCACCACTCCAGTAGTACATTTTTCTCTTATATGATATTTAGTCATTTGTAAACCACTGCTGTAAATAGTTCTCTGTAAATAGTTAAACATGTTCCATGTATCATAGTTATTTTTGTGCTAAAAATGTTCTATGTAATTCAGTGTTCAATGTTTTCAATTGATTTTACTTGTTCTTTGTAAACCGCCCCTGATCTCTGGAAGGGGCGGTATAGAAAAGCACACAAATAAATAAATTAAATAAATAAATAAATGCTGGACCCAGAACGATCTAATTCAGAATGCACACAATTAAAATCCCCCCAACCAACAGGTCTCCCTGACGAAACCTCTGAAGCACCTCCTTCATTTCCAACAAAGAGCTCCCCATTGACGCAGGGGGAAGGTAAACATTTACTAACGTCAAAGTAATCCCATTAATAGACCCCACCACTAATAGGAAACGACCCTCTGGATCCATAAATTGATCTATGAGCTGAAAGGGACAATTAGGAGACAGAAGGATAGCAACCCCTCTCTTTCTGGAGGAGAGGTTTGCCAAAAATATCTGAGGAAATTTACTTCTAGCAGAATTGAAATGATCTTGCAGGGAAAAATGGGTTTCCTGAAGTAAAACTATCTCCGCTTTCTCCCGACACAACTGATATAGAACCCTCCTATGCTTTGTCGCGCCTCCTACTGGCTAGGCGGTTGCCTAGGAGTAGAGGGCATACCTCTTAATGTCCCTTTCTGTTAATTGGATTCCCAGAGCCAAGGCTGTTGGGTAGTGTAGTTGTGTAATAAAGAATGGCCGGGGTTTTCAAGGCAAACAGGAAATTTATTATTTTTTTCTTCTTAGCCAATGAACTTTTCTTTTCAGCAGTTCACAATTACAACAACATAAATTGGATGCTTCTCCGTTGAAAAAGGAAACAAAAACTTCATAGCAAACTGTTATAGAAAACACAGCAGCACTGTTTCTCAGCTTGTTTAACACAGCAGTAAATCTTTTCCTTCATTAAAGATTTTAGCTTTAGGTTCCTGGCTTGGTTCAGCACAAACCTCTACTTCAGCTGAGCTCTGTACAGCACTTCACTTCTTTTCTACAAGTTGCTAAACATTTGCTTCCTTTCCTTCAAGCTGCTAAACATTTGCTTCCAGGCTGCAAGCATTCAAATCAGTCCTTTGAATCTTCCTGGCTAGCACAAGAACGTTAGCACTTCATTTGCATAATTCTCCAGCAGGTTAAGCACTTAGATAAGCTTCTTGGTTTTCCTATAACTTTAAAACCTTAGAGCTTTCTCACTTCTGGCACACACAGAATGAGCAGTCCATTTCCGAAACCGAGGAAACATTATCTGAAGCACATTCATCTATCTGCATGCACTCATCATCTAAGTCAATTGGCACCTGGCTGGACTCAGCGTCTGGAACTGCAGGTTTTAGTTTCTGTAACAACTTTAAAACCTTTTCCCACTGGGATTCCTCTCTACGCTGAGGGACACTGGAAGGCTTGAGGAGATCCTTATCCTTTATCAAACTTTGTAAGGTTTCCAATGTGCTCACCTTTCTTCTAGCACCCAGTCTCTTCCAAGACTTTGCTGAAGAGGACACACTTTTTACCATCTCTCCTAAGGACACTCCCTTACGTTGCTCATAACCAGCATATTCCACAGGGCAAACTCTCCTGTCCTCCCAGCCAGCTGTAATTCTCTTACAAGCTGAACTACCTTCAGAACTAGAGCTTCCTGAATGCTGTGTGCAATAGGGATTCCTCCTGAGACAGCTGCTGGAACATCTTCCTCTCACAGGGTTCCTCCTGGTTTCCTTACTTCCTGCTTCCTTGCAAGAGTCTCCTCTCTTGGATACACCTTCCCTTGTGATCACTCCTTCACCCGAGGTCTCTCCCTTCCTGGTGGAAACCTCCTCCCCGGCGGATGCACACCTCCTTCCTTCCTTCGTGTTCTCCCCTTTCTTCCCTGCCTCCCTGAGCTTATATGAGTGTGAATGCCCTATAGCCTCAAGCTCCACCCCTGGGTAATCCTCGTCACCTCCCCTGGTTACCTTGGAGCTGGGGCGTGGCTCACTATCAACAGCTCTGTGAATGCAGTTTTTTTTCTTTAGCTGGAGTTTTAACCCTAAAACTCCCTGAACTATTTCCTTGCTCAGAGGAAATTGACTGTTTTTTCACCATTTTCTCAGGCTCTACTACAGTCTCGCCACCACAGCTTGCATTGGTTGTTTAAACCATGCACATTCCAGGAAAGTGCCCTAACCATTCCCAAGCGATAAGAAAATCCAAATGCCAACATACCCTATCCCGGGGTGATCAACCTCTGTGACCCACCAGCCTCCCTTCCCCATTCCCAATAAGAACCGCTGAGCCAGAAAACTATCCCCATGATTCCAAGTGAGCTGTTGACTGCCGAGATCAGATACCCTCCCTAACCCCCCCCCCCACCCATGCAACCCCCTCCCCTCCCCACTCCCCTCACATTCCTAAGTAAACAGGAAGTGACCCAGATACACAAGCAATCCCTAAAGTGTGACACTAACTGTGTCCTTTGAGAAGACGCAATGCACATGTATACAGACAAACCCCCTCTCTCCCCCCCCCCCAACCCTCTAATCAAAATAGATACATGCCTAGGAAAAGCTTCTCTATTATGCACCATTCTGAACCAAGGTAACCCCTCATGCTAATCTCCTCTCCCTACCCTACCTCCCCTAAAACCCCCTCCTCCTTCCCCCAAAACCCCCAAAAATGCCCCGACCCACAGTGCTATCAAGGAAGTCACAAAACTCTTAATCAGTATTGGTGGATTGAATCCTAACCCAATCCTGAAAGACTCAAGCAACCATCCCAGCAAATCCTACCATTGCAAACAGACAAATGATACTCAAGAAGGTGATGAAGTGTCCATCTCAGTCTGATGAGTGGATTCTAAATTAGAGCTGGATGGTTTACGGGAGCTGGGAACTTTGAGTCTCTTCGGTAAAGATGTCTCCCATTCCCCATTCTTACTTCTTGGGCGCAGATTCCGTTCTCCATGTTGCATCAGGTCCAAGAACTCCAACGCAGTGGACAAATCAGAAATTATTTGTGCCCTGTTGTTCCACTCAAACAACAGAGCAAAGGGGAACCCCCACCGATATGGAATTGTAGCTTTCTGAAGCACTTGAGTTAAGGGTTTAAAACTTCTTCGCCTCTCCAGAGTATATTGAGAGAGGTCATGATATATCTGAATTTCCTGGCCTCTAAAAACCACCACACGTTTACCCTTGAGACTTCTCATTAAGGTGACTTTATCTTCAAAGAAGCTAAAACAAGCTATTACTGCCCTTGGATGAGTGCCAGCAGACCTCCGCAATCCGTAACTTCGATGTGCCCTTTCTAGACGTACTGGATTAGAAGCATGTGGCACACACATGGCAAAAAGCTCCTGTATTAGAGCCATGGTATTTTCTCACTCTGCCTCCTGTTCAGGAAGTCCAAACACTCGAATATTATTACATCTTTGGCGGTTTTCTAATTCGTCTTGTCTCTCTTTAAGATCTTTTGTGAGAAGATCTAGTTTATTAATTTTGGACTGAAAAGCCATCGTCAAATCCATTTGCTCCCCTATATTAAGCTCAGCTTGTGTGACACGGTCATCCAGTGATTTGAGATCTATCCTTATATCACTCACCGCCTTGGTGAAATCTTGCCGGAAAAGCTTGAGCTCCTTTAAAATTTCCAGAAAATCGGCTTTCATGACTGGAGATTGTGGTCCAGAGACAGCGACTTTTGAAGCGACAATTCCTTCTGTTGTTGATGAGAGATTCGGGGTCATAGACTCAGCTGATCTCACAAATTTAGAGAGAGAAGAAGCATATTATTTTGGATTGGCCATCCTGAAAGTCTTTCGTTCTGCTCCACCAGATCGGGTTTTCTACGTGCACTATGGAAATCAGCTAGAACTTCCAATAGTAGTGACTACCAGTAATTTCAGCGTGACCAGGAAATTCTTTATCAACAAGCCATGCCCTAAACACTATGCAGTGAGGGGCCCCAAGAACTGAGAGTTGGCAGCCAATCGTAACTCCTCCACTGTATTATTGCACTGAGATGCTATGCATACTGGATTGTACCCTCCGGCAATCAGAACTCTGAGAGACAGGAACTGTCGCAATGGTGCTGACTGCCTCTTGTAGGATAGCTATACAACACTGCGTATCTGAAGCTCCAGAAGTGCAAAATAGCCTTAATAGTAGGGCAGGAGCAATACACTCATCAAAGCTGGCTTCCCGTAGATGGTCGAAAGCTTGGCAATAGATCTGAATTCAGTTACAAGTATTGAAGAATGAGGTTCTTTCCAGGTTAGGACATCGAATAGCACAAACACACTCCCACTTGTCACATCAGAAGCCACCAAGGTGAAGCACTTAAGAACTAGCAACTCATCACATATCTCAAGGGCAAGTGCAGGGATTTAAAGGCTCAGAAAATATATAGCATGCAATTCAGGCACTAACCACACGGAGGAGCTCCAGGACCAGATAAGTGCCTTTGCTGTCAGTCATGGCACTGAAAAGCCGATTGAAGTCAGGCTGAGACACTGCAGCGGAGGTAGCAGATCCAGGAAGAAAGCGTTTTAATCCCCAACGGGGCCCTTCAGCACTGCTTGAAACTGGGTTGACAGCAAAAGCCACTACACATCCGCAGCACTAATCCGATGCCTGCCAGTCCCCTTTAAATCCTTCTTTAGTCGGCCATCTTATGTAGTGACTCACACCTTCCCCAGACACATATCAGCACTCAGCAGCCATCTCAGGGGAACTCCTGTTTGCGTTCCAAACACTTCACTCAGAAGGGCTGCACTGATGACGTCCACACCACTGTGCGTTCCACAAGAACCTCTCCACGATGTTCCTGCCAGCATAGAAGCCCCCTCCTGCGTTCCACTGGGAAGTTAACAATGGCGGCGATTTTATGAGGTAAAATTTCAAATCATCTCTCAGACAGGCAGCGGGTGAGTTAAAAAGTCCCGACATAGAAACGGAGGCAGGAATTGCAAACCACTCTCTTTCATTCACTCATTTATCTTCTGATCCTCTCTGATCGGCAACTTAGAACACATTTCAGGGACAAATATACCCTTCAGCGCTTTACTCACAGGGGGTCATGGGCAGCCACAACAATTATCCGGCCCCATAAACACTGAGGGTTAATCCATCGGCGGACAGACCGGCGGCTCCAAGTAGAGCAGGATCAAGGGTCACAGGAGAGAACGCGGCAGGAAGATCACCTCTGCTGAATAGTGCAGCGATCCCCACATCGACCCCTCAGATCGCTGAGAAAAATGAAAAGCTGATTTAATGCCATCGGAACGGCAGAGGAGCGATCAGATCACATCAGCCACTACAGCTAACCCCGCGTTTCAATTAGCAGCCTTTTGAAGACGCATAATAAAAAAACTTTCAGAGGTAAATTAATAGAGGGGAGAAAGAAGGCTACGGAGCTTACAGGATCGTGGCCATCTTGAATGGGCTCACGAGCGCCACCCCCCCCCCCCCCCCGTTTTTGTATATTTTTAAAGCAAAGTTACTTTCCTTTTGGTGCTTTAGTAGAAATTTCCTTGAGCAGAGTAGGTTGTTGAACTCTAGTAACTTTCTCAGCTTTGGGAACTGCTGACACCTAATCAGGAGTTAGTTCCCTCCCTACCCACCCCGACTCCCACCCACCCCTAGAGAGCAGTCTTGCTTTATAGGGCACCTCCCCATTTAGCAAAGCACAGAGACTTGGAGAAGCACATTTTGAATATAATTAAAGAGATGTAACTGCTTTTTCTCTGAAAGCTGGGAAACCGGCTGGTACTTGGTAGATCTCTCTCTTTTGCTTTAACAGATACTAAGCTCCACAAACAGAACAATGGCTGGGAAAAATCGTATCACTAAAGCTGTTTCCCCCGTTACAGCTTCTGCCTCTGTCCAGACAGAGGTCCTAATGCCAGTTGAAGGACCAGTTCCTTGTGCAGGGTGCCTGCATGCTGAAGCTCTGAGGAAACAAGTTGAGGAACTCAGAGAGGAGGTGGCGAGTCTGAGGAGCATTCAAGACAGTGAGAAGTACATTGATGAGATGCTTCTTGCAGCAACCAAGCTCTCCAGCAGAGGAGAAGATGGGTGCCAACAGAATGTCGATGGTTGGAGACAAGTCACCAGAGCATGCAGAATCATCAATCCAACTTCTCCAGCCTTTAAATTGAAGAACCATTATGCAGCCCTGGAAGTGGAGGAGGTGAAAGCATCCCTGGAAAGGGAAGAACCAGAGCTCAAGTACCCAAAAGTTGCAGAATCAGTGACCACAAGGAAGCGAAGGGTAGTGGTGGTTGGAGACTCTCTTCTGAGGGGTACTGAGGCATCCATCTGCTGACCAGACTTGATGTCCAGAGAGGTATGCTGTCTGCCTGGTGCCAAAATCCAAGATGTTATGGAGAGTTTGCCAAGACTTATCAAGCCCACTGACTATTACCCAATGTTGCTAATCCATGTTGGAACAAATGATACTGCCAGGTATCCCTCAGAACGTATCAAAAGTGACTTCATGGCTCTGGGACAGAGGCTGAAGCAGTTAGGTGCACAGGTGGTGTTCTTTTCAATCCTCCCTGTTGAGGGTAAAGGCCAAGGCAGAGAGGCTCGCATTCTGGAGATGAATGCATAGCTGTGTGGATGGTGTCATCGAGAGCGTTTTGGTTTCCTAGACCGTGGGATGCTGTTCCAAGGGTTGCAGAGCAGAGATGGCATCCATCTGTCCAAGAAAGGTCAACGCGTCCTCGGTAGTAGACTAGCTAATCTACTGAAGAGGGCTTTAAACTAGATTCGTTGGGGATGGATGATGAAAGCCCCCAGGTAGGGGATACATTAAAAACCTTTATGGAAATGGGTAACAGGGGTAACATATGGAAAGCAGTGTGTATAAATGTCCGTAGCATGGGAAATAAGATCCCTGATGTTGAAGCTTTGGTGGGAGTGGCTGACTTGGATTTAGTGGCAGTTACAGAAACATGGTTCACGGAAAACCATGATTGGGATGTAACTATACCTGGCTATACTTTATTCAGAAAGACAGGGTAGGAAGAAGGGGAGGAGGAGTGGCACTATATGTAAAAACTATTATTAAAGCTTTGGAATTACAGAGCTTAAAAGGGAGAGAGGAGGCATTGTGGGTTAAACTATAAAGAGGGAAAGAGAAATCTATTTGCATTATGTGATATACAGACCTCCCTCACAAGAGGAAGAGGTGGACAGAGAGTTAATTGAAGACATACGCAGCATTGCTAGGAAAGGGGAAGTGCTACTGATAGGAGATTTCAATATGCCAGATGTTGATTGACACATTTCTGCTGCAGTATCATCTAGAAGTAAGGAGATCCTGGATTCTCTACAGGGAGAACTAGTCAGGCAATTGGTAACAGACCCCACACGTGAAGGGGCCATACTGGACTTGGTGCTTACCAATGGTGAAAGTGTTTCTGATGTTGTAGTGGGAGATCATTTTGCATCCAGTGATCACTAGATGGTGTGGTTCAGTATTAGGACTAGGGCTGTTAGAATCCATTCAAAAGTGAGGATCTTAGACTTTAGGAAGACTAAGTTTGCCAAGATGGGCCAATACCTCAGGGAGTCGTTAGTGGGATGGGAACAGCTGGGGGATGTTGAAAAACAGTGGGCAAAACTGAAAGGGGATATTTTAAGGGCAACCAACCTTTTTGTTAAAATGGTAAAGGTAAAAGGATAAATGAGACTGCTATGGATTTCCAAAGAAGTAGCTGAAAAAGTGAAGAAAAAGAGGGAGGCCTTCATGAAATACAAGAGATCACAGAGAGAGGAAGACAGGCATCTATATTTGGAAAAACTTAGAGAAGCTAGCAAAGTAGTCAGGAAGGCAAAGATTCAAAAGGAGGAGGAAATAGCCAATGCAATAAAATGGAGGGATAAGACATTTTTCAGATATGTTAGTGAGAAGGGGAAGGGCAAAAGTGGTATTGTCAGACTCAAGGGTGCAGGCGAGGAATATGTAGAAGCTGATAAGGATAAAGCAGAATTGCTTAACAAATATTTCTGTTCTGTATTCACAGTTGAAGAACCAGGAGCAGGACCTCAGAAAACACCCACAAACAGGAACAGAAGCGAGGGACATCTTGAACAATTTTCAGAAGACTGTGTTCATGAGAAACTAGCTAAACGTAAAGCAGACAAAGCGATAGGACCGGATGGGATACACCCTAGAATACTGAGGGAACTTGGGGACGTTGTAGCAGCTTTTCAATGCCTCGTTGGAGTCGGGAGTGGTGCCAAAGGACTGGAGAGAGGCTCATGTGATGCCTTTACAGAAAAGCGGAAGTAAGGATGTGGTTGAAAACTACAGGCCGGTTAGTTTAACTTCAGTGGTGAGTAAATTATTGGAAACGCTGCTGAAAGAGAAAATAGTGAGGTTTCTGGAGTCCTGCAGATTAAAGGATCCGAGGCAGCATGGATTCACCAGAGATAGGTCTTGTCAGACAAATCTGAGTGATTTCTTTGACTGGGTGACTAGGGAGTTGGACCGAGGGAGAGCCCTAGATGTGGTGTATTTAGATTTCAGGCGGCTTATAAACAAACTGAGCACCCTAGGGATGGACCCTAAAGTTACTGCTTGGGTTAGAAATTGGTTGGGTGGGAGGCAACAAAGAGTACTGGTAAATGGAGCTCACTCTGAGGAGAAGGATGTTACCAGTGGTGTGCCCCAGGGATCTGTTCTTGGTCCGATTCTTTTTAACATCTTTGTTAGTGATATAGCATAAGGGCTGTCGGGTAAGGTTTGCCTCTTTGCGGATGACACCAAAATCTGCAATAGAGTAGACACCCAGGAAGTTGTAGATAGAATGAAGAGGGATCTAGCTAAGCTTGAAGAATGGTCTAGAATTTGGCAGCTGGGATTTAATGTTAAAAATGTAAGGGCATGCATTTGGGCTGCAGCAATCCAAGGGAGCAATATAGTATAGGGGGTGAAGAACTTTTGTCCACTAAAGAAGAGAGGGATCTAGGCGTGGTTGTGTCTGATGATCTTAAAGTAGCTAAACAGGTAGAAAAGGTGACGGCAAAAGCTAGAAGGATGCTTGGGTGCATATGGAGAGGAATGGCTAGCAGAAAAAAGGAGGTGATAATGCCTCTGTATAAGTCTTTGGTGCAACCTCATTTGGAGTATAGTGTGCAATTCTGGAGACCGCACCTTCAAAAGGATGTGAACAGGATGGAGTCGGTGCAGAGGGTGGCTACTAAAATGATTAGTGGTCTTCATTATAAAGCATATGAGGACAGACTTAAGGATCTTAATATGTACACCTTAGAGGAAAGGCGGTATAGAGGTGATATGATTGAGATGTTTAAATACCTCCGTGGCATAAATGTTCAGAGAGAGAGCCTCTTTCAATTGAAAGCAAGTTCTGCTATGAGAAGACATGGGATGAGGGTGAAGGGAGATCGATTCAGGAGTGATTTGCGGAAATATTTCTTTACGGAAAGAGTAGTGGATCCGTGGAATAGTCTCCCAATGGAGGTGGTAGAGATGAGGACAGTAACTGAATTCAAAAAAGCATGGGACACATACAGAGGATCTCTAAAGGTAAAAGGGGACTGTTGTAGTTATTGATATTGAAGGAAAGACTATATAGGCCACGTGGTCTTTTTCTGTCTTCATATTTCTATGTTTCTATTATTAAAAAAGGGATCCAGGATATCAATTCTTGACCTAATACAAGCATTGTGGAACCTGTGTCTTTTGGGAAAACTGCTAGGCTTGATGCACCTTGGTCTGACCCAGTATGACATATCTTATGTTCTTACATAAACCTACGCATCAAAGAATGCATCAACTTCCACATATACGCTGGCGGCATCATGCTATACTGTCCACTCCAGACAAAACAACCATCATATACACGAATCCAAGAATGCTTCACAGATGTCTCCCACTGGCTAATGGCAAATCATTCAACTACAAGAAGACTGAAGCTCTGTTTATTACAAAGGATTCGTCATTCACCTCCCCAATCTCAATAACATTAAACAACATCCAGATAAACGTACGACCCGAGCTAAAGTACCTTGGGTAACAACTCTCCTTCAAGACTCAAATAACAACAATAGCCAAAACGATATAGTTCAAAACCCTACAATGCCTCCGTCCCCTCCTTGAGACAACAGACTTCCGCTCGGTGCTCCAAACCCTCATTCTCCCGCACATCGACTATTGCAACATAAACTATCAGGGCCTTCCACAATACACCCTCCTCCCACTACAAACTACCCTCCACACTGCCACATGCACAATCAAAGGAGCTTCTAAATTTGACAGCATCACCTCCATCCTCAAACAGCTCCAAATACAAATCCTTACCTCTAACACACAAAGCATTACACTCCCACTCAGCCACTCATCTCCAATCTGTCCTATAATCACTTGATCCAAACAGACCTCCTTTCCAACCAACAAACTTTCTATACCGCACTCCAAGATAAAAACTAATCAGCAAACCTGTCGCAGAGCATTTGAATACTACACACCATCCCTCTGGAATGCACTACCAGACACTATATGAAATATCACTGACCTGAAATCCTTCTGCAATCATCTGAAAACCCTCCTATTTTCTGAATACTATGGCCCCACCAACTAACCCCACCACACACACACTCCAATCCACACTGTAGATAAGTTATATTTATTTATTTATTTAACTGTATTTATATCCCACTTTTCACCGGGTCAAAGCGGTGGGACATATAACCAGGGGGGGGGGGAATCAAATGTGGGGGGGGGGGCATCACCGGGGGTTCAACATTGATGATTTTTTGGGGTGGACATAGAGACTGACAAGATAGCATAGTTGCTGGTTCCTATTCAGAGATGTTCTTGGAATAGGATGGTTTTTAGCTGCTTTTTGAATGATGGGAGATCACCGTTGTTCTTGATGTGGTTTGGTAGAGAGTTCCAGAGGGATGGGGCATAGAGTTCAAAAGCTCTGTTGCAGGTCCGTTGAGTTGCTTTGGTTCTTTTGTGGGGGATGGCAACGGAGCTGTTGGAGGATTGTCTGGTTGTTCTGTTGTGGGTTGGGCGAGGCAGTAGGGCGCGGAGTGGGGTGCCCTGTGTTTGGTGGATGGCTTTGTGAGTGAGTAGAAGGGTTTTGTACTTAATTCGTGCTTCGATGGGGAGGATATGAAGGTCCCTCAGAATTGGGGTGATGTGGTCTCGTTTCCTTGCATTGTGAATTATTCTCGCCATGGTGTTTAGGACAGTTCGGAGGGGATTGGTCTGTGTTGCAGGTAGGCCATGGTAGATTATGTTGCAGTAGTCCAGATGAGGGAGTGTTAGAGCTTGCATTACTGTCCTGAAGTCTTGTGGTTCGAGGAGGGGTCGGAGGCGTTGTACCGTTTTCGCCTTGTGGAATACAGTTCTCGTGGTCTTGTTGATTTGTTGCTTAAGAGTTAGGGCTTGGTCAATGATAATGCCAAGATATCTTATGTGTGGTTGTACTTGAATCTGTGTGGTTCCCATGGTGAGGTGAGTGGGTGGTTTGAAGTCTGGGTCTTTTGTTACTATAAGGGCTTCGGTCTTCTTTATGTTAATGGATAAGTTGTTCTCTTGTAGCCAGTTGGATACGTCGGTGAAACAGGTTGATAGCTGGTCGTATACAAGAACTGTTACTGTAAATAGTTAACTCATATCATTTGTACATAGTTCACTGTTATATGTTTTATGCATCTGAGGTTTTTGTTCAATGTAAACCGCTTTGACCCAGTGAAAAGCGATATATAAGCCTAGCTAAATAAATACAATTATGATCTTGCCTCACCTTATTTATCTTTTTGGTACTATTTCGGTTCCTGTGTCAGACTCCTTTCTGGAAAACACCCAGAGATGAGTAATTAATTCATTCTGGAATGGTAAGAGGCCTAGGGTGGCTCGGCAAGTTCTGATGGGTAGTAAAGAAAGAGGTGGTCTGGCCATGCCACCTTTAGTCATTACTATGAGGCTGCTAGGCTAAGATCTGCCTTGGAGTGGTGTGCCCATGAGTCCCAGGAATGCAAAGACCTTGAGAATGAAGAGCTGGGTTTATGCCCTATCACCAGCAGATAGAGACTGAGAACCCCTGGTTTTGATGATGTCACACTATAAGGGGATCTGTGCATATCTGACCAAGCTAGTATTCTCAGTTTCCAGCAGATAGTGATGTTCTTCTATGCAGTCTGGACTCATCTGAGACGGATATAAGAAAACAACAATAACAAAAAGAAACTTTTTAAGGAGAGTTCAGTAGAGATTTTACAGTACATATTTTAAGGAATTGATATTGGAGCTCCGCCCTGGACCACTGCTGTTTCCTCAGCACTTCCATGGTCCATAAGGTGTAAACTTGGTTTTCCGAGACCCTTCCCTCACAAACTCTCACCTCTTCATCCTCTGCTCCTATCCCCACCCACCTCCTAGGCCCCATCTCCTCCACCGTTATCCCCTCCATCTCTCATATTCTCAACCTTTCGCTCTCCACTGCAACTGTCCCTGCAGACTTTAAGCATGCTGTGGTCACACCTCAAGAAACCCTCACTTGACCCTACCTGTCCTTCTGACTAGCGACCCATCTCTCTCCTTCCCTTCATTTCTAAACTACTTGAACGTGCGGTTCATCGCCGCTGCCTTGACTTCCTCTCCTCTTATGCCCTCCTGGATCCCTTACAGTCTGACTTTTGTCCTTTACACTCTACTGAAATGTCTCTTGTCAAAGTCTCCAGTGACTTGTTCCTGGCTAAATCCAAGGGCCTGTACTCTGTCCTCATCCTTTTTTATCTCTCTGCTGCTTTCGACACCGTTGACCACAACCTTCTCCTTGACACCCTGTCCTCACTTGGCTTCGAGGGCGCCGTACTATCCTGGTTCTCCTCCTATCTCTCCCATCGCTCCTTCAGTGTATGTTCCGGTGGCTCCTTCTCCTCTGCTACCCTGCTCCCAGTTGGTGTACCCAAGGTATCTGTCTTGGGTCCGCTCCTTTTCTCTCTCTATACGCAGTCCCTTGGTGCGCTTATCTCTTCCCATGGCTTTCAGTACTATCTGTATGCTGATGACTCCCAGATCTACCTCTCTACACCCGAAATCTCCCCAGCAATCCAGACCCAGATCTCTGCCTGCCTTTCTGACATTGCTGCCTGGATGTCTCACCGCCGCTTGAAATTGAACATGGCCAAAACTGAACTTCTTATCTTTCCCCCTAAAACCTCCTCTCCTCTTTCTCCTTTCTCAGTCTCTGTGGATAACTCTGTACTCCTTCCTGTTTTCTCGGCCTGCAATCTGGGGGTTGTCTTTGACTCCTCTCTCTCTTTCTCCACACACATCCATCTCGTAGCTAAGATCTGCCGTTTCTTTCTTATAACATTAGCAAAATCTGCCCCTTCCTTTCTGAACACACTACTAAAATGCTTATCCACTCCTTCATCATCTCCCGTCTTGACTACTGTAACCTACTCCTTGCTGGTCTCCCTTTGAATCATCTCGCTCCCCTTCAATCTGTTCAACACTCTGCTGCACGGCTAATCTTCCGCCATCCTCGTCATGCCCATATTACTCCTCTTCTCAAGTCATTTCATTGGCTCCCTATCCGCTTCCGCATCCAATTCAAACCTCTCCTGCTGACCTATAAATGCATTCTCTCCGCGGCTCCTCAGTACCTGTCATCTCTCATCTCCCCTTATGACCCCACTCGGGAACTCCAATCCTCTGGCAAACTGATTCTATCTATGCCCCGCTCTCTTACTGCTAACTCCAGACTTCGCTCCTTTCACCTTGCTGCACCTTACGCTTGGAACAAACTACCTGTGTCTGTACGCCAGGCACCTTCTCTAACCCTCTTCAAGTCCAGGTTGAAAGCTCACCTCTTTGCTGCTACCTTTGGATCTTGACTCACCTGATCTCTTTTTCTCTCCCTTGCTCTACCCCTGCCTACACCTCCCATGTTTCGTGTGTTTTGTCTTGACTAGATTGTACGCTCTGATGAGCAGGGATTGTCTCTTACATGTCTTTGCTGTACAGCACTGCATACGACTGGTAGCGCTATATAAATGCTGAGTAGTAGTAGTAGTAGTAGTAGTAGAGTCCTTTTGGGGTCACCTGAGGTTCTCCATTCTCCCTCCACAACTTTTGAAAGGGAGCCAGGGAACTTTTGATAGATGCTGACTAGCTCATTAGTTTATTTACTTTAAAATAAAAAATAAACAACAGAAAGAGACGTTGAGTGACTCCAGTACCGGTAAGTGATCAGGGAGATGGACTAAGGGAGAGCCCTAGATGTGGTGTACGAGGGGGTACCCAAAAAAAACAGGAATAACATTGCCGTGGGCGGAGCTTGTGTAGTACGCACTTCTGCTGCTAGGCGTGTATAGTGCAACTCATTGTCAGTTCAGTGCCGCCTGTGTTGTCGACCTGGCTTGTTCTGTTCATCTGCAGTGATTGTTTTTGCTAGCGCTGTTTTGTTCTTGTTTCTTTTTTTATGATGACAAGTTTAAGTGAACAACGTGCAGCTGTGAAATTTTGTTTTCTACTCGGTAAAAATGCTGCTGAAACTGTTTTAATGTTGAAAACAGCTTATCAAGATGACGCTATGGGAAAAAGTCAAGTGTACCAGTGGTTTGCTCGGTTTAAAAATGGCGACATGTCGATTGATGACAAACCTCGTTCTGGGTGTCCATCAACTGCCCGAATCGACGAAAATATTGAAAAAATTAGAGAGCTTGTGCTCACAGACCGTCGACAGACAATTGATCAACTGTCAGAGATTAGTGGGTTATCTTGGAGCTCGGTTCAGCGAATTTTAACAGAAGATTTGGGAATGAAAAGGGTTGCTGCCGTTTGTTCCTCGGGTTCTGACTGACAATCAAAAGGAACATCGAGTTGAAACATGTCGTGTTTTGAAACAACAGTTTGAAACTGATCCAGATTTTCTGTCAAAGGTCATTACAGGTGATGAGTCATGGTGCTATGGTTATGACCCAGAAACAAAGCAACAGTCAAGCCAATGGAAGACGTCATCGTCACCCCGTCCAAAAAAATGTCGTCAAGTCAAATCAAACATCAAAACAATGCTGATTTGCTTTTTTGATGCCAAGGGGGTAGTTCATTCAGAGTTTGTTCCCCAGGTCAGACCGTCAATCAAACCTTTTTAAGAAGATTGCGCAACAGTGTTCGTCAAAAAAGACCCGATTTGTGGCAGACAGGAGACTGGTTCTTCCACCACGACAATGCACCTGCACACACAGCCATCTCTGTTAGACAGTTTTTGGCTAAAAATGGCATGGTTCCGCTGCCCCACGCACCTTACTCGCCTGACCTGGCTCCGTGCGACTTTTTCTTATTTCCACGCATGAAAAGGGGCATGAAAGGACACCGATTTGACAACATTGAAGAAGTCAAGAAAAAAAGGAGGGAGGAGCTGTCAGCCGTTTCTAAAGATGACTACAAAAAATGTTTCGAACAGTGGAAGCACCGGTGGGACAAATGTATCAGTTGTAATGGAGAGTATTTTGAAGGGGATAAGGTTGTTTTGTAAAGAATTTGAAATAAATAGCTTTTAAAAAATAATTCCTGTTTTTTTTGGGTACCCCCTCGTACTTAGATTTCAGTAAAGCCTTTGACATCGTTCCGCACAGGCTGGACCCTAAAATTACTGATTGGGTTAGAAATTGGTTGAGCAGGAGGTGACAAAAGGTACAGTAAATGGAGTTCACTCTTTGGAGAAGGAGGCTACCAGTGGTGTGCCGCAGGGATCTGTTCTTGGTCCGATTCTGTTAAATATCTTTGTTAGTGATATTGCAGAAAGACTGTTGGGTAAGGTTTGCTTGTTTGCAGATGATACCAAAATCTGTAATAGAGTAGACACCCAGGAAAGAGTTGACAACATGATAAGGGATTTAGCTAAACTTGAAGAATGGTCCAGAATATGGCAGTTGAAATTGAATGCTGAAATTGAAATTTAGGCTACAAAAATCCAAAGGAGCTGTACAGTGTAGGAGGTGAGGTACTTCTGTCCACAAAAGAAGAGCAGGACCTTGGCGTAATTGTGTCTGACGATCTTAAAGTAGCTAAACAGGTAGAAAAGGTGACTGCGAAACCCAGAAGGATGCTTGGGTGTTTAGGGAGAGGAATGGCCAGCAGAAAAAAAGGTGATAATGCCTCTGTATAAGTCTTTGGTGCAACCTCATTTGGAGTATTGTGTGCAATTCTGGAGATCGCAGCTTCAGAAGGATATAGGCAGATTGGAGTCGGTGCAGAGGGTGGCTACTAAAATGGTTAGTGGTTTTCGTTATGAAGCATATGAGGACAGACTTAAAGATTTTAGATGAAAGGCGGGATAGGGCCAATATGATAGAGATATTTAAATACTTCCATGGCATAAATGCACATGAGGTTCTCTTTCAATTGAAGGCAAGTTCTGCTACGAGGGGACATAGGATGAGAGTGAAAGGGGATAGACTCAGGAGTAATATGCAGAAATAATTCTTTACGGAAAGAGTGGTAGATGTGTGGAATAGTCTCCCAGTGCTGGTGATGGACACGAGGCCACTATCTGAATTCAAAAAAGCATGGGACAAACACAGAGGATCTCTAAAAATAAAAAGGGGACTATTGTAGTTGATATATAAGAGCAGACTAGAATAGACCATGTGGTCTTTTTCTGCCATCATGTTTCTTTGTCTGTGGAGGCCCCAAAAAGTCCCACTAAAGCAAGAGGGGCCCAAGTGGAGTTGATTTCAGTAGGCAGTCAGCTACAAATTTTTTACTCCACTTGGGTCCTAATTACCTCCCATCAGTGTTTTCTAGAAGTAATTCGGGAGGGCTATGCTCTGGATCTGGCGCTGCCTCTCTCCAACACTATTATGTTGTTGCCCTGCAAAGCTCCATCCAAGGCCAGAGCAATGGTGGACACCCTACTAAGGCTAATTCAGCTAGTGGCAGTAGTCAGGGTGTCTACAGAAGAACTAGGTCTCAGTCGATGCTCAATTTATTTTGTGGTTCCCAAGAAAGAAGGATCCTTTTGACTGGTTCTAGATCTCAAATATGTCAATCAGGCCTTGAGGGTGATCCACTTTCATAAGGAGACTTTGCGGTCTGTCATAGTTGCGGTAAGAAAGAGTGAGTTTTTAACTTCCCTGGACCTCTCCAAGGCATATGTGCATATACTTATCTGTCTGAATCATCAGCGGTACCTCCGCTTTGTGGTGCCCATGGGTCATTTTCAGTTTCGAGCTCTGCTGTTCAGCCTTGCCACAGCTCCTCGGACATTTACAAAGTTAATGGTGCTTGTGGTAGCCACTCTTTGGTGCATCCATATCTAGACGATTGGTTCATAAAGAGCAAAGTCTGTGCAAGAAAGTCGAGAAGCAGCCAGCCGAGCCATAACTCTTTTCCAATGTTTGGGATGGGTTATCAATTTCAGCAAGGGCAACTTGAAGACAATACAGGATTTAACATATCTAGGGGATCGATTTCACACCGGAATGGGTTTGGTGACCCTTTTTCAGGAGTGAGACTCGAAGATCCAGAACCAGATTCGGGGGTTTTCTCAAATGAGAGCTCCCATGGTGAGGGATTATCTTCAGATCCTGGGGCTCATGGCAGCGACATTGGATCTCTAGCCATCAGTCAGGGCGCATATGAGGCTGCTGCAGAAAGGCTTATTATCCCGTTGGTCCCCACAAATGCACTCTCTATGGAAGAAACTGCCCTTGTCCGCAAGAAACGTGGGAGGGCCTGACCTGGTGGCTGGATTCCAACAAGCTACTTGCGGGGATTCCGCTCGAACCACTCAAGTGGGTGATACTAACTATGGATGCAAGTCTTTACTCAAGCACAGACTGCTTCCAGATGGCTTGAGGGCTGATTCGACAAAAGCTCAGGCAGCTTAATGGGCAGAGTATGGGCTAGTACTTCCAGTTGATATTTGTAAAGCAGCGACTTGGTTGTCACTTATTTTCTTTGAGCGGCATTATCGTTTGGATGTACAGGCAAGGGATGGCACATGTTTTGGAGCGCAAGTTCTGCAAGCCGGGTTAGTGGGTCCCACCCAAGTTTGATTGCTGCTCTGGTACATCCCATGCTTCTGGACTAGACTGGAGGGATGATTTGGAAGATGAAAGTAGGCCTTACCTGCTAATTTTCTTTCCTTGAGTCCCTCCAGTTCAGTTCAGAGCCTGCCCATTCAGTCTGTAGCGAATCCAGATGTGGAAGAATTTGAGAAAGTGATAGCGTCGTGTTTGGACATTTTATTTTCTAAATTTTCTGTGGTACTGGATTTCGGAGAAAGGTTGGGTGCTGATTTTGCAGTTCGCAGTCCCTTTGGATCATCTAAATATTCAATTTCTGCCTGGTTTAATGTACATAGTTTTAAAATTAGTTTGCATGTTTGCACAACTTTCTCTATGTGGAGTCTGCTTTGTCAATAGAATACTGGCTTGGTCAGATATGCATAAATTTCCTTATAGTGTGACAACATCAAAACCAGGCGGTATGTTTACTAAACCGTCTTAAAGTGCGCCCAGCGTTAGTGTGCAGGATGCCATAAAAGGAGTGGGCGTTCCAGTCTAAACGTTGCAAGCGCGCGTTATCGCGCGATAATGTGCGTAGCGCACGTCAACGCGTGGTAATCACAAGTAGGCGCACTGACCTGCAAACATAGCAACAAAGGTGTAGTACAATGGTTAATACACCGACTGATGGTTACAGGGGTTATGAGTTTGACTCCCGAGTGGGCCTGCTGAAGAAGGCTGTCTGAGGCAGTACCCATTACATTTACCCACCGCTGGCTGAGGCAGTTCCCCTTTTAATGAAATCTGTGCTGCCATCAAACACACCCTCAAAGTGCCGTAAAAGAAGGTGCTGCAGAAGGCGCCTCCTAAGGCACCCCAGCGGGCACCTTTTAAAGTGCACTGTATGCTAAGGCACCCTATAATGTTGCCTATAGGGCACCCTAGAGGGTGTTTCATAGGGTGCCCTATGAGCTGCTGCAAGGGTACTGCACTGTTTTGGATGACAGCACTGCACATGTTAACGAGTGGTCATCCTAAGTAGGTGCGCTGACATGCAAGCAGCAACAGCAGCATATCACAATGGTTAATACAATGACTGATGGTACAGGGGTCATGAGTTTAACTCCCAAGTGGGCCTGCTGAAGAAGGCTGTCTGAGGCAGTACCCATTACATTTACCCACTGCTGGTTGAGGCAGTACCCTCAACATCTACCCAGTGCTGTCTGAGGCAGTACCCTTTACCTTTACATAGTGCTGTCTGAGGCATATTAGGTCGTATTTTAAACCTGTGCTGCCAGCAAACACACCCTCAAGGTGCCGTAATATAAGGTGCCCAATAAGGCACGCCAAAGGGTACAGTATAAAGTGCACTGTCCGCCAAGGCACCCTAGAATGTTTCCTATAAGGCCCCCACAGGGCGCCTTATAGGGTGCCCTATGAGGCACGGGAAGGTTACAGCACTGTTTCTGATGGCAGCACTGTGCATGTTAAAGTGTGGTAAGCCTAAGAAGGCCCCCCCACCTGCAAATACAGCAACAGAGCTGTAGCACAATGGTCAAGACATTGACTGATGGCACAGGGGTTATGAGAGCAAGTCCCCAGTGTGCCAAATGAGTAAGGCTGACAGAGGAAATTACCTTTTCTGCTATCAATCTGTGCTTCCATCTAAAACATAACCGCACCCTAGTGCCATAAATCAATGCACCTTTTAGGGTGCACCAGAAGGCACATCCTAAACAACCACGTCAGCGAAGACGGGTTATGATGTGCCCCAGAGGCTATGTTGAAAGGTTGCAAACCCCCAAGGCACCATAGTAGGCACCCCAGAAGCTGCTGAATCGACGGTCTGCCGCAAGATGCCCCAAGGATGTATAGGTGAACCCAAAAACCTTGGCCAAGTGCAGTAAGGTCCCCCAATTTGAAGGGCAAGAGATGTATGTGCCAAACAGACATGTAACCCTAACACTACACAGAGCAGCAAGGAAAGACAATGCATAAATAAAGGAAGGACGTAGATCAGACCTGATGGACCAGACGAATCAGTGTCCAGCCCATGTGGCAGCTGGAAAGATGGACAAACATATCAGGGGCAGCTGTACCGATGCACAGAGGGAAGGTAATGTACCATGCAATAATGACAGTGTGTGGCAGAAGATGGGAAGACGTGTGCAGCAGAAGAGGTAGAAGTGGCAGGATAGGTGGAATGTCAGGATGACAATGGAGTAGCAGTGCTATGCAGAGGACACACAGGAGATGCAACCAGAGAGAGCCGCAATGCAGGAATGTATAGGAGTGCAGAATGTGGGGGTAGCAGCATGCACATCAGGGTAGGACGGCACACAGTTGGCAGACACACGTAGATGGACAGAAGGATGGCTCACAAGTGTGATGAGGGTACAATGTGCTCACAGCACAGATCTGCACAGATATGACTGTTACAGGAATGAAAGGTAGTTGTGCAGGACAGGCAGACAAATGAAAGATAACAGAGAGGAATCAAACCCATGACCAGTAGCACAAATGGCAATGCACAAACCTGTAGGCCACACCACCAACATGAACGCAGTAGCAAAAGCTGCATACAAACGTAGTGCAGGGCATCACACAAGACACCTGCTGGCCCTCAGGATAGGCAAAGCCCCAACAGTAACTATGATGAAATGCACATGCAGATCTGCTGTGTAAAGAGCAGATCACAGTCTGTAATTGGGAGCACACCCACATAGGGCCACAATGAAAGGTCATGCAGTGGATACAGCATGCAAAAGATGAAAGAAACGAAATTCCAAGGGCAGCAGAGGATGTTCCATGGAGCAGGTGCATAATTTGTAACTGGACAGGAGAGAAGTGAACCTGCAAACAGGTGCACTACACACCAGCTGAACCACAGCAATATGAAACCCCCAACTGGACTGCCATGTACACACCATAAATAAAGAGACATATGTAACAGCTAATATGTGATGGGTAGGCACCTCAGAGGGGACACCCTGGTGTACAGTGAATGGATGGAGGTTTGTGTGCAGAGGTGATGAACCTGCTGGTAATTAGTGGTCATATTAGCACAACAGCAAAAAAAACAAACCCATGTGGGGATCAAACCTGCAACCAATGGTGTCAGAACACATGCCTTAAACAACTACCCCAAACAAACACAATGAGAACACAGAGCACAATGCAGAAATAGTACCACAAAGGGAGGGTGTGTATGGGAACCTGTAACACCCAGTGATGTGGCAAATGGCTAGCAGACAGACAGATGATACCATACAAGGATGTGAGCACAGGTAGGCCATGTATATGACCAGAGAAAAACTACATACAAGTGTCGGTGTGATGAAAGAGTGTTGGAGTAGCCTAGTGGTGAGAACACTGTCTGGGTCACCAAGCAACCAGGATTAAATCCCCACTAGTACCCCTTGTGGCCCTGGGCAAGTCACATCACCTTCCAGCACCTTGGAAGAAGGGTCTGCCAATCCACCTCCAGTGACACTGCCAAGAAAACCTTGGAGTCTCTGGGTAACAATGAGTCAGGACTGACCCAAAGGCACACATGGCAATGCATGTTTGTCACCATGATCAAGCAGCAGCAGAGACAAATGTATGTAAAACACATATTTTTATTTGGATACGCTTGACAGATAGTGTAGATAACGCCATCATAATATCAAGGTGAGGGGGTCCCAGGTGAAAGACACATTTAGCAGGGCAGCAACCCACATCCTACAGAAAGGCCACTGGCCCGTCAACAAATGAGGGGCAGGAGACACAATATGCATCAGGTGCATGGTGTGCAGTATGCATTAGGCCACGCCCCCCTGCTGTTGCACGCCTCCAATGTGTTACCCACATATGAGGGCATGTAGACAGTAGGCCGTGCATGATGAGGGCCCAACACACATCAATCATGATCTGTGTCCCTACACATATCTATCTGGCATCACAGGAGGCACACAAATGGAAACAGCATGTGTTAAAACGTTCTAACTTTAAAAACAAAGATCAAAAGTAATGTTACAGCACCCACATAATCTTTGATATAGGAATCCAAGCTGCAACAATGTAACCCTAAACAATCAGCTAATGCACATTGAGGATATGCGAACAGGTAGCAGAGGTACATGAACACAGCAGAATCCAAACAAAAATACCTACAGAAACATGCAGAGTTCACACTGTGCAGGAGGTCCCCCTGCACTGGTTGGTGTGTAGACAGTGTCTGTACACATATATCACGGTACATGGAATGCACAAGTGAAGGAAGACAGACACTCACACTGTCACACTTCAAATGTAATGGGGCAATGTGAGTGCAGTTACCTCAGGGGATATATAGCAATGTTCAGACATGCAATGCAAAGTTTATAAATCAATGTTTATCGTCATGTCTGTACAGTAAACAAACAAAAGAACCAGTATATAGAGATGGAAAATAAGGGCAAACATGTTACAGGAAACCACACAGAAACCATATTGCCACATGCTGTGTTTCCCCAACATAGTCAGCCATATGCACATGCCCCATCCACATTTCAACATGATACAGTGATCCCACACATGCAGGGAAACACCCTTGATGATTGAGAACATCAATTCAGGATGATGGTGTGCATGAAAGCAGTGTTGTGGCAAAACCTGTATCATGTCCAGGTGGAGAGTATGTGGACATAGACAACAGGACCTCTCCACTGCTCCCTCTATGCCACATGCATGGCTGTATGTTTGTGTTGAAACAAACAGATGAGCGTATCCTGTGTCCCATGTCACACACATGGCCAAAACACAACAACACCACAACTTTGAAGGAATGTACAACATACGTTGACAATGGCAGCCCCTGCTGCACACGTGGGGACCAGTAGACAGTGTCCAAAGTGTAAAGCGTATCTGCAATCCCACAGGTCAGGTTAATACTGTCCTTGCAACTCTAGGCATGCATAGTCAAGTGTCACAACCCAATGCGCTGCAGTCCGTGAAAGTTCATGTGTGTCTCCTGCAATGATCACGACTCCCAGCCAGAGCACGGCAGCAGCGGTGTGTTGGACAGGTCTGTCATGGCCAAAGTAGTAATTCAACAGGAATAATGTCCATCCTAGGCATGTGTTCCACTCGCAGAGGTCTAACATCCTATGCCACCATTTTCCATGGAAAGTTCCATGGTGTTGTATCCCCCAACAGGTGGCTGATGGTGATGCCAGATGCACTGCAATAGATGTGTCCGGTATGTCCTCCGCCCTGTGTCAGAGGAAGAAAAATATTGTATTGGTATGCTGCTGGCAACAGCAGCACAAATTGCAGAGAGTCAAACATTGAGAAACACATAGGAAAGGGACGCACAAGCGAACATGACATTATCACAACACGAAACACACCGCATGTGGGTGACATCCTGAACTGGAACAGCAGACACAGGTGTCACATGGATATGGACATGTCCATGCCCGTGTCACACAGGCGTCACACTGCTCCATCCTATGTGCATCAGTGCCCGTGAACAGAGATCCCGCCAAATATGTACATGACATAAACAGTAAATCACCAACATGTAAAGGCTAATGTCAGTACCAACCAAACAAAGGTGCAAACTACCTTGTGCTTGCATCAGGTGTATGTCCTGGATCCCCAGAGCTGCTCAAAGGCTATAACAGGTCCAAGTGATGGGAGGCACTGTCACCAAAATGTGTAGAATCGCCATGTTACCATGTCATGCCACTGTTGATGTATGTCCACATGATGAAGCTATCTGTGATACAAAAATGCTGGTCAACATTGGTCTGTCAGAACACAGGACATAGTTCTGCCCCCAACACACAACACATGCCCACAATGTTCAGATGGTAAACAGCAGTGCGGTACAGATAGCACACTCACCACCGCCACCCAGGTGTACAGCCCCTCACACCACATGCCAATGTGAAATGCCTGCACACTATATCATCACACAGCCAACCCCAGCAAACAGATTCACACAGTATGTTAAGGGCAGCATGCCAGCAGTAGGAGAAGGCCTGGATGTGCATAAGTGGAGAGTTGTAGACATACACGCCATGTGAAATGCAATGATACACTGGTGTTGGCTGATGGTACAATGTCGGGGAAGGGTGCAGGTGAAGGCCACCACCAAATCCCCTGGACCCCCCCCACACATGCAGCTCTGTTGGTCATATCCCAGAGACAGTGTTGCTGAAGACCCACTGTACAGGAACACATGGGGATTTGTGTGCGCACAGAACGATATGGGGTATGGAGGTGCAGGGAAAAGAGGTGAATCACAGAAAAAAGGGCGATATGACAGATCACGGAGGATATGTGTACCCCCTGTTTGCTGACACAGACAGGGCAGCAGTAGATCCACCTACCCCTGACCACTGCATGTTGGCCGACGCACAGTCACCTGCCAGTGCCCCACAGCACCCGGAGTTTCACCAACTATGTCCTGTGCATTGGGAAACACAAGGCCAACATACATATGTTACGCCCTAGCTGTACAACACACACTGCACCTTCCCATAACTAGCGTGCAGACCCACCAAACCCTGAACAGACTGACTGTTCACCATCACACTGCACAGATCTCACCCATGTGACAGTCATCACTGAGGTTTCCCTTGCAAACTACAGGGATCCGTATGCTGTCTGTCCCTTCCCTCACCTCCCTGCTGTTGTACACAGTGGTGGACAGAGGTGTCTGCTCCCTACTGTGTTGCTGTGTCACTCCAGGGTTGCCGTAATATCCTGGCTCTCCCAAATTGCTCCCAGTGCCCCATCACTGTGTGTATTGGTGTCTCAATGTTGTTTTCTACCCTGCTGTCATGTCCTGTAACACAAGGAAATATGTAGGGCCAACTCCCGTGTCCCCTGGGCATACCCATTTTTGTGGTGTGGATACCCCACACATTCGCTAACATTAACACCTGTGTGATGATGCTATGCAACTATATATCGCTATGTTGGCGTTATGCCTGCTAAACCACACCCTGATGTGTGTTTCCCACCTGACCATGATGGCTGCATGTCAACACACTGTGTGACAGTGAGAATGGCAAAGCAGGGACAGCCTACATGTGCACCTAACACCTCCCCTCCCAACAGAGTCTCTCTGTGTATGTGGACATACCCTCCCTTCTCGAGGGTCCACAATGTAGTTGATGTCGTGGAGTGCACCCCCCTCCCCTGCACACCCACACAGCCTGTACATTAGTTATGTGGTGTATGTCTTGATGTCCACAGCTGGATGTGCTCTGTCCCCCCCGCAAAAAACCACTGGAACCCAATTGCACCCCCACATGCAGCTCCTGGCTTGCATACCTCAACCTACACCTTGTTGATCTGGCCTGGTTCGCATCTGTCTGTGTGTAACTATGCAACACTGCAAGTCCTGGCTATTCAACACCCCATAAATAGGGCAACAATACCCCCCCTGGCTGGACAACGCACAGGGCCCCTATCCACCACAGCATCCATGTCACGGCTATGTGATAACCTACACAGTCAGGCACATTGTAGTGTCGCAGTAATTCCCTTTACGGACCTCACAGAACAGTAATCCACATACCACAGATCACATAGATATCACTACGTAGCACATGGAGTGCCATACAAACACAGCACACACATGGACCCTGCAACTCGGAGCATACCAACCTCACAAACAGCTTAGAGGACCTACTGATAAACACACACATCTAGACAACTGGCCCCATCCATGGTCTGCTCCCCCACTGTGAAAGCCATACCACATGCCTGTCACCCCGCTGCAAACAAAGTATCAAAACCAACAATGTGGGTCTGCACAGCAGCCCCTATCACATGCACCCACAAACCAGGTATGTCAGGCTGACACCTCCCACAAGCCTAAAGCAACACACACACACATACCACCTCCACCTGCTGCTGTACCCCCTCCCCCACACACAGTTACTGTGTATCAGGCATGAGTAGATATGATGCCGGAATGGCTAGCCAGTGTCAGTTACATGTCAGTGCATTGCTGCATATCACTGATACAAATTAGCTTAGAGTATTGGTGACAATACTAATTTAACCTGTAAATAGTTACCCTGTGAATAGTTACCCCGGTTGTCCTATGTTTCTTTTCCTGTTCTATGTAAACTCAATGTTGCTTGTATGCATTGTAGTATGTTTTGTTCGATGTACACCACACTGATTATAATAGCGCGGTATAGAAGAAATGTTAAATAAATAAATAAATAAATAAATACTGTAATACAAATGGACACTAGTATTAGCTGTACACACATATTCAAACAAATGTAGGTGGTAACAAATGCAGTACGTACATGAGAAGAGCTCCGTAATCAGCTGCCGCCTGACTGCTGTCCCCGCGCGTGTGTCACCACAGGCATGTGCTGGGGGGCACACAGGGTCATCCTCTAGATCCTCATTAATGTTGACAGGGATAAGGTGCCTGAGAGCAATGTTGTGCAGGATGCAACAGGCTAAGATGATCTCTGCCACGGTCTCTGGACGGAATTGTAAGGCACCGCCTGTCCTATCCAGACACCTGAAGCGACTCTTTAATATGCCAAAGGTGCGCTCTATGATGGAGCGGCTGGTGGCATGGGCCTCATTGTACCTCCACTCTGCACGTGTCCGTGGATGACGCACAGGGGTCAGCAACCAGGGGAGACACCCATATCCTGCAAAAAGAGGAATGTGTGATATTAAAGCAGGAGCCCATGTCCACCCAAATGGACACAGATACATATGTGCTAAACAATCGCATAACACAACGTGACATACACATATGACAGCACATGATGGGACAGCACAGCTATGCATCAGGGTGTGAAGGGCAGACACACACGGAAAGGGCTAGGTGTACGGATTGGAATCAGTAACCACAGCACATATGCTAGCAGCCATGTAACTATTACGACAAAGCTCCATAGCAAGGTGGAGTTTTAGGCCCCCCCTATTAAATCACATACAGTTGACATACCCACACACCGAGACAGACATCTGCACATACGGTTAGTAACATGAACAACATGTGCACGTCAGAAATGAGAAATACACACCCAGCAATACACAGTTCCCATACTGTCCAGCCTCAAATTGAGTGTAAAGTGCCGAGTTCTGCAGGATATAGGAGTCATGGGTGGACCCTGCAAACCTGGGAACCACATTCAGAATATGCTGATGTGCATTACAGACAACCTGAACATTCAGGGAATGATAGTGCTTGCGGTTGCGGAACACTACCTCCCTGTCTCTAGGCGGGACCAGGGCAACATGTATGCAATCAATAGCTCCCATCACGTGTGGTATCCCGGCTAACGCCTCAAAGGCTTGGTTCAGGGTCCCCCACTGTTGCCTAGTGTGGGGAAGGGCTATGTAATTCCCCACCCGGCTGACCATGGCACGCAGTACCTGGTGGAGACAGCGTGAGAAGGTGGGGCGGCTCATGCCACCCACTGTGGCCACCGATGACTGGAAACAGCCAGAGGCAAAGAAATGTAGGGCACCAAGGAGCTTGACCAAACCCGTTATGGCATGTGACCGACCAGTCAGGGGCTCGAGGTCAGGTCTGAGATCCTCGTACAACTCCAGAATAGCTCCTGTGCTCAGGCGGTAGAGGGAGATGACCTTGTCCTCACACATGCCCTGGAGCTGGGCCCTGGGCCTGTAGAGGCGAGGCCGGCAAGCCTGCACCCCAGCATGTCTCCTGCCCCGTGCGGGTACAGCCCCTGCCTGGCCTGCCCCCACAGCTGCAGGTCTGAGTTGCAGCGGGTCCACACCCATGCCCTGTGCCGCAGCCCCATCGACACCATCTCCTCCATCAGGCAACCGCAGCCCCTCCTCAACAGCGACCGCAACCGCAGCAACCACAAAGGCTGCCATACACACAACCTGTCCAAACGCACAATGACACACAGACACTGACACCCACCTCACTGACCAGGACACACAGACAGACAGACACACAGGCCAAACAACACTCACAAACACAGCCACTACACACAAAGCACCGTCTTCTGACTCGCGTCAACCTCCACAAACACGTCACCAACTCAGTCTCTCTCCAACACAATCCCATCAATGTGTCCCAGATGTGCAGCTAAATTTAAAGGGTAGAGGTATGTTGTGCGCGTTGCTCATGCGCTGATACATGGGCGTGGCTGTTACGCGTGTTGCACATGCGCTGAGACGTGGCCGCGGCCGTTATACATGTTGAGCATGCGCTGAGACGTAGGCGCGGACGTTGCACGTGCACGCAACGCGTGTTACCTGATATCACCCTATAAATACCTCTGCATATGTAGGCCATTTCGAGGGTTTTGTGTAGGAGAGAGAGAGACAGACAGACAGACAGAGAGAGCGAGCGAGCAGGCGTGTGGTATTGGTTAGTGTTTGGCGGAGTAGTGTTGGTGGAGAGAGTCAGCGGCAGTTGGAGAGGTGTTGCAGGGAGCAGAGGCAGGTGGAAAGGGTAGTGAGACAGCAGAGGAGAGAGAGAGGAGGGGCGGTGAGCAGCAGGTGAGACAGACAGAAGAGGTGAGAGGGGGCCATCAGGGGGAGGGGGTGGTGGGTAGGTGTGGGGGGAAGCCCTGTAGGTGGGGGCAGGGATGGCTGATGGGGAGGGGGAGGGGGGCAGCGTAGGGTGCTGGAGCAACAGCACATGGCTGGGTTGGAGGTGGGGCGGCCACCTGCTCAGGCGGGAGGGAGTGGTGGGCATGGAGGGGGGAGGCGGGCACATCAGGTGGGTCACAACCCACACAGGGGCCCCCCACTGCCAAGAGAAGGAGGATCCCTGTGCCTGTTGCTGCGCGGAGGAGGGCTGTGCATTTCAGCCCCCAAGAGAACCACATCCTGCTGGCCTGTGTCCTCGAGCACTATGATGTTCTGTATGGGCGGCTCAGCAGCAGCACTACAGTCGCCACACGAACAGAGGTGTGGGAGGAGGTGCAGGTGGCCGTGGCTGAGGCAGGGGGGGCACCTAGGGACCTGGACAGCCTCCATAAGAGATTTAATGACATCAAGCGTGGGTGCGAGCGCACATGACAGCTGAGAGGCAACATGCCATGGGCACTGGTGGGGGTAGCCCCTTCACCCCAACCCTCACCCCCCTGGAGCAGGAGCTGGCAGACAGACTCGGGCCAATATACCTGCATGGCCTTCCAGAGGCCCTGGACACCGCCCATCCACGGGCAGGTACGTATGTCAGCCTGTGCTCCCTCTCTCTCTCCCCACACCGCATCTGCTGCTGCTGCTTCCCCCCACCCCTCACTCCTCTGGTATGTCCCTTCCCCCACCTATCTCATGGTGAGGCCACAGTGTCATGTGGCTAACATGATTTACGTCATCCTCATTTCTGGCCCCCAAACCCAAACTCTCACTCTGTGAGGGCACCTACCCACCCCAAACAGACCTCTCATGTTGGAACTGGGCCTACCACAATCCCTCCAACCCTATCCACATACCCCTCCCCTCCCCGCCTGCTCTCCCCCCCCCTGGCCCCTGGAATGTGCACACAAGTACAGATGAAGTCGCCTTTGTACATGACCGTTTGTATCCCGCTCCCCTCACCTTTTAGCCTCAGCTGCGACCTGGCCCCTGCCTGTGGAAAATGCCTCCATTGCTGCACCGTTTCATGGGGGCCTCCAGGTCTCCCGCACTCCCCGGTCCTCTGGCCATGGCGGGGGTAGTGAGCCCCCTCTGTCTCCTACTTGTCACATCCAGTCTCCTCTCCTACCCCAAGCTCTCTCCTCTCTCTCCTTCGGATTCCATCTGAGCCGCCTCTCCACACTAACCCCACCTCGAGTAGCTGGTCTCCACCGTCCCACCGACACCTCCGGTCCCACCATCCTCTGATAGTGAGTCATGGCAGTCAACCCTTCCACACCCCTCCCCCCTCAGTCACGGCGACATAAATAGTCATGTCCGGACAGCTCCACCCCCCATGTACGAAACCCCTCCCTGCTACCCCCCCGTATAGCCCCTGCTCTCACCCATCGCAACAACACACCAGCATGGTCATTGCCCTGTGCTACCTGTCACCTCTAACTATTCACCCCCCAACTGCCCTGACTCTGTGCCCCCTTTACCTGACCACCACCTGTTAGGCCTTATCGCTCCTCATTCCCAAAATCAGCCTCGCCCTGGTTCCACTACTCTAATGAGTAACCCCCCTGCCACTGACCCCCCAGCTCTCTCCCCCACTATGTCCACACCCCCTCATCCACTATGTCCACTAATTCCACTGCTGAGTCTGTGGCCCCCATAACTGCTGTACCCACCGCTGCTGTGGCGCCTCCCGCTCCCCACATCCTGTGCCCTGTTAGGCGTTCACCCCACAGCCATGGCTCTCTCATGCTACCCGCTATTTGCGGTCCTGTGCCCACTCTGCTGAGCAGGCCTGGCACACAACTTGCTCCAATGCTGACCATCCCCACATTAGAGACATGCCCCTGTCCAGACCATCAGCCATTTCCGCCTCCAAACCAACGGCCCTGCCCAGCTGACGACCTCGCTTGTCTCTCATCCCCATCGTCTGTTCTGTGCACTTAATCCTCCCCTCTGCGTGCCCACATCTCTGGCACCTACCTCCTGTCGTGCGCAAACCGTGGCATGGCACCCCCATGACCAGATCCATGACACCACCCTCCATGTTCCCACCCCCTCCCCCCTCCCGTTCCCCCAGCCCCATCCTACCCCCCTGCTTCCCCCACCCCCTGCCCTCTTGTCACTGATGAGGACACAACACCCCTCCAACGTCCACTGGGCTGCCCACCTGCCACTCCGATGCCAGGGCCACCCACCTCCCCAACCCCATGTCTAACACAATCGTCACCCCCCATTACTCAGATTCGCATCCCGTCACTCCCCACCGCTACCGTATCACCTGACTGCCAGCATGCTATGGTCACAGCCCTGCCCATGAAACCCTCACCCAATCCCTCCCATCCCCTGACTATTGTGTCATCTCTCCCCTGCCCATCATGTCCACATTACGTGAGCGTGCTGCCTACCACAGCTGCCTCGGCGCCCTCTCCCCACATGCCCTCCGTGATCACACACAATCCAGTATCCGTCCCCTATATTCCAACGCAACTGGCCGTAGATGAGTCGTCTATGATGTGCCTCTGGCGTTGTCGAAAGGCCTTTGACCTGTCGTCACCCCTCTTGCTCTCTGCTGCCAACATCACCGTTGTCCACCACCGTCCACCTATCACCCTGTCACCAGTCGGATCACAAGGGATCTGTACCTTCCTGGTCCCCCCCACCTCCCCCGCCGCCCCCACGGTGTGCACATTGGTGGCTCCTCCACCTCCCAAATCCCTATACCTGTGGGTGTACCTCATGGTTCTGCCCAAGGTCCAATCTCCTCTCCCCCATGCCCAGTCCCCTGGTGCCCATATCTCTTCCCATGACTGCCATTGTCACCTCTATGCTGACCACCCTCCATTCTACCAGTCCATGCCTGTGATGACCCACGCACATCAGGCCGTGATCTCGGCCTGCCCCTCTGACATTGCTACTTGGATGTCCCACCGCTGCTTGTCGCTGCCCATGGCCATAACCGAACCCCTTGCCCCTCCCACTGATGCCTCCCCCCCCCCCTCCATCCCCACTCACAACCTCTGTGAAGAACTGTGTCAGCCTCCATGCCTCCCTGGCACAGACCCTCGGGGTCGATGCAAGTCATCTCTCCCCTCCGCATCACATACCCACAACATTGCTGACACATCCCGTTTCAATCCCTGCAGCATCCCCTGGAACCGTCCTGTCCTCCCTGATGACACTCCTAAACTGAATGTCTACTCTGTCGGTCCATCACACCATGATCACTGTAACCTCCCCCTTGCTGGCCACCCTGCTGACCACACCCCAGTCCTCTCCAGTCTATTCAACGGTCTGCTGCCTGTCTGAAGTCCCGTCAGTAACGTATTGCACACATCGCTCCATTTCCCATGTCTCTTCAGTGGCCCCCTATCATTTATTTATTTATTTAACAGCTATTATATACCGCGCTCTTTGTTATCAGTGCGGTTTACATTCAACAATATGTTACTCAGACAGTTAAGACCTGACCTAAGTTTACAGATAACAGGGAACGTAACATGGATGTGAACTGGGGAAACTATTTACATTTGAACAGATATCCTGATGGTGTTCTATTTACAGTAAAGTACATCGTGCAGCAGTACAATTCTATATGGTCTGTGTTACCTATTCTGTAAGAGGCATATTTGGTTATTGTCATCGGGAGGTCAGTTTCAGGTCTCCCGTAAGCCACAGTTACTTGTCATCCATGGCTCTGCAAGTGATTGCCCTTTTGGAATCACTGTCAGGCTGGTACCATGAGGAGGCTTTTTCCTGCTAGTTTGCAAGTGCAAAGAATGTGGGGAAAAGCGGAAGGAGGCAGGGCCGAAGGGAATTTCAAAATGACATCCCAACATGTACTTCTGCCAGCCGCATCAATCTAGCTCTTGTTCATGTTCCCTGAGAGGAGACGTATGCACACTGTAGGCATCACATATTCTTCTGCCCATGGAGGGCCAGAGGAATTTTCCAAAGGGTGGGGCAATCCGCTGGTAAATCCCATTTTTCTGGGAAAATTCTTTTGAAAATTGCTCTTGGAAGTCTTTCATATGAAATAGAAATATGTTCTTAACATGCAGAATCTGTCGGACTGCTTTGCTACATCTTTTTCCGTATCCTGTTCTGATCTCTCCTCCAAGTCCATCTTGAATGGGACCGTGAAGTATTGGACCCTTGAAGGGCTTTTTAAAAAAAAAAATAGGCAGCACAGCCCATTTGATTAGTTAAAGTGATTTGCAGCACTCCTACTGAATAGCATCACTCATTCTACTCTTATACATAACAATTCAGATTCCTTTAACATCTTTTGATGCCTATCCACATAAAGGGTATCGTTTTATAATAGCCCCCCCCCCCCAGTAAAGTCCAAAAATGTACCTGTTTAATAAACACAACATCAGTGCTATGTTCCTTAAAGGAATAGGCTTCTACAGACAGTGATCTCAAATTTAAACTTGCTCTGACGCAAATGCGTGTATGTACTCTTTGGTCTTGATTTTATAACAGAGCGCCTATGTGGAATGTCAAAAAAGGCTCTTCCTATTCGTCTCCCATATTGCATTCCTACCCCTCTGTCCAACCTATACATGTGTTCAGTCGTCTGCCAATCTTAACTTTACATACCCCCTCTCCACCTAGACACCCTCTCACCTACTCTGCACCTCGAATTGTCGTCAGGTAGCTATGCCTATTGCATGTCCTGCCAATGCTGGATTATGGGCCTTTCCAATGACTGCACCCTTCTCCTGGGATCCTCTACCTGTCACTGTCCACCACGCCTCCCCCCTGGGCATATGAGACCCCAATTAGAGAACCCAAGCCCTCTCTAATGCCTCCTGTCCCTGACACGTCCTTTCCCGCCGTCTCCATAGACATGTTGCTGATCGTGGTGCGTGTCAAATGCTATAGCTAGCTTACATCGTATTGTGTCCTGTCACGATTGCGGGCTTCAACGGGCAGGGACAGTCTCCTGTTATGTCTGTACAGTGCTTCCCATGTTGCAGCGCTCCGTATATATGCCTAGTGATACCAACTATCAGTACATTCAATGTTGACCTTACTGCTCCCGACCCATGTCTGCAACACCCTTTGTCTATACATCTGCCATCTGCCTGCACCTCCCCCACCTTGTTCGGCACCCATACCATGTGCCCCTGCCAGGGGCACATGGGTGCACTGTACTGCATCACACCCCTTTGTCTGTGATCTCCCTGCCCGAAGCTCACATGTGTTTCAGATGGCATCCCTGTTCCCATCTGCTATGGACATGTCTCTGCAAGCATGCCATGACACGCACCCCACCCCATGTTACTGCAACCAGGCTGAGGAAGAGGGGGATGCCCCTCCCGCCCGCTGCCTCCCTGCTGGATCCGCTGGAGTCTCTGTCCCTGGCCCTGGCCACTCAGGTGGTGGGGTAACAGCTATTCTGTACTCCTCCTTCTTATTCACTCATATTTTCACCCCCCCCCACCTCGCTACACAGCAGCCCTCTTACCCCAGCTGCATACCTCCCCTCCAACGCATATTCGTCATATCTATTCCCCCCCATCCCCTCGCCCTTGCCTATGGGGCTCTCATCTTCTAGCCGTCATGGAGCTCTCCGTTGCAATTCCTCACCTACTCATCGCATGCGACTGTAACCGTCACCTCAATCCCCCCTCCTCTACAAGGGAGCACGATTTTGCCTCTGTCCTTCATGACCTATCCTTATCACAATACGTTCCTGTCCCTACTCATTCCGCCGGCTACACACCTGATCTCCTTTGGACTTCATCCCCCTCTACCCTGCAGCTGCACCTTTCCATTCCGTGGACTGACCACCCCTGCCTCTCCGTTTCCTGCCCTCACTTTAGGACGCACCCTTGCCTTCATCCCCTTCAGCGCCTCCTCATTTATGATACTCCCGCCGTATTACTCGGCTCACCATCCAGCTCCTTCCCCCTGCAACCAAATGTCTCCCCACTGACATCCCCACCCTCTCCCCAACTCCCAGGCCTCCTCCTGGTCCTCCACCCCTTCTGCGGCTCCAGACCACTTTGCGCCCCTGCAACCCTGTCCGCCCAGGCACTGCCTTACACAACCCATGTTTTATAGTGGTCATTGCTTGCTACGTACCCATCTACGCAGAGGCAAACAACTGTGGCGGAAGTCCCCCTTCCCAGCTACATTGTCATCTTTCAGAGCACACCATTCCTACTACCATTGCAAGGTTCATCTCGCAAAGCAAACATATGTCTCCACCGCCATTATTAACGCCCCCAACCATACCCGTCATTTGTATACCACACTCAAATAGCCCATGTTCCCTGTAAAATAGTTATCTCCAAGTTATAATGCCCTGTTCAATGTAATTTCAGTTTGTTCAATGTAAACCGCACTGATGCAGAATAGCGCGGTATATAAGAGAATGTAAATAAATAAATAAATCCCTCACCTCTCTCCACTCTGCTACCTCAGCCATACCCATTCAGCCCACTCCACCTCTACCACGTCTAGCGTTATTGCTCCGTGATATGATCTCTCCCCTGAGAACATCCCTTCCCTCTTGTCCCACTGCTATTCACGCACCCCCCTCTGCTGCCCCACCCCCCACCCCCTTCTCCCACCTCTCACACACATGGGCCTCCTTCCCCTTAACCACCTCAGCGGAGCTCCACCAGCCATCTCCTCCTCCAATAGAACATCCTGCCCTCTCACCCCATCCACCCCACTTGGTTACTTACCCCATCCTTGGCACTCTGTGCCCCTATTTGCCCAATGCGCAACACACGTCATTCCACATGGCCCTTCCCAAATCCCTGATGCATGCCCTAGCCCGCCCTAGACCCACATTACCCACACTCGACCCTTTGGTCCCAGCCCATTTCCATCCAGTTGCCAACCTCCTCTTTCTATCATAATCACTTGAGGGATTGTTTGTGCTCTGCTCTCTCACCATTTCGACTCCACCAGGTTCCCTAGCCCCTGTCAATTATGGATCTGTCCAGGCCACAGCATCTGTTCTACTTGCCTTCACAAACTCATTACATGTAGCTCACGACCACGGGGATATCTCGGGGGCAGTGGCTGTGGATGTACCTGCCGCCTTTGATCAGGTTGACCACTCCCGACCTCCTCCCCCTCTCCACGAAGCAGGTCTCTGTGGCACCATCTACCACTGGTTGCACTTCTTCCTCTCCTCCTCTCCATCCACCCCTCCCCCAACCCCTTTCCACCACCCTGTGGGGTCCCCCAGGGCTCTGTGCTTGCTCCTCTCCTCCTCAACCTCTTCCTTGTCCCTCCTGCCCTTCTCATACAACAGTCTGGGATCTCAGCCCTCTACCACGCAGATGATATTGTCCTCCCTCACCACACCTCCCCCTCTCACCCTGACCTCTCCGCACATAACTCCTGTCTTCCCACTGTCGCTACTTGGCTAACCCAGAGCTGCCTCCATTCCAGCTTATCAAACACTGTCGCAATCTGGTTCTCCCATGGCAGCCCGCCCCCCACAATAGCCCCCTCTTTCTCTGATTTTCCCATCCCCCTAGGTCTCACGTTCTGCTAGCTAGGTGTGCTCTGCGACTCTGTTCTTTCCTTTCAGGCGCACGTCTCTCAGGTCATCCAGACCCCCTTCCTCTGTCTGCATCACAGTCGCGCTATACGCCTTTTTCTCACTCCAACCGCCCTCACCACACTGCTCTTATCACAGATCATGCCCCGCCTATAACTCTCTAACTCCATCCTCACCAGTCCTCAAAGGACGCAACTCGACAGGCTACAAAGGATGCAGAATACAGCTGCCCATATCATCACCCACTCCTCCCCACGGGACCATATATCACCTCTTCTGGCTCATCTTCAATCGTTACTTGTCCCCTTCCGGTTGCAGTGTCAACCGCTCAACATCGACCACAAGGCGCTCCACACCAACACCCCGCAATCATTGGCAGACCTCAACACCTTACACACCCCCATGCACACCCCCCGGTCATCTCATCGCAATCGCCACCATCTCCCCCCCCCCTCCCTTGCACACCTTCAGTCCATTTGTTCCTCAGCCTTCGTCTTCACAGGCCCTGCCCTCTGTGACTTTCTCCCTTCCTCCCTCCATCTAGATTCCCAGAACCACACCTTCATGTGTAATCTACGGACCCATCTCTTCGCCCTTGCCGTTGATCTGTCCTCCCCCTTTGTGTGACACGATCCCTACATCTCGTGCTGTCCTCCTTCCCTTTCTGTATACCTCTCAACATTTGTGACCTCCTTTCCTCCTTCCGGCCTTGCACCCCCTTGTGTGATGCTTTGTATACTGTATACCGCTCCTCCTCATTTAGGAGTGGTATATCAAATAGACTAAACAGAAACATAAACATTCAAACACCATCAGGACTCTAACACACGCAGATCAGAGTCTGTCTGTTTGTCATACCATATTAACAGCGATGCGTGTGCTTGGCAGCGCCCTATATTTGCATAATAGTATTGGTCTGCAGTGTGGTCATGCTGGGGCGGGACACGTTCAGGGCACCCCCAGGTGTACATTGACTATGGGGGGGATGTTGTGCACACGTGTACATGTATTGTAACCCACGGTTGACCTGTCATGTGTATTTAATTTTAATTTAATTAACAGATTATTTATATACCGCTCCTTCCATTGATCAGGTGCGGTTTCCATATAACAACAATAAACAGTGTGGTCTGTTTTTACATATAACATTTGTAGCTAGGTAAATACAGTTAACAATTAACAATTAACAGTTAGTAAACTATGTACAGTTGAACATAATTAAACTATATACATTGTTCTGTTTTTCATTTACTTATTCGCTTTGTTTTAGGGTGTATCACTTCATTCTTTTGATGAGTTGTGTATTACTCGGGGTAGGATTATCCTTTATCCAGTTGGGGTGTGTTGGGTGTGCTGGTCAAGGATCCATAATGCTTTGTGAATAAGTGTGTTTTGAGTTTTTTTCTGAACTCCATTATGTCGGGTAATTGTCTTAGTTCTATTGGGATTGTGTTCCACAAGATAGGGGCTGCATGGGAGAAGGCTTTCTTGTTAGTGGATTTATTGGCCCTAATGAATTCTTTTGGTGTGGTTAGTTTATTTAGCTGGTCTCTCCTTTGTAGATTATGTGTAGGTTCTATTTTGATAAGGTTATTTATGGGCAGGGGTGCTGTTTTTGTTATGGCTTTGTAGGTGGTTAATATAGTTTTATATTCTATGCGGCTTTGAATCGGGAGCCAGTGTAGATATTCTAAAATTGGGGTTATATGTTGGAAAGGTGGGGCTTTCGTTATGGTCCTTGCTGTTGCGTTTTGTGCTAATTGAAGTTTTTTTATGGCTTCCTTGCTTACGCCAAGTAAGGTTAGGTTTGCGAAGTCAAAATGTGGGGTTATGATTGCTTGTATGACGCGTTGGAAATCCTGTAAGTGCATTAGTGGGCGGAGTTGCTTTAATATTTTTAGTTTAAAGTAAACTTTTTTTGCTATGTTTCTTACATGTGTGTCCATGCTGAGATGTTTATCCAGTATAACACCTAAGTAGCGTATTTCAGTTTTCAGTATGATATTATTATTTTGCAATGTAATATGCGAGGGGGGAATAAATGTTGTGCATTTAGTTACTATTAGGGCTTCTGTTTTTGAGTGATTGATGTGTAGATTGTTTTCATTTAGCCAGGTGTTGATTTCAGTGAGGCAGTCGTTAATGAGTTGTGTAGGGATATTTGGGATTTTGAATGGGACATACATCATTATGTCGTCCGCATATAAGTGATAGAGGACATTGAATTTTTTAAATATTTTACAGATGTGTTTTAAATATATGTTAAAAAGCAACGCTGACAGAGCTGAGCCTTGTGGGAGGCCTAGTTCTTGCTTGTATGTTTTTGATGAGAGATTACCGATTTGTACCGTTTGTGATCGTTCTGTTAGATAAGAAGTAAACCACTTTAGGACAGTGGATTTAATACCTATTTGTTTAAGTTTATTGATCATTATTGAGTGGTGAACACTGTCGAAGGCTGCAGACACGTCTATGAATATGAGTAAGAATGCTTGTTTAGGTTTGTCTATTCCCCTCACAAGTGTATCGATTAGCACTGTTAGTAGTGATTCTACTCCGTGTCTGGGGCGAAACCCATATTGCTGGTCGTCAAGTGGGGCTGAGCTATCAATGAATTCTTGTGTTTGAATTTGTACAGTTTTTTCGATTAATTTGGCCATGAATGGAATACTCGATATGGGTCTGTAAGAATTAGGTGATGATTTGTCAAGGGTAGTATTTTTTAGGATTGGGCGGATCTGTGCGTGTTTTAGGGTAGCGGGTAGGTATCCACTTTTTAGGGAGAGGTTTATTATTGGGAGGATGAACTGAGAGAGTACAGGTAGGGAGTTCTTTATCCAGGTTACTGGACAGGGGTCAAGTAGAGATGTAGTAGTATTAATGTTTGTGATGATGGATTTGAGTTCAACTTTGGTTAAGGGTTGAAATACAGACCATTCATCTGTGTTAGGTATTTGTGAAGTGTCTACTGGCTTAGGTGGTATGGGATGGTACTTTGTCTTGTTCATGTAGTAATTTGCCAGTGTTTGTGGGGTAATGTCTGTGATTTCATTACTGGAGTTGTGATTATTATTAGTCAGCTTTTGGACAATTGAGAAAAGTTCTCTAGGTCTATTTATTGCGTTGTTTAAGATAGAGGCGTGGTACTTTTTCTTGGCATTGTTTATTGCGTCTTTATACTTGTTGAGTAGCGTGAGGTATGAGTCTTTTGTAATTGTGTTTTTATTTTTCCGCCATTTATATTCGGCTTTTCTTAAGTTCTTTTTCATTAGCTTTAAATCTTTATTGTACCAGGGGGTTTGATCTTTTTTAGGGTGTGTGTTTTTCTGAGTTATTTGTTTATTAGCTGCAGCATTTTTGATGGTTTTGTGCCAGTTCGTTACTGCTGCATCTAGGTTTATTGGTGATGTAGATAAATTAGGAATTATTATGTCAAGGAATTCTTCTTCATTGTATTTTTTAAATCTTGATGTATGTGCATTAGTTGTTGTTCGTTTAACTGATGTGTTTATTGTGATAGTAAAGTTGATAAGGTAGTGATCTGACCATGGGGTTCGTGTGCAATTGAGGGATGTTGGGTTATAGAGTTGGTAGAGTTCGTTTGGTAGGAATACCATGTCAAGGATACCACCTTTTTCATGCGTGCTAGTGTTTATTATCTGGTGAAAATCCATGTCTATTGTTGAATCCATAAAGAGGGAGGCATATGATGCTGGTAGTGATGGAGTGTTGAAGTCTCCAAGCATAATAATTGGATTTTGTTCAGTGGAGGAACTTAAAAAGTCAATTAGTGGGTCTAGTTTTTCTGATTGTTTGTCTGGTGGTCTGTAAATTAGGCAGATTGTTATGTTGCCAATTTTCACAATAAGGGTATCTATGTTGGTGTGTAGGTTCGATGTTAGTTTTTTGGCTTTTAGTTCTTTTTTTGACATTATTAGTACTCCACCACCTTTTTTGTGAGTTCTATGTGTGTAGAATGTGTCGTAGTTATTGTTGCTTAGTTGATTTAGGTAAACGTTGTCTGTGTCTGATAGCCATGTCACGGTTATACATAGTATATCTGGTTTTTGGTTGTCTAGAATGTCTGTGAATATAGGTAGCTTATTTTTCATTGACCTGGCATTGATTAATATTGTTGATAATGATTCTAAGTTTTTACATATCATAGTGTTTGTTGACTGAGGGGATGAGGAATATTTTATGTGAATTAATCTATGGTTTTTTGTTTTGGGATGATGTTCTATGTGTGGATGCCATGATTGGGGGTTGTTTTGTGCAAAACTGTTTATGATAGGGATATTTTTCACATTATTGTTGTGTAGGCTCTGAGTAATAGTTATTAGTATTGCTAGTGTGATACTAATTAGTATTATTTTACATTTGTCAGAGTTGATTAGTTGCATTTTGGGTGATATATTATACCGGTGCTAGTTAAAATTAATATTAATGTGGGTGCAATTGCTGTTATAGGTACTGGTAACAGTAAGAGGTTGCTATCAATGTGAATGTATATACAGTTTTGGATTACTGACAACAGTACTATATTACTAGCAATGTTATATGCAGATATCGTTGAAAATACTGACAACAGTACTATATTACTAGCAATGTTATATGCAGGTACAGTTTTAAGATATTAACATTATATGTTACGTTCTTAATTTCAATGCAGGTACTGATGAGATAGTGTACACAGTGATAGGAGATTTTGTTATGACACCTCAAAGTTATTTGCAATTTTAAACCAGTAGTGTAAAAGTTTTTGTTTGTATTTGTTTATACTTGCTGCGATTTGAAGGTCTGCTGTATAGGAGATGTACGCAGACTCAACCCTGGGGGAGCTCTGCTGTGCTTTGTTGCTGTTGCTGTATGTATGTATGCTCTCACCCAACCCAGGTGACTACAGTATCATGGGGGCACCTGCTAAGGAGGATGTGGATGAGTCTCTGGATGGGGGCGGACCTGAGGATGCAGTGTCCCGTGACATGGCTGCTGGGGAACAGACACCAGCCAGCCCAGAGGTGCCGGAGGTACAGGGCAGGGCCACCCTTGTCGGTTCTGCAATGGGGGCGTTGCGAGCCCCGAACAGGCTGGGCCGGCCAATGTCCGCAAGAACAGCCCCACCCCATGCAGGACCGCGGTGCAGCAGGTGCAGCTCCTACAATGTTGGCCACCATCCTTGCAGAGCTGAGGGCCCATGGTGCAGGTGGGTATCCCCAGACACGCTGCTCCCCATGGTTGTGTGGGCAACATGCACAGGGGGTATGGCTTCTGTCGACACTGCTGATGCTGACTGGGGTTGGGGGAGGGGTGTCATGTGCCAGGTGTGTCCCACCCTCCTGCCGGATGGTCTGTCCAGTGGCAGCACGTTCTGGGGTCTCAGACCCACACCTACTGTGACTGGCCATATACCCCAGGTGTTCAGACAGCAGTAACCACTATTGACGGGCCGCCCAGACACACTGACCAGCAGACACCCTTCCATGGGTACCGGATTGGAGCATGTTGTGTCCACATGATGTGCCCTATCCACACGCATTTCAGGGGGCAGTGAACCCCTGATATAGATATGTATGTGTGTGCACTGAGCCCTCACATCACATGCCTTACCTCTGACAAGCTGTGTGCACATGTGGCCTCAACAGCTCAAACTGCCACACTGCCATGTGTGAGACCTGTGATTCCCATGACCACCCATCATGACCACTGTCAGGCATGTGGATGGCCCATGGGACACACATGTCTACACCTGGACATGCACTGTTGGCTGAGCCATGCATGGCTCTTCCTAGACCTAGAATCAATTGGTCACCTCTAGGAGCAAACTCTATTGCTATGGGAATGATGGTACACTGTGCTCACCTTTCTACCACTTGTACGTATAACGTGTTTAGATGTCTACCAAATCCACTATTGTTATGTTTGTGAATCAAGGTCTCAGTCTACGTCGCACAGCGTCATCTCCGGGCTCTGTATCCTGCCCATACACTACGCAGTTGTTTACATCAATGTCCTTCCTTCAATAGCTACACAATAGTCATTCACTTTTTGTGCACTTTGTGTATACCTTCTCGAGATATGCCATCTCAGGGTCCAGTTTAGACTGGTACATAATGTCTGTCCATTGGAGCCCCATATTGGTATTCTCGATCCCGCTCAGGGATCCTCATCTGCATCCCTGAGTGGGCATCGAAAACACCAATAGTGAGCTACATTGGAGAGACGTTACGCACCAGTATAAACCGGACCCTGGAAATGGCATTTCTAGAGAATGTATACACAAAATGCATAAAAGTAGCAACATAATGTGTAACTATTATAAGAATGTCAGTGATGGTAACAACAGCATATTGTGCGGGCAGGATACATAGCCTGACAGCGACACTATATGTTTCTGACTGAGACCCGGATACACAGACATTAGAATTGTGGATTGATATGGTATAAAACGGACCTGCTAGTTTCACGTGTTGAAAGAGTGAGCACAGCTTTCCCTCATTCCTCCACGCATGGCTATTCGGAGGACCGATCAGGTGGCATATGCGTGGCATGTGTATGTGTAACATTTGGGTCACGAGGGTATCTCACACATCACCTTGTGTCCCACCCACAGGCACTCAGCGGGCTCACCAGCAGCTACACGAGGATCTGGGGGCTATCACTCGTGAGCTGCAGCAGACGAGGACCACCAACACTATGATTGTGGAGGAGCTGCAGCGGAACAGGGCCACAAACGCAATGATTGTGGAGGAGCTGCAGCGGAACAGGGCCACAAATGATATTATGGCGGGGGTGTTCCTCAGGATTGCAAGCACACTGGAGACCAGACCTGACCAGATGCAGCGGCCTGCACCAACACCGCCACCGGAGGCTGCATCACTGAAGCAACCACAGGGGGGTGGGTTGGCACATGGGCGGGCCGTGCAGGGCGGGCGGGGTGGTCGGTGTGGGCGGCACGGCTGGCCATGGAGGATGTGATGGAAAAGAAATAAACTGTCCTGTACCTGTACATTCTGTGTGTTGGATTCCGATTTGTGGGGCTGTGGTGCCCGACGACGCCCACACCGCATGTTGTCTCCCCGGCCACGTGCCCACACTCATGCCCCTCAGTGCGGGGGTGGCTTTACTGACAGTTCCCAGTGCACAGTGGTCCTGCCAGACCCTGTGTATCATGCACAGTGTCAGGTCCCAGCCCCTGGGCCCCAGCGTCGGGGGATAGCCACGCTCCCCAGTTGCAAATGGCACATATCCTGGTGCCACATGTCTGGTGCTGGGACCTGTTGCTGTCATGCCCCCCAATAAACCCCCTCCCAGCATGGTCCACACATGTGCGAACCGTCTCCCTGGCCGCACATGGCCTACGTGGCAGGCCTCCCATATTGACCTGCCTGCAGCACTGACAGACATGGCTGGCTTTCATAGGTCAGTTGCTCATTCTTGCATCCACCTATGGTCACCCACTGCCCATCCCTGAGACATGCATGTTCCTGTGCCGCCCGCATATGCCATCCCTCTGGGCAGCTCCTTGGTTCAGAGGCACACCTTCCCCACCAACCACAGGCATCGCTATCATCAGTTTCAGCTATTGGCACACATGCATCATGCATCTGATATGGTTCTCACACATTACACTCAGCATGCACGTGACCAGGTACTGTGCAACATGATCCACATCGGCACACCACACTGTCTACTGTGCACACACACGCCCACACACATGGCCATTCCCCCCAGCCACGTGTGGGGACAGGACATGTCTGCTACACATGTCTACCTTGCATACACATACCTCCCAACACACATGTCCCAGAATCATGTCCGCAGCCTTTCTGTAGGAATGACGAAGGACCATTGGGTTTATCTCAATCACGCTGTATTTACAAACATTTAAACATGTAACTGGGTGATACATTCAACATCGTGAACTACATTGGTAATTGCACTGTACAAGCATACAATGCCATGCCGTGTCACACCAGCTGCTGTGTGGGGTTGGAGAACACAGGACACCACAGGGCATGTGTGTGGGCGTCACAGGAGCTATCACACACTCCTGGGACGCCCGTCAGGGGATGGCCGCCAAACGGGCAGCCGCTCCATCTCGGCGGCCATCCACTGAACGGCCACTGTCAGACACCAGTTGCTGTGTACAAGATAATGGAGGCATTGCTCCATGCCACCCAGGGCCACATGCATGTCGCGCACGCAACTGCCACCACACACACACACATGGTGCCAGGTGTCTGCATGGTGGCATGTGCATGCAGGCCGTGTGTGGCCATGGATGGCGCGTCATCACTTAGCCGCCCATCCTGTACAGGCACATGCGGTGGCTGGCAGGGGCCCATGCCACCCTGTGCTGGCCTGTGTTCCCTGGCACCCTCCCAGGGCCCTCCCCCCTGACACCTCACCCTCTGCCTCCACCATGCTCCCCCCCTCTGCCCCCCCACACATCACCCGGACTCACTCCCTCCCCTTCCGCCCCACCCCCCAGCCCCTCCATGTCCACATTGTCCCCCCCTGCAGCATCCGCCATCTCCTCCTCAGCCACCACCTCGTCCTCTGCCTCTGTCCCTTGCGCCTCCTCCTCGTCCTCGGTGGTGTGGTGGGCAGTGGGGCATGCCAGGGGCCGCTCGGGTGCTGATGGGCCCTCACCGGTGGCATCGCGCTCTGTGGGGGATGACAGTCATTAGCTCATTGTCCTGTGAGTCACCTGGCACATGTACATATTGTGGCACCACACAGGCTAGTGAGCCAATGTGACATCCCTTACAGATCTGCAGAGGCAGCACAACTCACCTCCACCTTGGGCCATTGCCCTCCTTTGGAGGTGGGGGAGGTAGTCCAGGTGGTGCAGCCGTAGCTCCCGGCCCTTCTTCCGTAGGTCCTCCACCTGTGCATGGTGAGAAATGGGTGGGGGCATCAGTGACCATATATCTCTGGTGGGTGGCCGACACAACGCTAACCTCTCTGAGGGCAGTTTCTCCTGCTCCGCTGCTCCGTGTGTCATATATTGGCTGTTGCCAGTGCCACCTCAATGTGTGGCTGTGGGTACGGGCATGTCTGCAGTGACACCTATGTGGCCTGTGCGCTTTACTCTCGACAGACTGTTCAGTGTTCCTGTGCTCTCTCTGCATGACATGGCAGCACCTTGTCACGTGTGGTTTGCCGTGCTGGTGTCCCGGGAACCCCCTGACCCCGTATGTGGCCTGCAGCAACATTTGTTTCCCTCCTGTCCTGCCCACCTCATCCAACGCATCCCCAATGGCAACACAATATCCCAAAACACATGGGTGATGTGTCCACACATGCAGCGGTGGGTGGGTGGCCCTATGCACTTTGCCAGTGGTATCTACCCTGCCATTTGCCCCTCTAGTATACCTCTGGGCCATGACCAGGGCCCTGTGTAGGAAGGTCAATTGTGGCTGGCAGCCACAGGGGCCAGGGCCTACACAACGGAATAGCCTATTGCCAACTGTGCTCCTGTCTGGGTGTCAGGCAGTGCAGTGCAGTGCAGTGCAGTGCAAACCCGATAGGTGCATGAATCCTTCCAACTGCATCTGTGATGTTCCTCTGCAACCAGGGGCGGCATTGCTGCCGAGTGGGCGGATGGGTGTCCTGACACAGCATACAGTTCTGGGGACATGGCTCTGTTACAGGCCTTCGTAATCAGATCCCATAGCTCGTGGGGGTAGGGTGCTGTTCAGCACATTCACATCTGCACCCACCATACCATTGGGGTACATCACATACGTGTGTGGAGTGGCATTGCCCCACATACTAGGGGGTATGTGCAACCTAACCCGCTATAAGCTACAGTCGTAGCTGAGGAACATACCGACCGTTGCAATCAGGTCCCAGGCACCCTCGGGGTTTGGTATCCTAGCGCACATCAGCAACATACACCATATCACCAGGGTGACTGAGAGCCCACTCTGATGGGCCCTCAGGCCTCCTGGGGATAAGGAAGATGTTTTAAACTGCAACAGCACACAGGACCATATCACCAGGGTGACTGAGAGCCCACTCTGATGGGCCCTCAGGCCTCCTGGGGATAGGGAAGATGTTTTAAACTGCAACAGCACACACACGACCATATCACCAGGGTGACTGAGAGCCCATTATGATGGGCCCTCAGGCCTCCTGGGGACAGGTTAGGTTATATGATATCGACAGCTGCATACACCATATCACCAGGATGACTGGGTACCCACTTTAATGGACTCTCAGGGCAACTAGAGGTAGGGCTGATGTGTTACCCTGGAAATGCGGACCCACCATATCAGCATACTGTTTGGAACACCTCCTTAGGCAGACATATGAGCTACCTGTGTGTTCGGACATCAACGGCAGCAGCTGCCATGACACCAGGATGGCATCAGGGCCCCTGTGAGCAGGACCTTAGCCCCCTGGGTGACGGCCAGACCACCCAGATGTGCTACATAGACAATATGGCACATGGGTTTACCTGCTACACATAACTGAGATAGACTACCTACATACAACAGCATGCACAGCTGCAATCAACACTGGATATGTATATGGTTCTACTGACCTGTCCCCATATACTTACCTCCCGTGGGTATGCAGTTACACGGTTGTAGCGCCGTGTGACACGGTCCCATGCCCTCTTGACCCTCACCAGGTCCTGCCGCCTTGAGGAACCTGGAAAAAGCTTGTGCTGCTTTGGTGCTATCAGCCCTGCCAGGTGCCGCAGCTCCTGCCTAGTGAATGGTGGCTTCCTGGATCTGGTAGCCATTTTCGCCTGTGCCTTGCTCGCACATGTGTGCCGCGACGTACGCACATGCACGCCGCAATGTGCATTGCGCCTACGCATGCTACTGCGTGCTGTGGCCATATTTCCCCTGCACTAGCCTATGCTACCTGAGATACACATGATTTGGTGTCGCCAACAATGTCTAGATTGATCTCTGCTTCAGACACACTCTTCACTAATGTGTCTGACATTTAAAACTACAATTTGGCATCTATGCATTTCTCTGGTTCCCTACCCACTTTGGTCTCGAACCCATCACCACTGGTTCCTGGGGTACTGTCTTAACTGTTGTGCCATGCCTTTGCACATAGCAAAGACTACCTACACAGTGACACTAAGGTTTTTTTTTCACTGATCTGTCTTAATGTGAGCCCAGCAATGATGTGCAGAATGACATAAAGGGGGGGGGGGAGCCGTTATCTGGCCTACATGTGGGAACCGCACAATAGGTTGCATGGCGCACATTATGGCATTATGGGGGTAGGCGTGCCACGTTTATGCATGTCATTCGTAGGTAGGTGTGCTGACCTACAGACCTAGTGGGAGAGGTGTGGCACATTGGTTTACAGACTGCCTGATGGTACAGGCGTCATGGGTTCAATCCCCCAGTGTGGCTATTGAAAGAAAGCTTGATTGTACCAGGCTGGATACACAGTCAGGCCCTGTGTATAACATTATATTACTATAAGCCCTAAGAAAGAGTTAATATCATTTGTAGCTCCTTATTTAATACCATCCTTGAAAACTCTGTAGAAGAAACTGGGTGAAAGGTTTTACATAACATAAACATTAGTCTTGTTATTAGAAAGATAAGTGAAAGGCAAGTTGTTTACCCAGCTTCTCAGTCTCTTAGTCTCTGGTCAGAGATATCAAACTGTCAGTGTTAGGATTAATTAGAATTAAGGCCTACATAGTCATGTCTGAGAATATATGTATGTCTTTTCATGATTGTCTATGACGTGCATGCCTATAGAAAAGTATGTTATGAATATACGTAACACTAGGCGTAGAATAGAATATGTATATTATGAATATACGTGATGTGAGACCTAGAATAATAAAGTGAAATTATGCTGTGTAATGGAATCTTTACCTATAAATAAAGTGGCCTAAAGCTATGATATCAGAGTAAACATAGGCAAAGGCCTAGCTTGCTCTCCCAAAGCTTTGGTTTGTTTTTATAATACAAGTGTGTCGTGTATTATTTACTGATTTACCAATTAACCTTCTCATTGCCTTGTGTGTGGATTTCTGTTATACCCAAGAGCCCTGCCTTGTTGTAGGTGAGGGGAGGTGCAGAGTATTCTTTCAGTTGGTGCCGTGCCGGATTACAGATTTCTGCATTCAAGGCAAGGGCAGAAGGTGCCTGAAGATTTGTGAGTATTACCAGTGATGGGTAATTTGTTAAATAGACAGGCTCCGTCTCAGATGCGTGAGTGGTATGACAGAGCTAGGGCTTTAGTGTTTAAGAAAGGTAGCCCTTCATATTGTATGCTTCTATTGTATATCCATCGAGCTCCAGGAGGAGCTGAAATCACCCACCTGGAACGAAGCCTGCAGCAGAGAATCCAGTTTGCAACGGGGAAGTGAGCCTGCAGCCTGCCTGTGACCAGCGGCTAAAAGAGCAAAGCCTGCCTCACAAAAGAGCACCGAAGCAGAATCGGAGTGCTGATCGCTGGCTCCACCCCTCTACACGGCGTCACACAGCTCCACCAGCCAATCGGGGCTCCACTCTCCACTTTAAAAGGAGAGCGCGCCAGGAGAGAGTCCCTTATCCATCGAGCTCCAGGAGGAGCTGAAATCACCCACCTGGAACGAAGCCTGCAGCAGAGAATCCAGTTTGCAACGGGGAAGTGAGCCTGCAGCCTGCCTGTGACCAGCGGCTAAAAGAGCAAAGCCTGCCTCACAAAAGAGCACCGAAGCAGAATCGGAGTGCTGATCGCTGGCTCCACCCCTCTACACGGCGTCACACAGCTCCACCAGCCAATCGGGGCTCCACTCTCCACTTTAAAAGGAGAGCGCGCCAGGAGAGAGTCCCTTATCCATCGAGCTCCAGGAGGAGCTGAAATCACCCACCTGGAACGAAGCCTGCAGCAGAGAATCCAGTTTGCAACGGGGAAGTGAGCCTGCAGCCTGCCTGTGACCAGCGGCTAAAAGAGCAAAGCCTGCCTCACAAAAGAGCACCGAAGCAGAATCGGAGTGCTGATCGCTGGCTCCACCCCTCTACACGGCGTCACACAGCTCCACCAGCCAATCGGGGCTCCACTCTCCACTTTAAAAGGAGAGCGCGCCAGGAGAGAGTCCCTTATCCATCGAGCTCCAGGAGGAGCTGAAATCACCCACCTGGAACGAAGCCTGCAGCAGAGAATCCAGTTTGCAACGGGGAAGTGAGCCTGCAGCCTGCCTGTGACCAGCGGCTAAAAGAGCAAAGCCTGCCTCACAAAAGAGCACCGAAGCAGAATCGGAGTGCTGATCGCTGGCTCCACCCCTCTACACGGCGTCACACAGCTCCACCAGCCAATCGGGGCTCCACTCTACACTTTAAAAGGAGAGCGCGCCAAGTGCGCCCGCGCCTTGCGGGCCCGCGCCTGAGGGCCGCGCAAGAGGGCCCTTTGGCACGGCCCTTAGGAAAAGGCCCGTCAAGGAACCTCAAGCACCCACGGAAAAGAAACAATTCCACCTCGCAGAGACCAACAGCCTCCCTCAACGTACCGCTGAGCTCCCTGTAGGTTGAGCTCGCGTGGACCCAAAGAACCAACGCATCACAAATCGCAGCAAGTATATCCTACCAAAATAACGCTATTTTAACAGACTTATCTCGAACAATTAAAATTGCTGGACTAACCTAATTATTATGCCTTAAAGATCACACTATTGTTAGCATTATCACACTCAAGCTGTGACTATACCTTACCGCAATCTAGTATTGACCAACGTTATCTGTAATTCTTTATTTTCATTTAACCTTTATAATCGTTGTCCCCAAACTATTTCTGAATATTACTGTTGTCAGTATATCATTCAAGATCAACTGTTAGTTAACTCCTCCCAGATTCTCTACTACCATTAATGCACTACAGATTCACAACTATTATCAATAACTAAATCACCCCGACTTACTGTTGTCAGTATTTTACCTTGTATTTACTGTTGTCAGTAATTCACCCTTACCATCAGAATCTGTCAGAAAATTACATTAGATTTACTGTCATCTGCAACTTATTCTAGAATTACTGTCGTCAGTAGCTCATTCTTGATTTAATATTGATATATCACTTTGACTTTGCTATTGTCAGAATCTTACACTTACTGTTGTCAGTAATTCATTAGTGACTTAATATTGAAACATCACATTTGACATTATTGTTGTCAGAATCTTACACTTACTGTTGTCAGTAACTCATTTTTTTTAGAACTAGAATACTACTTTAGCTTTACTGTTGTCAGAAGTATACACCGTATTTCACTATCATCAGTAAATTATTTTTGATCTACTGTTGTCAGTAACTCACATAGAACTCCATTAACCATTATCGCAACATAACTCTACCAGATTTTATCACTGCTACTAGACACATAAATCATTATAACTCTATTTCCACAGCTAGAAGACCTAAGTACCAGATTTATAACACGTTCAATAACACAAATACGCTTCAAGAATTTATTACCAGACAATCTCCAAAAATAAACTAGAATTAAACAATGCATACTCAATCTCCCTCTCCTATCAGGATCATACTAATTTGTCTTATTATCCTCACACTGATAAACCTAACGAAATGTATAAGAAATAACTATAAAAGACCAATCCCAATAATACAAAGTACATCACGCTACGACCACCCAATACATCTGTTCAAAAACTGTACCAACCCCAGACCCAAACAATCTAGACTAATTTATATAACAATTGCACCAAAATACAACCCCACACAACCACAACCAACTCATATTCAGAACTACACAACCCTCACCTGCCAACTTATCAATGCAAGATCTATGAGAAACAAACTACCAATCTTTACAGATATTATCAATGATAATAAAACAGATATTATCTGTATAACAGAAACTTGGCTCAAAGATACAGACTCAGTATTTATGAACCAACTAAAATCAACTGAATATGAGATCTTCCATACCCACCGCACAAATAAAAAAGGTGGAGGAGTACTTATAATAATAAGGAAAAACCTTAATGCAAAACTAATTTCATCCAATAATATTGATAATATAGACACACTAACTATAAAAATTAAAACCACAAAGATATGTTTAATATATAGACCCCCAGAATACAATACAAACAACACTGATAACCTAATTGAACTACTGGCATCATCCACTGACACAAACCCAATAATACTAATGGGTGATTTTAATCTCCCCTCAACACATAACAACCAACCAAATCACTTCACAGAAGCAGTAAACAACTTAGACTTCCATCAAATAATAACAGAAAAAACACATAAAAAAGGAAAAACACTCGACATGGTATACCTACCAAACTCACTTCATAACCTATATAACTCCAAATCACTCTCAAACATACCAGTCCCCTGATCAGACCATTACCTTCTGAAATTTGATATTACCATCCCTGACAACAATCACACTAAACGAACACAACCCCCACAAAATAAGAGATTTAGAAAGTTTAATGAGGAAGAATTCTTAGATCAAATAATTCCTCACCTCACCTTAACACCTACAAATTTGGAAGAAACTATCAAATCCTGGAACAAAACTATCTCACTAGCAGCAGAAAAAAAACCTAACCTGTCTCAACATAATAGAAACGACAATATAATTGATAAAAAGGATGCCCCATGGTTCAACACGACACTTAAAAATCTTAAAAGACAACTAAGAATGGAAGAAAGGAAATGGAGGCAAAACAAATCTCCAACAACCTATGAGAAATACATAAATACTCTACACACATATAAAGTAGCAATAGACAATTCTAAGAGAACCTACCACTCTAACTTACTCAATAACTCAATTAACCGACCAAGAGAATTGTTCTGTATAATACAGAAGCTAACAAACAAAACATACAATTCAGATGAAATATCCATAGATATTACCCCACAAGACTTAGCTCAATACTATATCAATAAAACAAAAATACAAACAAATAACCCCTCAACAACACACACGGAAATGAAGCACACAACCTCTCATAACTGGTCCAATTTCAGCCAAATTTCAAAGACCACACTCAAAGCTATCATATCTAACATCAATACAACCACATCATATCTTGACCCATGCCCAGTTGACTGGATAAAAAAGACACACTCAATACTCTCTCCCTTCATCCTCCCCATGGTTAACATTTCACTAGATGAAGGATACTTACCACCATCACTCAAACATGTTCAAATAAGACCAATACTTAAAAATAAAACACTAGACAAATTATCCCCAAAATCATACAGACCCATATCGAGCATTCCTTTCATGGCCAAACTTATTGAAAAAATAGTTCAAACCCAACTACAGGATTTTATTGACACCTTGAACCTCCTTGACGAACACCAATATGGCTTCCGACCATTCCATGGGGTTGAAACATTGCTAACAGTCCTTTATGACACCTTACTAAGAGGAATTGATGACACAAAACAAGCCTTCATACTAGTATTCCTCGACATCTCTGCCGCATTTGACAGCGTAAACCATATAACAATGCTCAACAGACTTCAAAATATAGGAATTACATCCACTGTCTATAACTGGTTTAAATCCTACTTATCAAACAGAACCCAAACAGTAAGAATTCTTAACCAAACATCCAACACATTCAACCAAACACAAGGCCTCCCACAGGGATCCGCACTATCAGCACTTTTGTTTAACATTTACCTACAACCAGTCAGCAACATCTTTAAACGTCATGGCGTCCATTATCATATCTACGCCGACGATATAATGTTTTACCTACCATTTAAAATCCCACACCCTCCACTACAACAAATAACAGATTGTTTTAAAGAACTAACAATATGGCTCAGCGATCAGAACCTACACATTAACTTCTCAAAAACTGATGTACTATATATTACTAAAAACCAAACATACACACCTCCAAGCACCATCACACTTGATAACCATGAGATCAACATAAAACAAGAAATAAAATACCTAGGTGTGATACTTGACAATAAGCTTAACATGGATTCACACATAAAACATCTAACAAAAAACATACACTACAAACTTAAGACCTTGAGACAACTAAGACCTTTAATTCACTTACAAGACTTCATAACCATAATTCAAGCTATCATAACCCCACATTTTGATTTTGCAAATTTAATCCTTAATGGCATCACAAAGCAAAACATTAAAAAGATACAACTAACTCAGAACATAGCAGCAAGGATAATAATGAATATAAGTTCAATCGAACATATCACACCGATCTTGGCCGAACTCCATTGGCTACCTATTCACAGCAGAATAAAATACAAGATTCTACTAACTACATTTAAACTAATAAATAACTTAGCACCATCAGTACTCAATACACTCATCAATTTAGAAATAGATAAAAGATCACAAAGGAGTAGATACACAAACACTATTACAGTACCAAAAGACTACACAAAAGCTAGAAAACAAACCAACACGAGAGCCTTCTCTCATTCAGCACCTATCCTCTGGAATAACCTTCCTGACAACATTCGCCTACTATCAGACATAAAGGAATTTAGAAAAAAACTGAAAACCCATTTATTCTCATTACACTATAACAAAGGAGCAGAAACTAGCCAGACTACACAAAGAGACACAGGTTAACTAGCAAATACAACCATTATATAACTACGTGCCTTGAAGATTAAATTAATGTTTACACCTACAAGCGATATATGATAACTGTAAATATCTACTATGTACATATGTTCTAATAGTTTAACGTTCTAATAATTTACTGTTTAAATATTATACTGTTACCTGTACCTAGTTCACCTGTTCTATGTAAAATGACTTGGTATGATACTACCCATACCATATAACATAATGTTCATTGTAAACCGCACTTGATACTTGTGAAAGAGCGGTATAGAAATAATTGTTAAATAAATAAATAAATAAATAAATATATGAGAAGCATGGTGATGTAGCCATCGATTCCGTAGCACATAGGGATTCAGTGACAAAAGGTAATGTGAATTTGAAGTTTCCTTGGGCGGGAACTTTCTCTGTAGATAAGGTCCATTGCCTGAGATATGGGTTAGCAGTTAAAGGTGAACCGTGCAAATGTGCTTACATGGTGGGAACGGATGGTACATGATGCAAAACATTGGAATGTTTATGTTTTGAAACAAACGTTGTTTGTGTTAAGAAATGTAATTAATGACCAGCTGAGCAAGTGCGGGTCACTCGTGTAGCAGAGCTAAGAGAAAAAGAAAATGCTTAAAGAGCAACAGCAGTTAGGGGGAGTAGTATTGTGTATTTTGGATATTTGGAATGTCTCCCAGCTCAAAGAATTGAGAGCATGTTTGAATCAAGAAACGGAAAGTGTTGTACTTGTAATAAGAATCTTAGTCAAGTAGCAATAGGTCATAGAGTTTCTGTTGCAAAAGAATTAGCATTCTCGGGAGATAAATTACCTATGCCTGGAGTTCAGGATAGCAGTAATGATTTGAAGTTCAAAGCAGAATTTATAGGTCTTTAAGCAGATTTGTTATTGTGTACTTCTCATTTGTGTACTTCTCAAAAGAATTAAGTGTTTCTGATGACGTGTGATCAATTATATTATGATTTAGGCTCTATTCAGGATGTTCTATTCAGCCTAATTTATGTTCTGCCACTGTTAAACTGAAGCAGCTGTGGGAAATGATATTGTGACTACTTAAAGAAGTGTTTGATTTGACTAAAACTTTTCCGAATTACGGGGATAGCCCTGGTAAATTTGTGTCTTTATGGTCTCAAATAATTAACAGTTATGATCTCACTTGGGCAGCTCTAGATAATTTGCTCAGAACCGTGTTTTATAACCCAGCTGATTTTCATAGGGTCACTCATCCAGTTCGTGACAGACCCTGTGATAGATTTCCAAGAGGAGACTAAAAGAGATAATTTTGTTTTGGTGTAAAGAAAATTTTTTTTGTTAGAATTCCTTACAGTAGTATGCAAACTTGTAAAGGATTGGTCGAGATCAACATCTCTAAGGCAGGATAGGGGTGAAAAAGTTAAAGATTTTCACACTAGGTGTATGCTAGCTTTTAAAGACTATTCTGGTGAGGCAGAAGACACACCTTCAGGATTTACTAATATTTTTGTAAATGGATTGATTCCAAGAATAAAATAAATTTTAGAAACTTCAATAATAGATTGGCCAGCTAGAACAGCTGATGCAATTCTGGAAGGAACTTGATACAGTGATTTGAAATTTATCAAGGATCAGCAAGAAGAGCGAACTAAAATGATGTGCAAAGACTAAATTGCTCAATCTATACAGCCACCCATGGGCAGGGGGGAAGAAGTAAAAACAGAGGAGGTTATGGGAATCCTCAGCGAGGGCGTGGACAGTCCGGAGATACTTGTGGTGAGACTGTCCCCGGAATCGGAATCTTGATGGTCAGAGAGCTGATTTCCCTCCTCCCCCTCCGGTAACAGCTGAATTCACTCTATCCTGGCTGAGTGGGAAGTTCTCTTTCCAGCTGTACCCTCTCTACGAAGTGCCGTCCCCTGCAGATGCCAGTGTTGTTCATCCGGCGCTTGAAGACCTTCCTTCTACTTTGTGGGCAGTGCCAGGATCTAATGTCGGGTGCCTTTCTATTCTGCCTGTGAAGATCACCATGAAACCTGGAGTTCAGCTTCCTAGACTCAAGCAGTATCCACTGCCAGCAGCTGCCATTGAGGGAATTCGTCCTGTGATTGAAGATCTTCAGAAACAAGGTGTCATGTATTCTACAACTTCATTATGTAAGACTCCAATTCTTCCTGTACTAAAGGCTGACGGTAAGACTTATAGATTTGTGCAAGACCTGCGAGCAGTAAATAATGTGATTTTGCCAATTTTTCCCTTGGTGCCTAATCCACATGATATCTAAACACAGATACCTTCAGGGGCTACCTGGTTTTCTGTTGTAGATTTGAGTTCTACTTCTTTTTCAGTGAGATTTTGCAAAGAAAACCAATTCTTTTTATTTGCTTTCCATTTTGAAGGGTACACTGATAGTCCTGCATATTTTCACAGGCCCTAAGAACTGCATTATTTGATGTACGACTCAACCATTCTTCTTTAGTTCAATATGTGGATGATTTGCTTTTATGTTCACCATGTTATGCGTTTGTTTGTCAGATTCTTTGTTTCTATTAGCTCATATTACTAATTTAGGTTTGAAGGTTAATCTGTCTAAACTGCAATTTGTATCTCAAAATGTTACTTTCCTGGGTGTTGTTCTAACACCATCTGGTCATGCAATTACCTCTGCTAGATTGAAACCTATTCTGTCATTGCCTTTTTCCAGCGACACCAGTGTTATTGCGTAGCTTCCTGAGTTTATTAATTTTCTGTAAATACTAGCTAGCGAATTTCTCAAGATCTTACTGCTCCGCTTTATGCTCTCATCTTGGAAAGACGGATCTGAAGGCCTCATTGTAACCGCATTATCACAGTGGGAGGTTTGTTTTAAATGTAAAAATTGCACTGGGAAATGTGCCATGTTTATTGTAAATGATTATTCTTTACCCTTCAAATTGTATGTGGCTATTTCTGATTCCTCTGCTATCTGTGTACTTTTACAAGCTTTCCCAACTGGTTGCAAGCCGGTAGGCTATTTCTCAAAGCGATTTGATGTAGTGACTTTGGGGCTCCCACTATGTCTACGTAGTTTAGTAGCAGTGGCTTTTGCAATTGAAACTTACTGATTTTCTGGTTCTACAGCACCCTTTTTTGTTCCATCTAACCAAGACTCAGCCTTTGTCCTCCACATGTTTTATTGACTTTGGAATTAGTCATTTCTCCGCTTCATGTTTCAGTATGTACTACATCAATATGCAACCCTTCAACACCTGTGGAGGAGGATGGGTCTCATGACTGTTTCCAAACTATTTTGATATTTTCTCTACAAGATGGGCTATGCAGTCACAACAGTTAATGTTGTAGTGGAAACAGCTTCTTTGCCGTTTGCCTGTGCACAGTTAGCTGAAGTATTTGCATTGACACGTGCACTTGAACTTTCCAGGTATCTTTTGGCAAATGTTTATACAGCTAGTGCCTATGCGTTAAGCATTTTATGAGATTTTGGCAATATTTGGCAGCAACGAGGTTTTTTGACTTCTGATAATAAACCAATTAAACATGCTGCATACATTCACCGTTTGTTACAGGCTGTCCTCTTGCCAGCACAAGTTGCAGTTTTGAAATGCAAAGGACATTCTTCTGCTGAAGATTTTGTGTCAAAGGGCAACCATTTTGCAGACCACGAAGCACGGCGAGCTGTTCTTCAAGCATCGGTGTCCCCAACAGTGCTGTATTTAACACTGTCTAATATGACTTTGTTTTCCCTTTCATCTTTCTTGCAGCAATAGCAAGATACTTCCTTTGAAACCCAGACTCTGACTTCGTGGGATGCACTTGTGATGCTCAAGGCTGCTGGAAAGAGGATCATCTGCTTATTTGTCCTGACAGTCTTTTGTTTCTACTTGCCCCGTTCCTGCATCATAAGCTTTACCGCTGTGGCTATGAATTATGTCTTTTTGGTTCTCCGGTATCACCTGAACTTCTGTTATTTTTTTCTTTGGCACAGCTTGTCTGCACTGTTTCAAGACTGGCACTGTAGGGTCAGCTAAGGGTCAGTTATTAAGATTTCTGCCTTCTGAACTCTTTTTTATTTTGCAGCCTGTTTTGCAGATCTGCCCTGTGCCAGAGGAGAGAGGTGGTAATTGTTTGGTGGTCACTTGTCCTTTCTCTGAATGGGTAGCGGCATATCCCACTACCAGTATGACTGCTGGGGTTGTCATCAGATTACTGATCACTCAGTTTATTCCTGTTTGTTCTTTCTTCTTGTCTGGGTCCAGCCTTTGTTGCCAGTGTCTGGGAGGGTATTGAAAATTTGGTTTGGTATTAGGAGACAACTGCACACTCCTTATCATCCGCGAAGCTCTGGCCAAGTGGAACGGATAACTAGGACACTCAAAGGTCACTTACGCACTCTGACACAGGATTGGGCTACAGATTGGATGGAAGCCCTTCCATTTGCCCTTATGGCAGTGTGTAATTCCCCCAGCCTGACACCATATGAAATAGTTACTGGACGTCCAGCTACTTCTCCACATGACTTGGCAGTTATCCCAGATCCCCAATTGTTGCGCAGCGATATTTTGACTTATTGCTCATGGTTTCACTCAGTCCTGTCTGTTTCCCCTTTATTGCAAGTGAATCCTCAATGAGATGACAGAATCATCATATCCAGAATCATCAGAATCATTATATCCAGAAGTGAAGTCACCAGATTGGGTCCTGATTAAGAATTTGCATCCAAAGACGCTTCTGGCTCCCAAGTTTCTAGGTCCATTTTGCGTGCTCCTGGTGGGATACGAGTACTCGGCTTGTAAAGTGAAAGGACATTCTCATTGGATACACCTTACACAGTGTAAAAAGGCTCCATCACAGACTCCAGACGGTGGCTCCCTTCATCAGTGAATCAAGAAAATACAACACAGAGACTTATTGAACATTACATTAATATTACAGAAAAGATCATCAGGATTTATGTGCTTTTTGAATAGACTAATTCTGCAAAAGACCCTTGTCCAGCATTTACACTACTGATTAGGTGGATATAGTTAGTTTGAATTAGTATTTTACTGATATATATTGTGATGCAGTGGCCAGCACAGAACCCATGAATACAGGAGAAAAGGAAGAGCTTACCTTACAGTCAACTGGGCAGAAAGCATATTCAGGTTATAAGGAGCCAGAGAATAGTGAAACAAACTTTCCCTACACTGGGTGTGACGCAGTAGAGAGCCAGAAGGCTAATCACGTCCACCTGGGCAAGGAAGAACGTACAACGTGCAGGAGCCAGGAGGATAAAACTGGCTGGGAAAACCCAGTAGGGGGAGGTGCAGCCAAGGGAGGTGCCACAGAGGGAGGTGCAGCCAAGGGAGGTGCAGCAAAGGGAAGAGCAGCTGACACAGAGAGAGCTGGAAGTGCTCGTGCACAAGTCTCCCAAGCCAGAGGGGGCATCGTCCCGTGGAGAGTGAGTAAGCAGCTGGAGGGCAGAGGTCACAAGCAGGAGAGCTTGCTGGGTCCAGGAAGCACCGGCTGGATCCCAACAGCAAGTAGCAGTAGAAGGGAAACCTTTCCTGGAAGTTATTACAGCCCAGACCAGACAACTGCTGAGTGGAACTCTCGGGGAAAAGCAGGCTATAGCCCAAATAAAGGAACCTGGATTACAGAGGAAGGAGTGGAAGCCAGCCACCCCAGAAGCAGAGCTAAGTACACCAATTTCTCTAGAGGGCAGGAGGTGGGCTCGGCTAGGAAAATAAAAGCTAATACTTGGGAGGATAATCCTTGGTGGAGAGAAAGGGGAAGCCTCAGAGAAACAGGCTTCAGTACAGGTCTCCAGGACCCTCCTTATGCAGAACAGTTTCCTGCCTTAAGAACTGCTGCCTCTCGAGAGAGTTGTGTAAATAATAGCTGTGGTGAATGTTACCCATTTACAATTTCTGACGGTGAGCAAATGCAATGGGAAAACACTGACCAGGACATTGATTCTAGTGCTATGGATTGCATGCTATGTATCTCGGATGAGATTACGTCTCTTTGTTAATTAAGGAAGCAAGAGCCCTGTTATACCTGTTTGGAAAAGGTGCATTTATTTTGCTGTGAAGAAACAGTTTGTTTAAGTTCTTTGTTGCTGTATGAGAAAAACAGAAATCCACAAGGGAAGGAGAATAAAACCTCATCATTATTATTTGCCTTTAACACATGACTACAGACTATTCTTTATAAAGGCAACCTGCACCTCAGGCCCCTAGGCAACCGCCTGATAGGGACGGTGGTAGCAGTACCTTGACAAATGGCGTAGTTGGTAGGATTTCTGGAGAAGAATACGGCGGAAGCACAGCAGAAGTACCAGTGCCAGAGAGCAGGACGAAGGTTTGCTGAGGACCATGCCCGGAGGATTCCAGAATCCAGAGAGGCAACAGTACCTTCTCAAGGCCTGAATCTCCACCTGACTCAGGTAATAAGTATCTGGGCACAGGCAGAGGGGGATTCTAGTGAGAAGGGATACTAGGAACCAGAGTCAAAGCATAGCTACATTTTGAAAAAAAAAGTGCCACACTTGGTGTTCATGTTTGTCTGTGTTTCAGTGTTCGGATATTATTGTTTATTGTTTATAATCACTTGATATACCGCCTCCCATTACATCGAGGCGGTTTACAATAAAACTATTAAATATATAAAATGATTTAAAAAAAAAGGAAAATAACAATACTTTAAAAATACTTTTTTCTTAAAAAGGATAGGAGAAAAAGAAGGTCAGGATAAAGAAGGAGCAAATAGGAGCAAATCATAGGAGAAGCAGAAATCACTGGAAAAGATTAAAAGCAGTAGAGAAAAAATGTGTTTTGAGACAGGAGCGGAAAGTAGGAATGGACTGTTCTAAACAGAGGTCAGTGGGGAGGGAGTTCCAGAGAGCAGGACCAATGTAAAAAAAGGCTGATTGCCGGGTAGAGTGAAGGTGAGCTTGAGAGGGAGAAGGAAGGTGCAAGCGATTAATATGAACTGAACGGAGACTGCGGGTGGGAGTGTGAAAGATTAATAGATCGGATAAATACTGAGGTGTGTGCAGATAAATAGCCCGATGGACAAGAGTGAGGATCTTAAACTGAATTCGAAAGTTTATGGGCAACCAGTGAAGAATGGGAGTGATATGGTCACGGGGAGAGGCACGGAGGATCATCCGAGCTACAGTATTCTGTATGAGTTGTAATCGGTGGCGCTGGTATTGGGGAATGCCAGCATAAACCGGATTGCAAAAATCTAACCTAGTGATAACTAAAGAAAGTAAGAGGGTGGAAAGAGCCTGAGGGGAGAGAAATGGTCTGATGGCACGGATTCGTCTAAGGCAATGGAAAGAGCGATGGGACACCTGGGAAATTGATCATGAAACGAGAGATTACTATCAAAAAAGACACCTAAATACCGAAGCTTAGAGACTAGAGATATTGAGGTACCCGAAAAAGATGGAGCAAGTGATGGAGCAGTAGAGCTGTGAGGAAACCATATAGCCGCGGTTTTAGAGATATTCAACACAAGACAATTTGTAGAAAGCCAGGAGGAGACCATAGATAGACAGGCATTAAGGGGAGCAATATCAGGTTGGGAAGAGGATATGTGGTGTAGAAGAAAAATATCATCTGCATAGTAGTAACCCGAAATACCCGATTGCTGTATCAAAAAGGTCAAGGGGGGTCAGAAAAAGATTAAATAAAAGAGGAGCCAATATAGAGCCCTGGGGGACACTGCAAGAAAGAGGAAAGGCATCAGTAGTGACGGAGGAGGAAGTGACTGCAAATGACCGAGAGTGTAAGTAAGAATAGAACCAGTGGTAAACAGTACCCCGGAGACCTGCATCCCGTAATCGAGCAAGAAGAAGAGAGTGATCCACCAGATCAAAGGCAGCAGAAAGATCTAAAGAGACCGCCACCGTGATGTCACCATGATCGTGAGATGAGTGAATTTCGTTCAGAACTGCTGTAATAATGGTTTCGACACTATGTCCGGTCCTAAAGCCGGACTGCCGAGGGTGAAGAAATTGCATGGAATCTAGATGGTGTGAGAGCTGGGAGAAAACTGCCTTTTCCAAGAGCTTTGATGCATAAGGAAGATTAGAAACAGGTCGATAGTTTGCTGGCACAGAGGGGTCCAAAGATGGATTTTTAAGCAAGGGCCGGACCACAGCATGTTTCCATGTGTGAGGAAATAAGCTAGAGGACATACTGGAATTGATAATAGTAAGGAGTGGATGCAATAGATCAGGAGAAGAATCAGAAAACCAACTGGAAGGTATAGGATCTGATAAACTAGTGGTTTTATGAGAAGTGGACAGAAGCTTAATGAGTTCTGAGGAGGATATGGTACTAAAATTAGACCAGACATGAGAAAGTGACGGGGAGGATAAAGGTGAAATAGGAGGGGGGGAAGACAGAACCTGAGGACAAGAGGGAAGTGAATGACGAAGATCCTGTACTTTGGAAGGGAAAAAAGTAGCCAATGCAGTAGGGCTAGGGATTTCTGTAGAGATGGGAGAATTGCGGGAAGTTTGTGACTGTAGCCGAGAGAGCGTGTTGAGGGTTTGAAAGAGAGAACGAGATCTATTTGGGGCTGAAACAATAGAGTCGGAATAGAAGGATCGCTTGGCACTATGAATACTAGCACGATAGTCTGCATGACAGGACTTAAAGTTCTGATAGGTAGAGGGAGAAGGAGATTTCCTCCAGTGACGCTCGGATCTCCGCAACTGGGTTCGATGCAGATGGGGTCCAGTATGGAACCAAGGATGGTGGACCGTAGTCCTGGGATGGTGTATGTGCCATGGGGCAATTTGATCTAACGCATAAGACAGTCCCGCATTCCAGACTGTAACCTGGGATGAGGGCGAAAGTGATAAAAACTCAGAAGAGGGAGCATGGTATCTCTCAAGAAACGCTTGGCGGGTACTAGAATTGATATAGCAAGAAGGACGAGCGGGAGATAGAGGAGAGACAAGAGAAGGGGACGTGAAACAGAAAGAAAAGGTAAGATAAGAGTGATCTGACCAGGGAACTGACGTGGAAACAGGGGATGAAATCTGATCAGAAAGAGCTGAGGGAGAAATAATCAGATCTCGGGTATGACCAGCAATGTGAGTGGGAAGGTGCACATGCTGATGTAACGAGAGATCATGCAGAAGGGAAACAAACGTTACATCCTTAGCTGAAACAGGGAAGTCATAATGCACATCGAAATCCCCAAGTATAATCATTTGTGGAAATTGAAGAATCAAATCGGAAATGGAAGCAATGAGGGTATCCCAGAGGGAGGGAGCGGCCAATGGTGGGGAATAAACCAGTAAGAATTGAAAGACCGGTTGGACAGAAAACTGGAGAAGGAGAGCTTCAGGGTAGAGTAGAGATGGAGAGGAGATATGAGAGAAAGGGAGTGTGGAACAGTGTATGACAGTGACTCCACCCCCGGTTCGTGCTACACGGGGAACCGAAATGGCGTCATAATTCGGTGGGAGACAGCGTGTCAGAAGAGGATCCTCCCCCTCCTTAAGCCATGTCTCTACTAGGAACAAGGCATCAAGGGATTCTCTCTCAATCAAGCCGTAAATCAGTGCGGTTTTAGTTCGGAGAGACCAACAATTAAGTAGTCCTAGTCGTAGAGATGTGGACATAATAGAAAGTGGCTCAAATGAGGAGGGGTGACGATTCACCGGGGAAAGCACAGTACATCGATGCAAACAAGGAAAAGGTTTAGGGGGCGGCGGCCCCAGATGACCGGAATGGCGGCCATGAGCACTAACCAGAAAATAAAACAGACGGAGAGATACCTGAAACCGACAAAAAGCGCTTTCTTGTGGCTCGAGGATTCTACAAAGGGTATGGCCTCAACGGGGTCCTGGTGACCCGGCGTCTGAAAACAGCGTGGCAGTTGGTTCATGAAGTTCAGTGGGTGCCCCTCGTCAGCGCCCCAAGGAGCACGCACAAGGAGCACGTCGTGCTCCTTGTGCGCGCTCCTTAGGCGCGTGCCCACACCGCACGCCGCCGCGGCGACAAACGCCGCCAGTGTGGAGAATATATAGAGATGAAGGTGCTGACGTCACCTGCAGGAGATTGCTTTGATTGTCAGAGTTGTTTGCCGCTTCCGGGAGAGCCCTAAAAGGGGGGGAAGGGCTACACAGGCTGCACGGTAAGCTGTATGGGACAGAGGAAGGCACAAGTTGAAAGGTACAGCAAAAGAAAAGCAGGCAGACAGCAGGATAAGGCAACTTAATCACAAGTACAGCACATAGATAAGGACGAACGCCGCCAGTGTGGAGAATATATAGAGATGAAGGTGCTGACGTCACCTGCAGGAGATTGCTTTGATTGTCAGAGTTGTTTGCCGCTTCCGGGAGAGCCCTAAAAGGGGGGAAGGGTTACACAGGCTGCACGGTAAGCTGCAGGAGATTGCTTTGATTGTCAGAGTTGTTTGCCGCTTCCGAGAGAGCCCTAAAAGGGGGGAAGGGCTACACAGGCTGCACGGTAAGCTGTATGGGACAGAGGAAGGCACAAGTTGAAAGGCACAGCAAAAGAAAAGCAGGCAGACAGCAGGATAAGGCAACTTAATCACAAGTACAGCACATAGATATGGAGAGTCCCCAGGAGATACTGCGCTGGAGAAGTCTCCAGTTTGAAAAACAGAGGGAGTTAGCCCAGCAGAGCCAAGAGCAAGCGTTGGCAGCCATGCAGGCTCAACAGAAACCTCTGACCGACCTGGTACAGACTTTGCTGGCAGAGAGAGCGGCAGAGAAGGCACCCAAGGGACATTATTGTGGGGTAGGCCCACAAACATGTGGGGTAGCCAATTTTGAAAAGGTCGTAAAAGACCCTATGTTTTGTGTACCAAGTATCATGGAAAATATGCCTAGAAATGAGGTTAAGGACGCACACGTTAAATGTTTTAAATGTGGGAAGTGGGGGCATAGGAAGGATGAATGTGTTTGGAAAACTGCATTGATGAGTGAGAATAGGAAATACAGGCAGGAAGGCTTTTGCATAGAAGTGGAAGTCCAGGGTGTGGTAGCCAAGGCCCTACTTGACTCGGGGGCAGACCAAACAATGATTTCAAAGAAATTCTGGCGCCTCCTACAGGCCAGTAATGTGTCCACCCCAATTCAACCTGAGGGTAGGTCTAGGATACGATGTGTGCACGGGTCATCCACCTATTACCCTCTCTATAGGGTTACGATAAGAGGTTTAGGAACCCAGAGAAAGGTCCTAGTGGCAGTGATACCCAGGTTGCCTTATGACCTAGTCTTAGGCCGAGACTGGCCGCCCTTCTGTAAGAGCCTAGGAGAGGGCATACAAGGGAAAAAGGGGATGGTCTCTACGAGGTCACAGGCCCAAGGCTCGGGGGAGCAGACGGAACCCCCGGAGGACACTGCCCACTCTGCAGAGGAGGAGACAGAATCTCTGGAAGGGGAGGATAGGCCCCTAGATGAAACTTTAGGAGAGCTGCCCCAACACGAGGATTTGGTCAGTCCCCCTGCAAAAAGCTGTAGGAAAAGTAAAGGAGAAAAGCACCGGGAGCGCCACCACAGGGCTCAATTGAGGGCTGGAGCCAGGGATGGGCTAGGTTTTCCATGGGTCCCGGCTGATCTAGTCAAAAGATTCCCATCGTTCCCAAAAGAACAAAAGGCGGATCCCGCGTTAAAGCATGCCTTCGAGTACGCCCAGTCTCTGATAGAGATATTCTCCCCAGATTCCTGATGGAGGGAGATATCTTATATCGGGAGAGTAATGATCCCCAGACAGGAGCTGTTAGGAAACAACTAGTGGTACCAACGGCCTTTAAGGCCGTCGTTATGAGACTGGCCCATGATCACCCAGTGGGTGGGCATAAGGGTGTTTTAGGTACTGTGGTAAGGAGAGTGCAGCCCAGCCTGGGGAAACAAAGGGAAAAGGGACTTTTTCCTCTTTGCGGGGGATGGGTGCACCTGAACACATATACCAAACTAAAGGCAGTGAGAGAAACCACAGCTGTAGAGCTACGCTAAAGCCCCACCCAGACTCCATAGCAACCCTAGGTAAGGATAGGAGTTACATGGGGGTGGAGTCAGAGGGGGAGGTGCCCTGCTCAGCATTTAAGTTTGAGCAAAGCAAGGAAGGCAAGGAAGCCAAGGAGGCCACGGAGAGCCAGGACAAGAACAAAGCTAGCCAGCGCTGCAGCCAAGAGAGCAGCAGACAACACAGTGGCAAGAGGGAGAGAGACAGAAGGTTGGTGGTGGAGAAGCCAAGGCAAGAGAGCTCAGACTCCTCTGAAGAAAGGCGTGTCTTCAGGCAGAGGAAACCTCAGGTAGCTGAGAGGAAATCCTACAATGATTCCCTGACTAGCTCTGAGGCAGAGATAGCTACAGCCAGCAGAAACTCCAGCCGTGAAACTCCCACAGTAAAACTCCAAGGTAGGAGAAGGAAACCAGAGAGAGCTAATGCTTGTATCTCTTGCTCAGATTCTGAGGAGAGGATTATATCTGGAAAAACCCAGAACAGAAGGAAGGGGGTTTTAAAGAAAGCTGACCAAGGAAAGCCTGCTAGGGTTCTGCCAAAGGAAGGGAAGGCAGTACAGTGGGATAGGCTGTTTAAGCTTTTAAAAGACATTAACCAAAAAGTACCTGAACAGTTCCAAGATTCCCCAGCAGCCAGCTCAGAAGAAAGCATGGAAGTGGATGATAGGGAGAGTGACCAGGGATCCACATGTTCTGAGATGGAGTGTGCTGTATGCATTGGTGCTAATTGAAAGAAACCAAAATAGTGGGGAGAATTAAGGAAGCTGTTATCAGTTTGGCATAGCTGAAAGCAAGAAAGAAAAGGGAGAAGGAATCCTATGTTGAAGCAATAAGATTCTTTCCTACAGAGAAGTGGATAGTACAATCAAGTCTTTGCTAGACAGCTGAAACTGTTTAATTGCAAGCAGCAAAGAGGGAGCTGGCAGCACTGCTGATCTTGATTGTGTGTTGTATCTACATGTTCCTGTGTTAACCCTAAAGCAAGAAGCCTCTTAAAGGAAAAGGGGAAAAGAAGCTATTGTAAATAATTCCACTGAAACACTGTTTTCATGTTCTTTAATTTGGAGAAGTTTATCCTTGTTTCTTTTTGCTGAGAGTGAAAGTTTCTTTAAAGGCTGTAACCAAGTTGGCCTAAACGGAACCCAATAAAATTCCTGTGCGCTTTAAATATCCACTTGGTTTTACTTTGAGTTCACAACTATACCTTTGGAACAAAGGAATACAAGATGGATGCCCGTCCCTACTAGGCGACCGCCTAGGAGGGGCGCGAGCGCCACATGTGGTGTAGTTCTTTGGATTTGACGTTTCCAACAGTCAAGTGGTACACCGGAAGCTTATACCTCTGGGCAAGGAAGATCCAGGGAAGGACGGTGACCGGTTGATGCAACGGAAGGAAGATCCGGAGTGGCATCGGATCCAGAGTGCCGGTTTAAACTGGTAGCAAAGCGAAGACCTGCATCAGGATCAGGTAACCCGTATGCTAGAGGGGGTTAAGGCCTGGATTCTGATGTAAGGGGGCTACCATAGTACTCACCAGGAGGAGAGGGGGAGCATAAAAAGTGCTGCACTTTGTGTTCTTGTCTGTTTGTTTTGTTCACAGAAACAGTCCAGCGATGGAGACGGCTGACATCTTGGCTTGGGTGGCAGACCAATTCGTCAAGCAGAGGGAGATGGCGGCAGTGAGCCAGGAACAAGCGACATCCATGCTCCGTGCTCAACAGCAACCCCTACTGGATATGATGGCGAGATAGGTCAAGACACAGGAAGAGGCAACCAAGGTGGCACAGACTGTACCAGGGGCACAGGGTATTTTTCCGGGATGGGAAGGCCCTGGTGCGGGAACTTTTTCCTGTGGCCGCCTCACCAAGGAGGATAATATCGATGATTTCATCGAGACTTTTGAAAGAATAGCTTTTTTGGCTAGATGGCCTAAAGAACAGTGGGCAATAAGGTTTGCTACTACCCTTACTGGGGAGGCTTTAGCAGCCTACAGAGCAATGCCTGTGACATTGGTTGCAGACTATGAGAATGTGAAGAAAGCTATTAGAGATCGGATGGGGTTAAGGCCCTCGGTCTACCGTAGGCTTTTGCGGTCATGTGTGATAAACAAGGGTGAAACACCCCAAGCTTTATATCACAGGATAGAAAGCTTGGTTTGTAAATGGCTTACACCTGAAAGTAAAAATGTAGAATCCATTGTAGATGCTGTAATACTGGAGCAGTTTACAGATGCTCTGCCTAAGGAATTGCAGGCTTTTCTGGTGCTACAGAACTGCAAAAACACCCAGGAAGCCATTGCGTTGGCTGAACGCTTTCTGGAGGCTAAGAAGTTAAGCCTCAAGAAAGAGGGTGGGTTTCTGAAAGCAGGTTCAGAAGCGCTAGAAAAGAACGCAACCTCTGCTGGCCTTAGGGCAGAAAAGAGTAAATCCATAGATGGGATGTATAACATGCAGAGGAAGGGTTTCTCTTGTGGTGAAGCAGGTCACCTTAAGAGAAATTGTAAGACCAAAAAGGCTTTTGTGATTACTCGTCCCAAAGAGATAGGTGAGGGATTCCTCCTATCTGTAGAAGTAGAAGGGATACCCACAGAAGCATTGTTAGACTCGGGGGCCAGCCAGTCTATGATTTCTAGTGGGCTTTGGAGGAAAATAGAGGCCCAGCGTCAGTCCTTGCAGGAATCCTCTAGGGGGCATGTTACAATCAGATGTGTGCATGGGGCTGCCTCCACCTATCCTCTCCAGTGTGTTAAAATAAAGGGGTTAGGTAGCGGAAGAGAGGTAGCAGTAGCTGTCGTCCCTAGGCTCCCACACGATATGGTACTGGGCCGTAACTGGTCCCAGTTCAGGAAAGGGATGGCAAAAGAGCTGCAGGAAAAAGCAGGCCTAGTAACCACACGCGCAGGCACCAAGCCTTCAGGGGAAGAGGTAGATTCCCAGGAGGAGTCAATACCCGGGACCTCCTTTCATGAGGACTTAATAACCCCGGCCAAGGATGCCCCCAGGAAAGGAAAAGCTGAAAAGCGACGAGAGAGGTGCACTAGGGCCAGGAATAGGGGTCAGTTAATGTCCGGGAAGGAGCTGCCCTGGGTTCCTGAGGAGTTAATAGAACGTTTCCCTCATTTCCAGACGAGCAGAAAGCAGATCCCGCTTTGGTGCGAGCATGTGAGTTCGCCCGGAAAGAATCAGATGCTCTGCCTAGGTTTCTATGGGATAGTAACCTACTATACAGGGAAAGTGTAGATCCACGGTCCGGAGATCTAAGGAAGCAGTTGGTGATACCTGCCTCTTTCAAAAGTATAGTCCTGAGATTGGTCCATGATCACCCGGTAGGGGGACACAAGGGTGTACAAGGCACCCTAGATCAGGTCCTAGCTAGGTTTTATTGGCCTGGAGTCTATACGGAGACAGCGAGATTCTGTGCGTCCTGTCCGGCCTGCCAAAGGGTCTCAGGTAACCACCCGCCAGAGGTGCCTTTAATCCCCCTGCCAATCATGACCAAACCAGTGCATAGGCTGGGGGTAGATATAGTGGGGCCCTTGATAAGAACACCCCGGGGTCACCAGTATCTATTGGTCATAATGGACCATGCTACTCGCTTCCCATGGGCCGTACCATTAAGAAATACATCTGCGCGAGTGATAGCCTTAGAATTAATAAAATTATTTTGTGAGATAGGGTTCCCTCGGGAGGTCCTAACGGATAGGGGAACAAATTTTATGTCCCGACACCTGGCCCAGGTATGGGACGCATTCAGTATCAGGCATATCCGCACAGCAGCTTACCATCCACAAACCAATGGCCTAGTGGAAAGGTTCAACCAGACCTTAAAGAACCTGTTAAGAAGGAGTTTGGAGGGTAGGTTAAGTGAGTGGGATACAATGTTGCCTTTCATACTCTATGCATGTAGAGAAAGGAAACAAACCTCTACAGGCACATCGCCATACGAGCTTATGTATGGGAGGACTCGGCGTGGGGTACTAGATATCCTAAGGGAGCAATGGGTAGCACCCGTAGAGGGTATACAAGAGGTTCCCAGATTCCTAACGGATCTGAAGAATCGCTTACAAAGAATAGCCACTATAGCAGAAGAGAACTTAAAAGGAAGTCAGAATAGGCAAAAGACTTATTACGACCGGCGAGCAAGGCCTCGCCTCCTAAAGGTCGGGGATAAGGTAATGGTGATGGTAGCCGCAGCTAACTCTAGATTTGAGAATACCTGGAGAGGCCCTTATAAGGTTGCAAAACAGGTAGGACCAGTGTCATATGCTGTGGATACTGGACGGGGGAAGCAACAGGTATACCATATTAATCTATTGAGAGTATGGCAGGAGCGTATAGGGAATGCTCAGCTAGCCCTAAGAGTAGGTGGTGATTTACAACCCATATCTCGTATTACGTGCTGTGCGCGGGTTGTTGCACCAGCCCGTAATAGTTTAAGGGGGGGATATGTGGTAAGGAGAGTGCAGCCCAGCCTGGGGAAACAAAGGGAAAAGGGACTTTTTCCTCTTTGCAGGGGATGGGTGCACCTGAACACATATACCAAACTAAAGGCAGTGAGAGAAACCACAGCTGTAGAGCTAGGCTAAAGCCCCACCCAGACTCCATAGCAACCCTAGGTAAGGATAGGAGTTACATGGGGGTGGAGTCAGAGGGGGAGGTGCCCTGCTCAGCATTTAAGTTTGAGCAAAGCAAGCAAGGCAAGGAAGGCAAGGAAGTCAAGGAGGCCACGGAGAGCCAGGACAAGAACAAAGCTAGCCAGCGCTGCAGCCAAGAGAGCAGCAGACAACACAGTAGCAAGAGGGAGAGAGACAGAAGGTTGGTGGTGGAGAAGCCAAGGCAAGAGAGCTCAGACTCCTCTGAAGAAAGGCGTGTCTTCAGGCAGAGGAAACCTCGGGTAGCTGAGAGGAAATCCTACAATGATTCCCTGACTAGCTCTGAGGCAGAGATAGCTACAGCCAGCAGAAACTCCAGCCGTGAAACTCCCACAGTAAAACTCCAAGGTAGGAGAAAGAAACCAGAGAGAGCTAATGCTTGTATCTCTTGCTCAGATTCTGAGGAGAGGATTATATCTGGAAAAACCCAGAACAGAAGGAAGGGTTTTTTAAAGAAAGCTGAACAAGGAAAGCCTGCTAGGGTTCTGCCAAAGGAAGGGAAGGCAGTACAATGGGATAGGCTGTTTAAGCTTTTAAAAGACATTAACCAAAAAGTACCTGAACAGTTCCAAGATTCCCCAGCAGCCAGCTCAGAAGAAAGCATGGAGGTGGATGATAGGGAGAGTGACCAGGGATCCACATGTTCTGAGATGGAGTGTGCTGTATGCATTGGTGCTAATTGAAAGAAACCAAAATAGTGGGGAGAATTAAGGAAGCTGTTATCAGTTTGGCATAGCTGAAAGCAAGAAAGAAAAGGGAGAAGGAATCCTATGTTGAAGCAATAAGATTCTTTCCTACAGAGAAGTGGATAGTACAATCAAGTCTTTGCTAGACAGTTGAAACTGTTTAATTGCAAGCAGCAAAGAGGGAGCTGGCAGCACTGCTGATCTTGATTGTGTGTTGTATCTACATGTTCCTGTGTTAACCCTAAAGCAAGAAGCCTCTTAAAGGAAAAGGGGAAAAAGAAGCTATTGTAAATAATTCCACTGAAACACTGTTTTCATGTTCTTTAATTTGGAGAAGTTTATCCTTGTTTCTTTTTGCTGAGAGTGAAAGTTTCTTTAAAGGCTGTAACCAAGTTGGCCTAAACGGAACCCAATAAAATTCCTGTGCGCTTTAAACATCCACTTGGTTTTACTTTGAGTTCACAACTACACCTTTGGAACAAAGGAATACAAGATGGACGCCCGTCCCTACTAGGCGACCGCCTAGGAGGGGCGCGAGCGCCACAGATCCCTCAATCAGATATTGGCCCGTTTTTACTGGTCAGGGGTATTTAAAGAGACCAAACGCTTTTGCGAGGCCTGCCCTTCGTGTCAGAGGGTTTCGGCCGCGAAACCAAAAGGTGTCCCTATGATACCTACACCTACTATATCCGAACCAGTGCGCCGGATGGCGATGGATATAGTAGGTCCCCTAGTGAAAACCCCTAGGGGATTTCAATACATTCTAGTAATTATGGATCAGGCCACCCGTTTCCCCTGGGCAGTGCCACTGAGAAACATTTCGGCCAAGACCATAGCGGGGGAATTAATTAAGTTGTTTTGCGAAGTAGGGTTTCCGAAGGAGATGTTAACAGACAGGGGCAGTAATTTCCTGTCGCGGTACCTGGCGCAGGTATGGGACGCCTTCGGAATACAGCACATAAAAACAGCAGCTTACCATCCACAATCTAATGGGTTGGTGGAACTTTTTAACCAGACCCTCAAGCAAATGTTAAGGCGGGGACTGGATGGGAAAATGGCTGACTGGGACATTCTGCTCCCATTCGTTTTATACGCCAGTAGGGAACGCACACAAGCCTCATTAGGAGCCTCTCCCTATGAGTTACTGTTTGGCAGGGCCCCAAGGGGAGTCCTAGACATTTTGAGGGAACAGTGGGCAGAGCCAGAAGGGGAAGAGGTAGGAGTACCGCAGTTTCTACAAGAATTAAGGTCACGGTTGCAGAGAGTCTCGCAGGCCGCTGAACGTCACTTACAGGACAGTCAGCAGCATCAGAAGCGGTACTATGACCAGGGGAAGAAACCCCGTCAATTGGCCATAGGGGAGAGGGTAGTCGTAATGGTGGCAGACCCTGGGCCGAAATTTCAAGCCCAGTGGAGGGGACCCTCTACCATAGTGGACCACAAGGGACCGGTCTCCTACGTGGTAGAGACCGACAGGGGACGCTGTCAGGTGTACCACATTAATGTCCTGAAACTCTGGCGGGAGAGGACAGCGGCTTTTGGCCGGGTAAAAGTAAAGCTCCAGACCCGTTCGGTTATTATGTGCTGTAAGGACATGAGTCCCCCAGCCCGTAATATCTTAAGAGGGGGGATATGTGATACAGTGGCCAGCATAGAACCCATGGATACAGGAGAAAAGGAAGAGCTTACCTTACAGTCACCTGGGCAGAAAGCATATTCAGGTTATAAAGAGCCAGAGAATAGTGAAACAAACTTTCCCTACACTGGGTGTGACGCAGTAGAGAGCCAGAAGGCTAATCACATCCACCTGGGCAAGGAAGCACGTACAACGTGTAGGAGCCAGGAGGATAAAACTGGCTGGGAAAATCCAGTAGGGGGAGGTGCAGCCAAGGGAGGTGCCACAGAGGGAGGTGCAGCCAAGGGAGGTGCAGCAAAGGGAAGAGCAGCTGACACAGAGAGAGCTGGAAGTGCTCATGCACAAGTCTCCCAAGCCAGAGGGGGCATCGTCCCGTGGAGAGTGAGTAAGCAGCTGGAGGGCAGAGGTCACAAGCAGGAGTGCTTGCTGGGTCCAGGAAGCACCGGCTGGGTCCTGACAGCAAGTAGCAGTAGAAGGGAAACCTTTCCTGGAAGTTATTACAGCCCAGACCAGACAACTGCTGTGTGGAACTCTCGGGGAAAAGCAGGCTATAGCCCAAATAAAGGAACCTGGTTTACAGAGGAAGGAGTGGAAGCCAGCCACCCCAGAAGCAGAGCTAAGTACACCAATTTCTCTAGAGGGCAGGAGGTGGGCTCGGCTAGGAAAGTAAAAGCTAATACTTGGGAGGATAATCCTTGGTGGAGAGAAAGGGGAAGCCTCAGAGAAACAGGCTTCAGTACAGGTCTCCAGGACCCTCCATATGCAGAACAGTTTCCTGCCTTAAGAACTGCTGCCTCTCGAGAGAGTTGTGTAAATAATAGCTGTGGTGAATGTTACCCATTTACAATTTCTGACGGTGAGCAAATGCAATGGGAAAACACTGACCAGGACATTGATTCTAGTGCTATGGATTGCACGCTATGTATCTCGGATGAGATTACGTCTCTTTGTTAATTAAGGAAGCAATAGCCCTGTTATACCTGTTTGGAAAAGGTGCATTTATTTTGCTGTGAAGAAACAGTTTGTTTAAGTTCTTTGTTGCTGTATGAGAAAAACAGAAATCCACAAGGGAAGGGGAATAAAACCTCATCATTATTATTTGCCTTTAACACATGGCTACAGACTATTCTTTATAAAGGCAACCTGCACCTCACACCCCTAGGCGACCACCTAATAGCAGTACCTTGACAATATGCAATGACCTTTTGGCACTTAACCTCTACTTTATGAAAAGTTTGAGAATTAGGGGGTAGTTATAGCTATAATATATATCTTCATCATCTTAAGAAGAGTAGGTGTATTATTATTTTGTCTTAGAACATTTATTTTTGGAGTAATTACAGTTTCAGATGTTTAGAGGTTTGCTAAGAATGTTTCCATATTTGGTCTTAGTTGTGCTATGGCATGTTATTGTTAATGAAGCAGTACTGCATTTAGAATCTTGGGAAAGTTATGGGAAATATCCAAATATTTTTGAGTCACATTTACACTCAGTTACAAAACCTTATATTTCCGTAGTACAATTAATGCAAGTTCAAGGGAATCAGGTGCATGATTATGACTTGTTACAGTATAATAGTTCTGGCTACCTTTTGAATGACTCAGTCCGAGACTTACCTAACTGGAGTTGCCCCTTATTAGGATATTACCATCCCTGGGAACGTAATCAATCTGTAGGAATTAAGGAAATAAACATTACTCAGGAATTAAGGAAATGAACATTACTCAGTGGGCTTTGAATAATTGTACACAGAATCTAGTCTGTCCCCGCAACTTGACAATTTGGGAAAATGGATTAGTGGCTTTAAAGGAAGACTATTTTGTGTGTGGTAATCTCGCATATACAGAACTTCCCAGAGGTTGGTCAGGTACTTGCTATGTTGCTCAGTTAGATACCCCGTGGCGGTTTTTACCTTACCAAAATGTTACTTTATTATCAACCTTGAATAATTCCTTAAGAAGAAAAAGGGATGTTTCCCCTCAGGATGAAGCCATAATAGCAGCACAACAGTTGGTAGGCTCTACAAGTCCTTTAACTAAATCTCAGATAGATGCATTTACAGGTACTGTTTGGCTCTCATTTTGGAGCCATAGCACCCACTAGTGAATATGGTACCCAGATTATGCGATTACAGGCAGTTGTTGAACTTACAGCCCTGGATCTCACAGAGGCTATTAGCGTGTTACAAGGTGCAGTAGACAAGGTGTCCACTTATGCAGCTCATAATCGCATGGTTTTAGACTATCTCCTAGCGAAGGAAAATGGCATGTATGGATTATTTATTTATTTATTATTATTATTATTATTATTATTATTATTAATTATTGTTTGCTTGATGATGAAGGAAAATAGTGAAAGGCCTACTAGATAAGGTTAGGAATCGTACATTTGTATCAAGTAGTAGTTATGAAAGTTCTTTTTCTGATTTTTTTTGGTTCTGTTTCTTCTTTCTGGAATTTATTATCTAGGCCCCAGCAAAGCATATTAGCTTCATTATTTGACTTATTAGGGATTATCATTTTAGGAACAATAATTCTTTGTGTAATATCTGCTTGCAGTAAGAAATCAGTGGAGACACTGACCCCTAAAATGATGTTACAGGTTGACCCAGAAGCTAGCTACGATCCATTTTTAATACCGATGTCTGAGTTTCCTTATCTGTGAAATGATTCTTTACAGAATCAGAGGAAGGACTGAAAGAAAGCTTGATTGTACCAGGCTGGATACACAGTCAGGCCCTGTGTATAACATTATATTACTATAAGCCCTAAGAAAGAGTTAATATCATTTGTAGCTCCTTATTTAATACCATCCTTGAAAACTCTGTAGAAGAAACTGGGTGAAAGGTTTTACATAACATAAACATTAGTCTTGTTATTAGAAAGATAAGTAAAAGGCAAGTTGTTTACCCAGCTTCTCAGTCTCTTAGTCTCTGGTCAGAGATATCAAACTGTCAGTGTTAGGATTAATTAGAATTAAGGCCTACATAGTCATGTCTGAGAATATATGTATGTCTTTTCATGATTGTCTATGACGTGCATGCCTATAGAAAAGTATGTTATGAATATACGTAACACTAGGCGTAGAATAGAATATGTATATTATGAATATACGTGATGTGAGATGTAGAATAATAAAGTGAAATTATGCTGTGTAATAGAATCTTTACCTATAAATAAAGTGGCCTAAAGCTATGATATGAGAGTAAACATAGGCAAAGGCCTAGCTTGCTCTCCCAAAGCTTTGGTTTGTTTTTATAATACAAGTGTGTTGTGTATTATTTACTGATTTACCAAGTAACCTTCTCATTGCCTTGTGTGTGGATTTCTGTTTTACCCAAGAGCCCTGCCTCGTTGTAGGTGAGGGGAGGTGCAGAGTATTCTTTCAGCTATTGCATCTGAATGCCTGAGACATTGCCCTTTACTATCAGCAGTGGTTTCTGAGGCAGTTTCCTTTTATTTTCATTTGTGCTGCCAGCAAACACACCCTCACAGTGCCATACCCTAATGTGCCGCATCAGGCGTCCTATGGGGCTATCCAGCGGACACATTATAAGGTGCACTGTCCGCCACAACACCTTATAATGTTCCCTTATAGGGCGCATCATAGGTCACCTTATGGGGTACCTTTTTGGCGCTTTATAGTGCGCTTTTGAGGCACCCTCAGGCTACAGTACTGAGGGTGTTGCTGCTGGCAGCACTACTTAAACTTAAGAAAAAATATGCCTCTGATAGCCCTATCAGAGAACCCCACTGTGGGTTCACACCCATGACCTCTCGCTCCACAGGCAGTGAGGTCACCAGTTGGCTACATCTCCATAGCTGCTAACTAACTGCTGGCTGGCTACAGTAGGACCTCAGGTCATCCCACGAACTGTCTGCTGTGGTTACCGGGATAGGGTTATACCACACATACCCATGATGCACTGCACATGTGATTCAGCACTCTACAGATACCCACAGGATGGGGTATGCACCCCCACAGCACCTCAGCCCGGTAGGGGGTACTGACCATATGTGTTACTGGCACAGAGTAGCTACAGGCCGTCACATTGTGCGGGTCCAGTGCTCACCCTGTGTACCCTCAAGTATGGAGCAGACAGAGCTTAAAGATCCCAAATTACCCATGTCTAACAATAGCCAAATTAATATGAATAAAATACATTCTCTAAAATGCTTGTATGCAAATGCTAGAAGTCTAAAAAATAAGATGGGAGAGTTAGAATATATAGCACTAAATGAAAGATTAGATATGATTGGAATATCAGAGACATGGTGGAAGGAGGACAACCAGTGGGACACTGTGATACCTGGGTACAAACTATATCGAAATGATAGAGCTGATCAAATTGGTGAAGGGGTTGCTCTCTATGTTAGAGAGGGCATTGAGTCAGAAAGGATTAAAGTTTTGCAGGAAACAAAATCTGCTGTAGAATCTATATGGTTTGAAATTCCATGTAAAAGGGGGAAGGCAATGGCAGTGGGGGTGTACTATCGAGCGCCTGGCCAGAATGACCAAATGGATGATGAAATGCTCAAAGAAATCAAGGAAGCTAACAAAAGTTACAGCGCAGTAATAATAATGGGTGATTTCAACTACCCCGGTATCGACTGGGTCAGTGTCACGTCAGGACATGCTAGGGAGATAAAATTCCAAGATGAAATAAATGACTGCTTCTTGGAGCAGCTGGTTCATGAACCGACCAGAGGGGAAGCCATATTAGACCTAGTCCTTAGTGGAACACCAGATCTAGTGCAAGAGATAAGGTTGTTGGGGCCACTTGGCAATAGTGATCATAGCATGATCGCCTTTGATTTAATTAGTGGAGGAGGGATAGTAAGGAAATCCACAGTACTACCTTTTAACTTTTGAAAGGGAGACTATGATAAAATGAGGAAAACAGTTAAGAAAAAACTAAAAGGAGCAGTTGCAAAGGTTAAAGACGTACATCAGGCTTGGCTGTTGTTGAAAAATACTATCTTGGAAGCCCAGACCAGCTGTATTCCATGCTTTAAGAAAAGTGGAAGGAAGTCCAAAAAACTGCCAGCATGGTTTAAAGGTGAGGTCAGAGAGGCTGTTGTTGCCAAAAAAGCATCTTTCAGGAAATGGAAAAAAGAGCCAAACGACGAAACCTGGAAACAGCACAAGCACTGGCAAGTCAAATGCAAGGCATCGATAAGACAGGCAAAGGGAGAATTTGAGAAGAAGCTTGCTGCGGAAGCAAAAACGCGAAGTAAAGACCTTTTCAAGTACATTCGTAGCAAAAAACCTGTGAGAGAGTCAGTTGGTCCATTAGATGATAAAGGGGTTATAGGAGCACTAAGAGGCGACAAGGCGATAGCAGAGAGACTGAATGAATGCTTTGCTTCAGTCTTTACTAAGGAAGATGTAGGGATGTTACCCATGACTGAAGTGGTATTTAAAGGTGCGGAAGAATTGAAGGAAATATCGATACATCGGGAAGATGTATTACAACTATTAAACTGAAGAGTAGCAAATCACCTGGGCCAGATGGTATATATCCAAGGGTGTTGAAGGAACTGAAATATGAGATTGCAGACCTGCTATTAGTAATCTGTGAACTATCATTAAAATCATCTCTAATACCTGAAGATTGGAGGATCGCCAATGTAACACCAATTTTTAAAAAGGGGTTCCAGGGGTGATCCGGGAAACTACAGACCGGTGAGCCTCACATCAGTACTGGGAAAAATGGTAGAAACCATCATAAAGAATAAAATTACTCAGCATGTAGATAGTCATGACCTAATGGGAGACAGCCAACATGGCTTTAGACAAGGAAGATCTTGTCTTACTAATCTGTTATGTTTTTTTCGAAGGAGTGAATAATCAAGTGGACAAAGGTGAGTCGGTTGATATTGTGTATCTGGACTTTCAGAAAGCCTTTGACAAGGTCCCTCATCAGAGACTTTTGGCAAAACTAAAGAGTCATGGGATAGGAGGTAGTGTACTATTGTGGATCAGGAACTGGTTAAAAGATAGAAAGCAGAGGGTAGGGCTAAATGGCCAATTTTCCCAATAGAGAAAGGTGAATAGTGGTGTACCCCAGGGATCTGTGCTGGGTCCGCTGCTTTTTGACATATTCATAAATGACCTGGAAAGTGGAATAACGAGTGAGGTTATCAAATTTGCAGAAGACACAAAACTATATAAAGTTGTTAAAACCCAAGAGGATTGTGGAAAATTGCAAGAGGATCTTGATAAATTAGAAAACTGGGCATCAAAATGGCAGATGAAATTTAATGTGGACAAGTGCAAGGTTATGCACCTAGGGAAGAACAACCCAAACTATGGTTACACGATGCAAAGTTCCACATTAGGAGCCACCACCCTGGAAAAAGATTTAGGCGTCATTGTGGATACCATGTTAAAACCCTCGGCCCAGTGTGCAGCAGCGGCCAAGAGAGCAAATAGAATGCTAGGTATGATAAGGAAAGGAATGGAAAATAAAACAAAAGATATTATAATGCCTCTATATCGTTCCATGGTGAGACCGCACCTTGAATATTGTGTGCAATTCTGGTCGCCTTATCTTAAAAAGGATATAGCGATTTTAGAAAAGGTTCAGAGAAGAGCCACCAAAATGGTAAAGGGGATGGAAGGATACCCCTATGAAGAAAGGCTAAAAAGGTTAGGGCTCTTTAACCTGGAAAAGAGACGGCTGAGGGAGATATGATAGAAGTCTATAAATTAATGAACGGAGTGGAACGGGTAAACGTAGATCGATTGTTTACCTTATCAGAATATAGAAAGACTAGGGGACATGCAATGAAGCTACAGGGTAAACTAATTAAGACTAATAAAAGAAAATATTTCTTCACTCAACGTGTAATGAAACTCTGGAATTTGTTACCGGAGGATGTAGTAAAGGCTGTTAGTGTAGCTGGGTTTAAAAAAGGTTTGGACAAGTTCCTGGAGGAAAGGTCCATAAACCATTATTAAGAAGGGACCCAGGATATCAATGCTTGAACCAATACAAGCATTGTGGAACCTGTGTCCCTTGGGGAAACTGCTAGATACATATGACCTAGATTGGCCACTGTTGGAAACAGAATATTGGGCTTGATGGACCTTGGTCTGACCCAGTATGGCATATCTTATGTTCTTATGTACCGGCACCATATCCACAGCACTTGGATTAGCTGAAATAGGCTATGCTGCAGGACCCCATCAATGGCAGTGTGTGATAGGTAAGTCTTGCAGATACACTTTGGCATACACCTGTGTCCATCGGTATTTCATGGTTACGTTTAGCCCTTGTGGACTATGATGCACCCAGAATAGCGCATATCCTGTGTGGGTGCCATGGCCACATGCTTTAGGGGGGGGGGGTTGTGGTTGGACCCATAGGCAGATTATGTAGTATCACCCATACTGCCCCCTAGAGCTGAGTATCCCCCACCAACACATCCACATCCCTGCGATGGTGGCGACCATCCACCTCATTCCATCAGGAGTACAGACAGCTTACAGGGCAGTCCATGCAGTTCTGTCCGCATCCATTGGGCAATAGGGGACAGACAGTAGGACTGGAAATGTTCAGCTGCCCCCCACCAATATCTGACATTCTCCAGCAGCAAGCACAGGGAGTCTCCAGCTGCTGCACCCTGCAAGGGGTTCCAGCAATACACATAGAAACTGCATACAAGCCTTTTAGCTAGTCCATAGTGCATAGTACTGGAGGAGATGTGTTCACCCAAAACCTGGGATGTGAGCACACCCACCAAGCAGATAGGTCGGTGATTGGGCCCCCAAAAGGGAAACCCATATATATCACTTCATGGAAGCACTATGGGGGTACCTAGCCAAGCCATGGTCACTGCCCGGTCATGGTGAGAGTGCCTCCCAGCGTGGACCCTTCCACAATTCATATCTATTTTTTGGTGCTTTCTTGGGAGTGTTTTTTTATATTTCCCATTAATATCACTATTGCCCAGCTTGGTTATGTTTTTTCTATATTTTGTTGGGGTCATTTTCAAGCCTTATTTGCACTTCTGTTCCGTGCACATGTATCACACTTATCACTTTTTTATAGGTTTCCCTGGTTTTGCTGTACATTGCTGACAGAAATGGTTTCTCTTCCCTTTAAATCATCTCTAACGCCAGGGTTTCACTGGCGTTAGTTTTGAGCCTCGTATTTCACAGCATTAGTGTGCGGGGAGCCTCTCCCCTCCCACTCTCTGCCCATTGACCCCTTCTCTCCGCCCCTGGGGAGCCTTCCTCCGCCCTCTGGGAGCCTTTCCCCGCCTTCATCGCTCTTTTGCGCTGCTGCGTGCATTATCGCGCAATAAGGTACCCGTGCGCCTAAAAAAGTGCCATTATCGCGCGATAAGGTACCTTATTGCGCGATAGCGTCACAGAGCGCACATTAGGACGGTTTAGTAAACATACCCCCAGGGGTTCTCTGTCTCTGCTGGTGATAGGGCATAAACCCATGCATCTGGACTGCACTGGAGGGACTCAAGGAAAGAAAATTAGCAGGTAAGGCCTAATTTGACCATATGCCATACTGGGTCAGACCAAAAGTCCATCAAGCCCAGTATCCTGTTTCCAACATTGGCTAATCCATGTCACAAGTACCTGTCAAGTTCCCAAAAAGTAGACAGATTCCATGCTGCTTATCCCAGCAGCATAGTTTGGGTAGAACGGGGTGAAATTGTGATGTACATATATACCTTATAAAATAAGTATGTGCACATATAGAATACATGCACATATTTATATATGCCTCAGATTGGGTGTAGATTTATACAAGAGCATTTGTATACTATTGAGGATTATTGTTGGAGCCTATTTTATAAAGGCACATAGGCACCCATGTTGCTTTTATAAAAAGGTACTATTTTGAACTTCTGATATAACATTACTCCCCACATGGCTAAGTCCTCATAAAAAAAAATCCCTCAGTAATAATACCCTATTTTTCACAACCATTCTACCTAATAAACAGCTCTTCAGTACTGACTTCTTGCCCCCCAACTAGTCAATATTGTTGTTGTGTCGACTCATGGTGACCCTCTGGATAGTTGTCCTAAATTGTGTTCAATCTTCAGTCAGGCGGCTCATTGTTGACAGACTGGCACCCGTAGCTGCTGTTATTGTATCGATCCACCTCATTGCTGGCCTTCCTCTTTTGTGTTGACCTTCTACCTTGCCAAGCATGATGTTTTTCTCTAATGATCTTTCTCTTCGCATGATGTGTCCAAAGTATGAAAGCTGAAGTCTTGTCATCTGAGCTTCTAAAGAAAGCTTAGGTTTGATCTCCTCTAGTACTGACTGGTTTATTCTTTGGGCAGTCCATGGTATACATAGTATTCATTGCCAGACCATAATTCAAAGGCATCAATTTTCTTCCTCTCTATATTTTTCACTGTCCAACTTTTGCATCCATATTACTTTATTGAAAATACCATGGCTTGAATAAGTCAAATCTTTGTATGGAGAGAGACATCCCTGCTCTTGAGAATCTTGTCTAAGTCCTTCATTGCCATTCTGCCAAGAGCAATGCGTCATCGGCTTTCTTGACTGCTTGTTGCTTCTTTATTGATAGTTGATCCAAGTAGGTTAAAGTTGTCTGTTATTTCAATTTCTTCTCCATCAACGATGAACTTATTCATTTTGCCAGTTGTTAGGATCTTGTCTTCTTTACATTAAGGTGCAGACCCATTTTAAGACTATATTCCTTGACCTTGAAAAGCAAATGTTTCAAATCGTCTTCACTTTCAGCCAGTAATGTATCATCAGCATAGCAAAGGTTATTGATGAGTCTTCCACCAATCTTCACACTTCGGTTGTCTTCATACAATCCTGCTTCTCTGATGATTTGTTCTGCATATAAATTAAACAGGTAGGGGGAAAGTATGCAGCCTTGTCATACACCTTTGCTGATTTTAAACCATTCTGTTTCTCCTAGTTCCATTCAAAGCATGAGTATACCAGAACACCTGATTATTCTCTTGAACAACCTTTACATTGATCAAGAGCAACTGTTGCTTCTTGATCAATGTAAAGGTTGTTCAAGAGAATGATCAGGTGTTCTGGTATACTCATGCTTCTTAATGTGGCCAGAGTTTCTTATGGTTTACACAGTCAGAAGCCTTGCTGTAGTCAATAAAACACATATGGATATCCTTTTGGTATTCTTTTGTCTTTTCAAGGATCCATCTCATATACGCGATAATGTATCTCGTTCCTCCCCCTTTCCTGAACCCTGCTTGCACTTCAGGCAGTTCTCGTTCCAGGTATGGTTGTAGTCTCTGCTGAATGATCTTGCTGGCATGTGGGATCAGAGTGATGGTGCAATAATTTCCAGTCAGTCGGGTCACCTTTCTCCAGTCTTGGTATAAACACAGATCTTTTCCAGTCAGTTGGCCATGAATTTGTCTTCCATGAATTTCCTGGCAGAGCCTTGTAAGTATGGTAACAGCTTCATCCAATTGCTGTAATACTTAATTGGGAATGGCATCATTGCCCGGTGCTTTGTTCTTTGATAAGGCTTTCAATGTTGCTTTGACTTCTTTTTTCATCACCAATGGTTCCTGATCATGAGGTATAGGTTGAAATGGCTGTTGGTCCACTTGATCTTTATGGTATAATGACTCTGTATATTCTTTCCACCTTTTCTTGATTTTCTCAGCATCATTCAACATGGATCCTTGAGCATCTTGTAGCATTCCAATTCGAGGCTGGAATTTTTTCTTTAACTCTTGTAGCTTTAGAAAAGCCGATTTTGTTCTTCCTCAAATAGCTTCTGATTCTGTTTCCTTGCATGTGTCATTGTAGCACTTTTCCTTGTCATGTCTTGCTGCACATTGGAAATCTCTGTTGAGTTCTGCGATTGCCTCTCTTTCTCCTCTGGCTTTCGCTTCTCTGTGTTTCTGGACAATTTTCAGAGTTTCTTCAGTCATCCATTTTGGCCATTTTTGCTTTTTCACCTTATGTAGAGACTTATCGCTTTCTTCCAACACAACTTCTTGATGTCATCCCATAACTCTTTTGGAACTCTATCATTTGTATCCAAAGCAACTAATTGATTTCTCATGCAGTCCTTAAATTCCAGTGGTATATTCGCAAGGTCATATTTTGCTACATTCATGAGTGGCTTCTCTTTTTCAACTTTAGCTTGAGTTTGCATACTAGTAGTTGGTGATCTGTACCACAGTCAGCTCCAGGTTTTGTCTTTGTTGATGTTATCAGGTTTTTCCATTGTTGTCTTCCACAGATGTAGACAATTTGATTTCTATACAATCCATTGGGTGAAGTCCATGTGTACAGTCAGCGCTTGTGTTGCTGGAAGAAGGTGTTTGAGATGAATAGATCATTGGTCTTGCAGAATTCTATCAGTCTTTTTCCAGCTTTCTGTTGCAAGTCCATATTTTCCAACCACTCTGCCTTCTTCTTTGTTATCAACTTTTGCGTTCCAGTCACCCATGACTATCAGGATATCCTGTTTGCATGTTCTGTCAATTTTCAGCTTATACTTGTACTTGTACTTGTTCATAGAACTCATCGATGTCTTCCTCTTCTGCAGCTGTTGTTGGGGCAACTACCTGAATTATAGTTGTGTTGATGGGCTTTCCTCATAGATGAATAGATATTAAGCATTCACTGACTGCATTGTATTTCATTACAGTTCTTTCAAGTTTCTTTTTAAGTATAAATGGAACACCATGCTTTCTTTGTCTTCCATTTCTAGCATAGTAAACCATATGATCATCAGATGCAAAGTGCCCAAAGCCAGTCCATCTCAGTTTACTGACACCCAACAGATCGAGCTGTACACGTTCCATTTCATTCTTGACCACCTCCATCTTCCCTTGGTTCATGCTTCATACGTTCCACGTCCTAATATGTAAGATATCTTTGCAACTTCTGACTCTCTTTTCATGCACAGTTACATCAGCAGATCCAACCACATCATAAATGCTGGCTTTACTCTGAGAAATCTTCAGCTCATCCCCAGTAGCCCTTTGAGTGCCTTCCAACCTGGGGGTCTCATCTTCCAGCAGTATAGTGCAATTTGTTTTGTGACTATCCATTGGGTTTTTGAGGCAAGATACAGAAGTAGATTTGCCAAGCCTTTCTTCTGTGCAGTTAATTCCAGTGTTGTTGCATTTGTCACAGAAATGTGATCCTCCGCTTACAACACCATCCAATTCTGCTGCTGTCCAGAAGGGTGGTTTGTCTTAGTCTGGCATCTCAGCTGAGACCTGTCTATCTTGGGAGACCCTGCCAGTAGCTAAGCTACTGATAGCTTAGCTCTCAGCTTCACTGATGCACACAAACCCTCACAGCACAACAAGCTGCAAACCAAGTCATTGTTACCTAAAAGAAAAACCTTTGGGGGGGCTCAAGTCTCCTTCTTCCTACAAGCTCAATGTATAATTTAGAAAATGTCAAGGGGCTAATGCTCCCATTCTCCTATCCAGGGGCGGCCCAAGGGGGGTGCGGGGCCATGTGCGGAGACTCGGTGCGGGGCCTCATTTGCATAAGTGGCCTTATTTGCATAAATATTTGCATAATGTTACCACACACTAACTTTTAGTAAACATGTCTCTTAATGAGGGTATGGATAAAGAAAGACTAAAAGATTTCTACATTACTATAATCCAGTGCCAACCGCCAGGCACATTAGGAACTACTACAAACGCTGCCCATTTAGAACCCATAGCAAACCCGCCATATCCTGACAGCATTACCAGGACTCACAAAGCACCATACCCTACCTATCAAAAGGCAACACTGCAAATATTAAACCAATACATTTCAGAGAATACTGGGGAAAGAGAACAAGTGGCAATGTCAAATAGGAATTACATAAACAGAATACCTCAGCTCAGTTACACATGCAGAACATAGACCATCATCAAACAAGGAATCACAATTTAGAAACAGGAAGGCAATAATTAAACTGGGAACCCCAAAAGCCAAACTTGGAATGTACAACAGCACTGTAGAAATAAAACTATAAATTAATTTCCTCTTGTACCAAACCAAGCGCAGACGTTAATGATGCACATTTCCCAGAGCTTTCATATTCCAGTTAATAAATTCAAAATAAAGAGATATCTTTCTACCTTTTGTGCATTTTTTTCAGTTGCAATTGCTCCAGCCACTTTCTTCTGGTTTCTTCATGTTTTCTGCTAACTGTCCATCGTCTGCTGTCCATTTGTTTTTTCTTCTCTCTTCTAGTTTTTTTTTCCATTCTCTCTCTCTACATCTGCTTTAACATACTAATCTTTCTCCTTTTGCTCTTTCCTCATTCCTATTTCATCCACACAAATTTTACCCCTCCATCCTCAATCCCCACTTACTCTCCCAATAACCGGCCAATTGTAGATTTTTCATCCCTCCCACACAAAATATTTTTCCCCTCTCCATTTTACTCTCCCAGCCCCATCCCATTCTAATCCTCCCCCAACATCAGCTCCCTTCTAGTTCCAGTCTCACCCAACATCCATTCCCTTCTAGTCCCTGCATCAGCCCATTTCCAGTCCTACCCCCCATCAACCCATTTCCGGTCCTAGCTCCCCCATCCATTTTCAGTCTGAGTCCCTTCATCAGCTCATTTCCAATCCTAGCCCCCCATCAGCCCATTTCTAGTCATTTCCTAGCCCCACCATCAGCCCATGTCAAATCCTAGCTCCCCTCCACTCAGCCCAATTCCAGTCCAAGCCCCCCCATGAGCCTACTTCCAGTTCTAGCCCCTCCATGAGTCCATTTCAATTCAAGCCCCCACCACAGCCCATTTCCAATCTTAGCTCCCCCCAACAGCCCATTTCTAGTACCAGTCCTAGCCCCCCATCAACCCACTTCCAGTCCTAACCCCCCATCACCCCATTTTCAGTTTAAGCCCCCCCTATAACCCATTACCAGTCCTAACCCCCCATCAGCCCACTTCCAGTCTTAACCCCATCAGCCCATTTCCAGTCAGCCCCCCATAGCCCACTGCCAGTCCTAACCCCCCCCCATCAGCCCACAGCCCATTACCAGTCCTAACCACATCAGCCCACCTCAAGTCCTAACCCTCCCCCATCAGCCCATGTCCTGTCCTAGCCTCCCCCCCCCATAGCCCATTATCAGTCCTAATCCCCCCATAGCCCATTACCAGTCCTAACCCCCCATCACCCCATTTCCAGACAGCCCCCATCAGCCCACAGCCCATTACCAGTCCTAACCCCCCCAACCCATTACCAGTCCTAACCCCCCCCCCGCAGCCCATTACCAGTCCTAACCCCCCCAGCCCATTACCAGTCTTAAACCCCCCCCGTGCAGCCCATTACCAGTCTTAACCGCCCCCCCCCACGCAGCCCATTACCAGTCTTAACACCCCCCACAGCCCATTACCAGTCTCAACACCCCCCCCAGCCCATTACCAGTCTTAACACACCCCCCAGCCAAGCCCAGCCCAGCCCATTACCAGTCTTAACACCCCCCCCAGCCCAGCCCAGCCCATTACCAGTCTTAACACCCCCCCAGCCCAGCCCCAGTCTTAATACCCCCCCAGCCCAGCCCAGCCCAGCCCAACCCATTACCAGTCTTAACACCCCCCCAGCCCAGCCCAGCCCTGCCCCCGACTTAACCCCCCCCCAGCCCAGCCCAGCCCAGCCCATTACCAGTCTTAACACCCCCCCAGCCCAGCCCAGCCCAGCCCAGCCCAGCCCCGCCCCAGTCTTAACACCCCCCCAGCCCAGCCCATTACCAGTCTTAACACCCCCCCAGCCCAGTCCAGCCCAGCCCCAGTCTTAACACCCCCCCAGCCCAGCCCAGCCCAGCCCATTACCAGTCTTAACACCCCCCCAGCCCAGCCAGCCCAGCCCATTACCAGTCTTAACACCCCCCCCAGCCAGCCCAGCCCAGCCCATTACCAGTCTTAACATCCCCCCAGCCCAGCCCAGCCCAGCACCAGTCTTAACACCCCCCCAGCCCAGCCCAGCCCAGCCCATTACCAGTCTTAACACCCCCCCCAGCCCAGCCCAGCCCAGCCCAGCACATTACCAGACTTCACACCCCCCCCAGCCCAGCCCAGCCCAGCACCAATCTTAACACCCCCCAGCCCAGCCCAGCCCAGCCCAGCCCATTACCAGTCTTAACAGCCCCCCAGCCCAGCCCAGCCCAGCCCATTACCAGTCTTAACACCCCCCTCAGCCCAGCCCAGCCCATTACCAGTCTTAACACCCCCCAGCCCAGCCCAGCCCAGCCCCGCCCCAGTCTTAACACCCCCCAGCCCAGCCCCACCCAGCCCCAGTCTTAACACCCCCCCCAGCCCAGCCCAGCCCATTACCAGTCTTAACACCTCCCCAGCCCAGCCCAGCACCAGTCTTAACACCCCCCCAGCCCAGCCCAGCCCATTACCAGTCTTAACACCCCCCCAGCCCAGCCCAGCCCAGCCCATTACCAGTCTTAACACCCCCCCAGCCCAGCCCAGCCCAGCCCAGCCCAGCCCATTACCAGTCTTAACACCCCCCCCAGCCCAGCCCCCCCCAGCCCAGCCCAGCCCAGCCCCAGTCTTAACACCCCCCCAGCCCAGCCCCACCCCAGTCTTAACACCCCCCCCAGCCCAGCCCATTACCAGTCTTAACACCCCCCCAGCCCAGCCCAGCCCAGCCCATTACCAGTCTTAACACCCCCCAGCCCAGCCCAGCCCATTACCAGTCTTAACACCCCCCCAGCCCAGCCGAGCCCAGCCCAGCACCAGTCTTAACACCCCCCCCCAAGCCCAGCCCAGCCCAGCCCCAGTCTTAACACCCCCCCAGCCCAGCCCATTACCAGTCTTAACACCCCCCAGCCCAGCCCAGCCCAGCCCATTACCAGTCTTAACACCCCCCCAGCCCAGCCCAGCCCAGCCCAGCACCAGTCTTAACACCCCCCCCAGCCCAGCCCAGCCCAGCCCAGCCCAGCCCCGCCCCAGTCTTAACACCCCTCCCCCCCCATATCGGCTTATGGCAAATTTAAAATGTTTAAAAAAAAGCTGGCTCTGGCTGCTGCATCCACGGCAGCGGCAGAATGGAGTGTCCCGCGGGGCCCCCTCTCCTCGCTGAGCCTCTCTGCAAGGGCTTTCAGATTCGCGAAGGGAGAGTGTCACCCTCGCGTCTCTGTTAAGCCCGCAGGGGCTAATGGGAAATTTCCCATCAGCCCCTCGCGTCTAAAGGGGCAGATGGGAAATTTCCCATTAGCCCCTGCGGGCTTAACAGAGACGCGAGGGAGACTCTCTCCCTTCGCGAATCTGAAAGCCCTTGCAGAGAGGCTCAGCGAGGAGAGGGGGCCCCGCGGGACACTCCATTTTGCCGCGGAGGCCGCAGCAGCAGCCAGAGCCAGCTTTTTTTTTTTAATATAATTTTTTTAAAAAAAGCAGAATGTTCTTTGCGCGGGGCCCCCTGAAACGTGGGGCCCTGTGCAAAGAACATTCTTGCTCAATGGACGGGCCGGCCCTGCTCCTATCCTGCTATATTTAAAAGAAAAGCTTGTCTGGAGACAATGCCCTTTCCTTCCTTTCTCCCTACCTCCCTCCCTCTTGCCAGATTAACAATAAAAAACAGAGGAGCCCATTTCCTCTATTGTGATAACAGTTACTGTGGAGTTTCACATAAGAAAATATGATATGGCATACTGAGTCAGATCAAGAGTTCATTCAGCCCAGTATCTTGTTTCCAACAGTGGCCAATCCAGATCACAAGTATTTGTCAGGTTTCCAAAGGTATAGCAGTGAATTTCCCTGGTCCACTTATAATGGTTTATGGACTTTTATTTATTTATTTGGTTTTATATACTGTGCTTTTTAAGATCAGCACGGTTTACATAAGAACAACTCAATACATTGAACAGGTACAAATAATACATAGAACAGGTATGCAATACATTGAACATGTTTAAATAACCATAGAATGTTTCCAAAAGCTGAATAGCTAACATGTGACCTTTTCCTCCAGGAACTCGTTCAAACCTCTTTTAAACCTAACTACACTAACAGCTGCTACTACATCCTCTGGCAACGAATTCCAGAGTTTGATCATGCATTGAGTAAAAAAAATATTTTCTCCGATTAGTCTTAAATATGCTAGATTATAGCTTCATTGTGGGTCCCCTAGTCTTTCTATGTTTTAAAGCAGTAAGCAATCTACTTTTATCCATTCCACTCCACTCATTATTTTATAGAGTTCTATCATATCTCCCCTCAGACGTCTCTTTTCCAAGTTGAAGAGCCCTAACCTTTTAAGCCTTTACTCATAGTGACATCCTTTCATCCCCTTTGCCATTTTGGTCACTCTTCTCTGTACCTTTTCCAATTTTGCTGTATCCTTTTTAAAATATGGTGGCTAGAATTGTACACATACAAAAAAGATCTACTACCCACAAAATACTTTAAAGAAGGGACCACTTAAAATAGAGGGGAAAAGGCTTATAAGTACACATTGGCCTAATTTAATACCTAAAAGTATTATAATGGGCTCTATGCTTGAGTAACCATCAAAAGTAAAAAAAAAAAAAGAACCCTTAAAAATATATTTTTTTCTTTATTATGCAAAAACGTGAACAATGTGAAAAAATCGTATATTGAGCAAGATAAAAATTTCATTCATAAAAAACAAATTTTCCCAACAAAAAAATACAGTACAAGTCCATGAACAAAGAGCCTGACTTAATATTTTCTTCACAGGCTCTAACCAAAAAGCATTTTGTAACCAAGATCTTAAGAAAAGGAAAGCATACCAAACAAATGTTTCTGACAAAATTACTGTGCTCTTATGTCCAACAAATTCCCCCGCCCCCCCCCCTACATATGTTTTTAAGCACAGCTCTCCATATTACAGAATTATAGGAGCTCAGGTATATCAGCACTTGTATAAATGGTGTACAACTTGTGATGGGGCCCGTGGTTAGAGCCCTTATTGCCCTGTATAGGCGGTTGCCTAGGGCCTATGAACAAGTAATTGCTCTGGCTTGTTAAATAAAAGAGTCTTTCAGAGCAACTTTTGAATGAAACTTAAAGTGGGTTTTATTCCCCGTCCCGCTCGGACTTGTCAAGAAAACAGAAACTCAAAGATGAACAGAGCAACAAATAAATGGCAAACAAATAATCCTTATTTCCTGTACAAAGTTCTCTTGGCATTCATTCACATAGCAAGGCTGCGTTTGTAACACATGCTGCATTCCATGGGAATGGGCTCCGGAAGATTGCTAGCGTCTTCCCATATCATATTCTCCTCAGCAGTGCCCAAACTCCCTGTGTCAGACTCCTCATACAAATCGCGCTCAGACACAGTGTCCTGTGATAAATCACTGTAATAATCAAAAGAGGCTCTTCTCCCTTCAGGGCTATACCTCTCTGGCCTGTGGTATCTTCTGCCTGGGCTCTCCTCCCAGAATAACAGTTCTGAACCACCTTGCTGCTTGTAGTTATATTCAGGACCACGCCCTTGGTACTTAGGGGTTTTAAACTTCTCCCTATAATCATATGGAGGATTCCTTCTCTCTGCAGGGACTGCCTTAATACTTGGCTCCCTATACCTTATGGCTTTTTCCTTCCAGGCTGGTTGTGCAGGAGTATAATTAGACTTAGTTTTACACCTACTTCTTAGGCTGCAGACATGCTTGGAGTTCCCATCCCCCAACACTCTCCTCTCACAGTGACCTCTGCCTTGAGCTGGCACATCCCGGTCTCTAGTGTAGTGGGATCCTCCTAGCTTCTCTTTCAGGTTATTTCTGGTAGCAGGTTTACTCTTGGAACAGCTTGCCTTGAACCTCTCTTCTCGAGAGCTGGAGTCAGACTCACTTCCTGGTTCTCCGTGAGAAGAGTTTCCTCCCAGCAATCCCCTGGGGTTTCTGCTCAGCTGATGAGAGCCACACCTCCTGCTATTCTCTGCAACCCGACCTGCAGTCCTACTCTCTGCAGTTCCCTTTGGTGTTCGTGTTCTTGCTCCTCCTCTTGCCACTCCCAATCTACTCCACTGACTGGAACCTTGCCTTAAGTAATCCCTAGCTCTGCACGTGACCTGGGGATTTTCACTCAGGTGTTCCTGATGGGATTTTTGTTTGCTACGTAGCAAGAATTTCCCTTGCTCCGGTGAATCAGAGTGCCTAGTGCTGCTTTCTAAAGCTGACTCTGAGGTAAGTCTTTCTTTTACCTGAATTTGCATAGGCTGTGTACCCCTTGCTGCATCACAAACTCTATCACAATGCATTGTTCATATTCATAGCAATTCCCAAGGTACCTATCTCGAATGATCTGTTCCACTGAAGAAATAGTCAAATAATGCACAGTCCAGTCCAGAAGATCTGTTACTTTCATGATGATAAAGAGGATTTTCCCGCCAGGTGATACACATAAGAACATACAGTGCCTTGTGAAAGTATTCTTCCCCTCGGTGTTTGTCCTATTTTGCCAAATTACAACCTGGAATTAAAATGGAGATTTGGGGTTAGCACCATGTGATTTACACAACATGCCTACCACTTTGACGATGCAAAATATCTTTTATTGTGATATAAACAATAAGTAAGACAAAAACCCCCCAAAAAAACAGAAATCATGAGTGTGCATAGGTATCCCCCTCCCCAAAGTCAATACTTTGTAGAGCCACCTTTTGCTGCAATTACAGCTGCAAGTCTTTTGGGGTATGTCTCTATTGGCTTAGCACATCTAGCCCCTGGGATTTTCACCCATTCCTTAAGGCAAAACTGTTCCATCTCCTTCAAGTTAGATGAGTTGCGTTTGTGTACAGAAATCTTCAAGTCATGCCACAGATTCACAAATGGATTGAGGACTGAGCTATGACTAGTGTCGCCCACTCACCTTCCCAGAGGCCTTAGTGTGAGTAAGGTGAGCGGGGTAATGTTCTTCTTTAGGCTGTGAACCACTATTTTGAGGCTTGGTAAAGCCTTCTGGGTATTGTAGTTCAATAGCTTATGAAGTAAATAGTTGTGCACGAGATAGTAAGGTAAAAATAGGATTTATTCCCTTCCCAGGGTTGGATTTTAACCTTGAAAATACAGCAACATAAAGTCCATACTTCTGGTACAGTGAAACAAAAGGATAACCAAACTTAGGCAATGCTTGTCTTCAGCTTCTTAAAGTAACACAAAAAGGCATAGAAAACAGTTTAACTTCCAAACACTCTTTGGACTGTTTTCCTTCTTATAATAATATTATAGCAATACTAGCATAGAGAGTGTATGCTATCTGACAGCGTGTACGTACAGTCCATGAATATCTCCGTGTCTGGAGCTTGGTAAAAATCACATTGCATACCATCAACGTCCTCCTCAGCTTCCCGTGGGGTGAACTCTTTTCCCTGCTTAATCACTTCCTCTGCAAAGGGTAAAAGGTTCCCTTCCCCCAACAGCCTAGAGGAGCCTGGGTGTTTACCATAATTACTATTGGCTCTTTCACACAGCTCCTGTTACATACAAGGAACTTGGTTAGATTCCTCTGCTCTGCTTTTAGGTGGTATTTTCCTACCTTCCAGCAAACTCCTTTCCAGGAACCTCCCTTGGCTGCAACACGGCTCAAGGCAAAACTTTTCTTTTCTGCTTTTCCTGGGTTTTCTCACAGGCAGAAGCTCAGCTTCTGGAAAATAAACCTTTCCTTCAGAGTACTTAGCATTATAAGATTGAGACTGCCTTATCTGGGTTTTAAAGCAATGTTCCTTGCTTTCTGGGGAATAGAGTTCCTCAGTGCACTGACTAGCCGTGCACTGCCTTCTACAGCGTGGAACTGCCTGTCTCTTTGGGTCAGCGTGCCTCCCACGACTCCCTTCTTCAGAGGAGCTTTCCTGGGTGAGATTGGGACTCCCTTCCCTTCTCTCGTCCTTCCACTCTGTTCCCACGACAGTTCTCCTTTGGCTGGGTCCTTGGTTAATTCTTCTCCTCCCTCTCTCCTCACTACTCCCAACTAGGGGATTTTTAAATGTGTTGCCTTTCCCGTTTGCTTGGGCTCCGCCGCTCATCAGCTGCCTCCCCTCTCCTAATGAGTCATGGGTTAGCTCCTGGTTTGGGCGTTCCCTAGTACTGTGTGACATAGTTTGTTTGGGGTTTCTATGCCAACCTTCCTCCATGTTTTCCTTTGACCTGTCAAAAGTGGATTCATTCTGAAGTACATTCTCTGTCTCCCTGGGCTCTGATCCTTGTGCCTCATGACACTAGCCAATTCCAAGACATTTAAATGTTTCCCTTTAAACCACTCCAGTGAGGCTTTAGTAGTATGTTTAGGGTCATTATCCTGCTGGAAGGTGAACCTTGGTCCAAGTCTCAAATCTCTGGCAGACAGAAACAGGTTTTCCTCAAGAATTGCCCTGTATTTAGTGCCATCCATCATTCCTTCAATCCTGATCAGTTTTCCTGTCCTTGCCAATGAAAAACATCCCCACAGCATGATGCTGCCACCACCATGTTTCACTGTGGGAATGGTGTTCTCAGGGTGATAGGAAGGGTTGGGTTTGCACCACACATCGTGTTTCCCATGATGGCCAAAAAGTTCAATTTTCATCTCATCTGACCAGAGAACCTTCTTCCATGTGTTTGGGGGGTCTGCCACATGTTGTTGTGCAAACTCCAAACGTCTTTCTAATTTCTTTCTTTAAGCAATGGCTTTTTTCTGCCCACTCTTCCATAAACCCCGCTCTGTAGAGTGTATGGCTTAAAGTGGTTCTGTGGACAGATACTCCCATCTCCACTGTGGATCTTTACAGCTCCTTCAATGTTATCCTTGGTGTCTTCGTAGCATCTCTGATTGATACCCTCTTTGCCCGGTCTGTGAGTTTTACTGGGCGGCCTTTTCTTGTCAGGTTTGCAGTAGTGCCATATTCTTTCCAAGTGATCTGCTGCTCTTCAGTTGATCAAATACCTTGAGTGCTATAAGATTTTTTCACATTGTTCAGTTTTTTGCATAATAAAGATATTTTTAAGGGTTTTTTGTTAACCTAAGATGGTTACTCAAGCTTTGAGGCTATTATAATACGTTTTGGTATTAAATGAGCATTAGGCTAGTATGTACTGAGGTCTTTTCCCAGAACTTTTCGTACTCCTTTCTTTAAAGTATTTCATGGGTGGATCCTTTTTGTATGTTTGCTATTTAGCTTTAGATCCAATTCTGGTCTTTTTGGTTGGTTGAGCAGAATTGCAAACAATATTCAAAGTGCGGTCACACCATGGAGTGATAAAGAGACAGTATCTTTGGTTTTATTCTCCATTCCTTTCCTTATGATTCCTAGCATTCTATTTGCTTTCTTAGCTGGGAATGCACACTGGGCTAAGGGTTTCAAAGTATTATTCACGATGATACCCATATCTTTTTCTTCAGTGTTGACTCCTAATTTGGAACCCTGTATCATGTAACAATGGTTTGGGTTCTTCTTCCCTAAGTGCATAACTTTACACTTGTCCACATTAAATTTCATCTGCCATTTGTATGCTCAGTTTCCCAATTTTTCAAGGTCCTCTTGTAATTTTTCACAATCCTCTTGTGTTTTAACAACTTGTATCGTCTGCAAAATTGATCATCTCATTTGTTATTCCCATTTCCTGGTGATTTATAAATATATTAGAAAGCAGCAGGCCCAGCACAGAACCCTGGGGTACATCACTATTCACTTTTCACAACTGAGAAAATTGGACATTTGGCCTTCTCTCTGTTTTCTATCTTTTAACCAGTTCCTTATCCACAACAGTACACTGCCTCCTATCCCATGACTTTTAATTTCACCAACAGTCTCAGGGACCTTGTCATAAGCTTTCTGAAAATCCAAATATACTATACCAACCGGCTCACCTTTATCTACCTGTTTATTTATACCTTCAAAAAATATAAGAGATTAATGAGATAAGACTTTCCTTAGCTAAATCCATGTTGACTTTCCCCCATTAAAACATGACTATCTATATGTTCAGTAAGTTTGTTCTTTATAATGGTTTTTACCATTTGGCTCACTTGTCTGTAGTTTCCTGGATAATCATGGAACCCTTTTTTAAAAATTGGCATTACAATGGCCACTATCCAATCCTCAGGTACTACAGATAATTTTAATGATAGTTCACAGATTGCTAAGAGTAGGTCTGCAATCTCGTGTATCACTTTGTACAGCATCCTGGGATGTATGTTATCAGGTGAGATGATTTGCTGCTCTTTAGTTTATGGTATGGTATTACATCTTGCCGATTTTTCAAGATTTGTTTCAGTTCCTGCGATTCATCTCCTTTAAATATCATTTCTGGCATGGATAAATTTCCTACATCTTCTTTAGTAAAGACCAAAGCAAAGAATTCATTCAGTCTCTCCATTTTGGCCTTATCCTCTCTTACCCCACTAACATCTAAGGGTCCAACTGATTCTCTCACTGGTGTTTTTCTGTACATGTGCTTGAAAAAACTTTTATTATGCTCTTTTACTTCCACATAAAGCTTCTTTTCAAATTCTTTCTTTGCCTGCCTAATCAGTGCCTTGCATTTAACTTGCCAGTTGTTTCCCTTTTTCCATTTTTTTAAAGATTCGTTCTTAGCTAGAACAGCCTGTCTGCCCTCACCTTTAAGGCATGCTGGCTGTCATTTGGCCTTCCTTCCATCTTTCTTAAAGTGTTGAATAATATCTCGACTGGGCTTCCAAGATAATATGTTTAAATAGCATCCAGGCCTGATATAAACTCTTAACCTTTGCTGTTGTTCCTTTTAGGTTTTTTTTTATCCTTTTCCTCATTTTATCATACAGTAGTCTCCTTTTTTAAAGTTAAATGCTAGCACAATGGCTCTTCTCTGTACCTTTTCTAATTCCGCTATATTCTTTTAAAAATATGGCGACCAGAATTTCACACAATATTCAAAGTGCAGTCACACCATGGAACGATACAGAGCCTTTTATAGTATCCTTGGTTTTATTCTCCATTCCTTTCCTTCTGATTCCCAGCATTCTATTTGCTTTCCTTGCTGCCACTGCATACTGGACGGAGGGTTTCAACATATTATCCACCACGACACCTAAATCGTTTTCCTGGGTGGTGGTTTCTAATGTGGAACCTTGCATCGTGTAACCGTAGTTTGGGTTGTTCTTTCATAGGTGCATAACTTTGCACTTGTCCACATTAAATTTCATTTGCCATTTGAACATCCAATCTTCCAGTTTATAAAGGTCCTCTTGCAATTTTTCACAATCCTCTTACTACTACTACTACTACTACTGAGCATTTGTATAGCGCTACAAGTCGTATGCAGCACTGCACAGACATGTAAAAACAGACCCTGCTCATCAGAGCTTACAATCTAGTCAAGACAGACAACACAGAAGCTGTAGACAGGGATAAAACAAGGAGGAAAGGTAAAGAAATAAGGAGATCAGGTGAATCAAGATCCAAAAGTAGCAGCGAAGAGGTGAGTTTTCAGCCTGGATTTGTGTTTTAACATCTTTGAATAAATTTGTGTCATCTGCAAATTTGATCACCTCACTCATTATTCCCATTTCCAGGTCATTTATGAAGATGTTAAAAAGCAATGAGCCCAGCACATATCCCTGGGATACTCTTTCTACCAGTGGCACTAACATGAATAGCCCCAAGTAATGCCACTATATGCCCCGATGCTAACAACTTCGCTTCTGCGGTTAGCTTCTGTGCCATGTGTGTGCTGCAGTATCATCTAGAAGTAAGGAGATCCAGGATTCTCTACAGGGAGAACTATTCAGGCAATTGGTAACAGACCCCACACGTGAAGGGGCCATACTGGACTTGGTGCTTACCAATGGTGAAAGTGTTTCTGATGTTGTAGTGGGAAATCATTTTGCATCCAGTGATCACCAGATGGTGTGGTTCAGTATTAGGACTAGGGCTGTTAGAATCCATTCCAAGGTGAGGATCTTAGACTTTAGGAAGACTAACTTTGCGAAGATGGGCCAATACCTCAGGGAGTCGTTAGTGGGATGGGAACAGCTGGGGGATGTAGAAAAACAGTGGGCAAAACTGAAAGGGGGTATTTTAAAGGCAACCAACCTTTTTGTTAAAATGGTAAATAAAGACAAAAGGAACAGGAGACCGCTATGGATTTCGAAGGAAGTAGCTGAAAAAGTGAAGAAAAAGAGGGAGGCCTTCATGAAATACAAGAGATCGCAGAGAGAGGAAGACAGGAATCTGTATTTGGAAAAACTTGGAGAAACTAGCAAAGTAGTCAAGAAGGCAAAGATTCAAAAGGAGGAGGAAATAGCCAATGCAATAAAATGGGGGGATAAGACATTTTTCAGATATATTAGTGAGAAGAGGAAGGGCAAAAGTGGTATTGTCAGACTCAAGGGTGCAGGGGGGGAATATGTAGAAGCTGATAAGGATAAAGCGGAATTGCTTAACAAATATTTTTGTTCTGTGTTCACAAATGAAGAACCAGGAGCAGGACCTCAGAAAACACCCACAAATAAGAACAGAAGCGAGGGACATCTTGAACAATTTTCAGAAGACTGTGTTCGTGAGAAACTAGCTCAACTTAAAGTAGACAAAGCGATGGGACCGGATGGGATACACCCTAGAATACTGAGGGAACTTGGGGACGTTCTAGCAACTCCACTGACTGACCTTTTCAAAGCCTCGTTGGAGTCGGGAGTTGTGCCAAAGGACTGGAGAGAGGCTCAAGTGGTGCCTTTAAACAAAAGCGGAAGTAAGGATGTGGTTGAAAACTACAGGCCGGTTAGTTTAACTTCGGTGGTGAGTAAATTATTGGAAACGTTGCTGAAAGAGAAAATAGTGAGGTTTCTGGAGTCCAGCGGATTACAGGATCCGAGGCAGCATGGATTCACCAGAGGCAGGTCTTGTCAGACAAATCTGATTGATTTCTTTGACTGGGTGACCAGGGAGTTGGACCGAGGGAGAGCTCTAGATGTGGTGTATTTAGATTTCAGTAAAGCCTTTGACACTGTTCCTCACAGGCGACTTATAAACAAACTGAGCACCCTAGGGATGGACCCTAAAGTTACTGCTTGGGTTAGAAATTGGTTGGGTGGGAGGCGCAAAGAGTACAAGTAAATGGAGCTCACTCTGAGGAGAAGGATGTTACCAGTGGTGTGCCCCAGGGATCTGTCCTTGGTCCGATTCTTTTTAACATCTTTGTTAGTGATATAGCGGAAGGGCTGTCGGGTAAGGTTTGCCTCTTTGCGGATGATACCAAAATCTGCAATAGAGTAGACACCCAGGAAGGTGTAGATAACATGAGGAGGGAACTAGCTAAGCTTGAAGAATGGTCTAGAATTTGGCAGCTGCGATTTAATGTTAAAAAATGTAAGGTCATGCATTTGAGCTGCAGCAATCCAAGGGAGCAATACAGTATAGGAGGTGAAGTACTTTTGTCCACTAAAGAAGAGCGGGACCTAGGCGTGGTAGAAACAGGTAGAAAAGGCGACGGCAAAAGCTAGAAGGATGCTTGTGTGCATACGGAGAGGAATGGCTAGCAGAAAAAAGGAGGTGATAATGCCTCTGTATAAGTCTTTGGTGCGACCTCATTTGGAGTATGGTGTGCAATTCTGGAGACCGCACCTTCAAAAGGATGTGAACAGGATGGAGTCGGTGCAGAGGGTTGCTACTAAAATGATTAATGGGCTTCATTATAAAGCATATGAGGACAGACTTAAGGATCTTAATATGTACACCTTAGAGGAAAGGCGGGATAGAGGTGATATGATTGAGATGTTTAAATACCTCCGTGGCATAAATGTTCAGGGAGAGAGCCTCTTTCAATTGAAAGCAAGTTCTGCTACGAGGGGACATGGGATGAGGGTGAAGGGAGATAGATTCAGGAGTGATATGCGGAAATATTTCTTTACGGAAAGAGTAGTGGATCTATGGAATAGTCTCCCAGTGGAGGTGGTAGAGATGAGGACAGTAACTGAATTCAAAAAAGCATGGGACCAACACAGAGGATCTCTAAAGGTAAAAAGTGGACTGTTGTAGTTGTTGTTATGGAAGGACAGACTAGATAGGCCATGTGGTCTTTTTCTGTCATCATGTTTCTATGTTTCTATGTGCAGCTTCTCCAGATATTCAATGCTGGTGGCCGGATAAGGCCCCGGATTGAATATCTGGGATTAAAGTTCAATGGCTACAGCTATGCACCTTAGAGGTGCGTAGCCATTGCTAATGAATATCGGGCCTATTGTATTTGATGGCAGAGACCAGTATAGTCCATCTAATCTGCCCAGTAAGGTGGCTGCAGTAGGTATACCTGGCGCTCTGTGCAGGTCACCTCCCTCTATGCCTTTGTTTAGGGTAGGCCCACCGCTCTGTGTAGGTCACCCCTCTTTATTTATTGAAGTACTAAAAACAGTTAGTTTATTTTAATTTTATCCTTTTGTTATAAAAGGATTTACTGTGTCTGTCCCATGCCATTTGAATTCTGCCACTGTATTTGCTTCTATCACCTCCATCGGCAGGGCATCCCAAGCATCCACCAGCCTTTCAGTGAAAAAGTATAACCTGACGTTGCTTGTAAATTTCTATGTGGCAAGCAGGAAGTAAGTCCTTACATGTGGGTTACCTCACAAATGGAGCTCTGCATAGGAACCCTCCCCAGCTTCTATTAGGGAGGGTCCATCGTGCATGCACGTGCCTGCCTTACCGCCTGCCATGGTACCATCTTCTCCTGTCTTCCTTTTCCACAGAGCCCTTAGAACATGTTCCTGCACTGTTGGAAAAAGGTTTTCATCTTACCTATTTTGGGGTGTCTTTTTCAATCCATTTTCACCACCTGTTATCAGTAGCGCCGACCCCAATGCCGTTGCTTTCATTTTTTGAGTTTTGTCCATTTTTTCTTTTTCCCACAGCTGGCACCATTGAGCCATTTGACCTCACTACAGCTGTGTTCCTGGACATTTCTCAGAAGCCAGCAAGAAGGTTTAAGAAGTGCACCAAGTGTGCCCAGACCATCTTAGTCACAGGCCGGCACAACTGGTGCCTTCAGTGCCAGGGCCCCGACCACCAGTCTGCCTCTTGTAACTTCTGCTTGCAGATGACAAGAAGGGGCCGGAAGGGTCGGGAGAAACAGCGAGAGTCCCTCTTTGGGACGATCGATTCTGTATCTTTGACCCCAGTATCAACCCATTTTCCTCGGGCACTGCAAAGACGTTGGCATTGAGAGGGGCCTGAGCAAACTCAGCCGAAGTGCGGTGGCACGGAGCGAAAGATCTCTGTTGACCTCTGTCCAGAATCAACTTCATTGACCCTGTCAGCATCGAAGGGGGCATCCGAGCACCAGCCCAAGGTTCACCAACATCGTATTCCTTCCCAATGCGACATGGAGACCAATGGTCGGGAGCAGCCCAATGTCCCCCAACACTACTTCGACTTCCTCTCTGAGTCTCAATCCGATGGCTGGAAAACCAAGGCATCAGAGGTGTCTGGGAGCAGATTTCCCGAGCTCCCCTCAGACCCCCCTCCTCCTCCCAAGTGGCAGAAGTCACTCCTGGAGGACATGTCCTTCCAGGACTTTGTGCAGGATATGGTCAAGACCATTCCCCTCCCTGGAGTCGGAGGACGAGCCCATGGTGGAGGATCTGGATATGCTGCAGTATTGTTTGCTGGTGCACTAGATCCTGCAGAGGCTGCAAATGTGGATGTGGGAGAACTCCCTCACGGTGCCAGTGGTCAGCAGATGGCTGAACTCGATTTACTGGGTCCAGAAGGTCCCAGGTTTTGAGAAGCCTCAGCTCCCACACCACTCTTTGGTGGTGGAGTCGGCCATGGAAAAGATGAAGAGCAGTAATATGCACTCCTTTTTGCCCCCGGGTATGGAGGCAAGAACCTTGGACTCCTTTGACCGGCAGCTCTTCCAGAGTACCATGCTGGTGGGCCGGGTCCTTTCATACCATAAGAACATAAGATATGCCATACTGGGTCAGACCAAGGTCCATCAAGCCCAGTATCCTGTTTCCAACAGTGGCCAATCTAGGTCATACGTACCTAGCAGTTTCCCCAAAAGACACAGGTTCCACAATGCTTGTACTGGGTCAAGCATTGATATCCTGGGTCCCTTCTTAATAATGGTTTATGGACCTTTCCTCCAGGAACTTGTCCAAACATTTTTTAAACCCAGCTACACTAACAGCCTTTACTACATCCTCCGGTAACAAATTCCAGAGTTTGATTACACGTTGAGTGAAAAAATATTTTCTTTTATTAGTCTTAAATAGTTTACCCTGTAGCTTCATTGCATTCCCCTAGTCTTTCTATATTCTGATAACGTAAACAATCGATCTACGTTTACCCGTTCCACTCCGTTCATTAATTTATAGACTTCTATCATATCTTCCCTCGGCCGTCTCTTTTCCACGTTAAGGAGCCCTAACATTTTTAGCCTTTCTTCATAGAAATATCCTTCCATCCCCTTTATCATTTTAGTGGCTCTTCGCTGAACCTTTTCTAATAACGCTATATCCTGTTTAAGATACGGTGCCTAGAATTTCACACAGTATTCAAGGTGCGGTCTCCCCATGGAACAATATAGAGGCATTATAATATCTTTTGTTTTATTTTCCATTCCTTTCCTTATGATACCTAGCATTCTATTTGCTCTCTTGGCTGCCACTGCACACCGGGCCGAGGGTTTTAACATGTTATCCACAATGACGCCTAAATCTTTTTCCTGGGTGGTGGTTCCTAATGTGGAATCTTGCTTCGTGAAACCATAGTTTGGGTTGTTCTTCCCTAGGTGCATAACTTTGCACTTGTCCACATTAAATTTCATCTGCCATTTTGATGCCCAGTCTTCCAATTTATCAAGATCCTCTTGCAATTTTCCACAATCCTCTTGGGTTTTAACAACTTTAAATAGTTTTGTGTCATCTGCAAATTTGATAACCTCACTCGTTATTCCCTTTTCCAGGTCATTTACGAATATGTCAAAAAGCAGCAGACCCAGCACAGTTCCCTGGGGTACACCACTATTCACCTTTCTCCATTGGGAAAATTGGCCATTTAGCCCTACCCTCTGCTTTCTATCTTTGAACCAGTTCCTGATCCACAATAGTACACTGCCTCCTATCCCATGACTCTTTAGTTTTGCCAAAAGTCTCTGATGAGGGACTTTCTCAAAGGCTTTCTGAAAGTCCAGATACACTATATCATCCGACTCACCTTTGTACACCTGTTTATTCACACCTCCAAAAAAACATAACAGATTAGTAAGACAAGATCTTCCTTGTCTAAAGCCATGTTGGCTGTTTCCCATTAGGCCATGACTATCTACATGCTGAGTAATTTTGCTGTTTATGATGATTTCTACCATTTTTCCCGGTACTGACGTCAGGCTCACCGGTCTGTAGTTTCCCGGAACCCTTTTTAAAAATTGACGTTACATTGGCGATCCTCCAATCTTCAGGTATTACAGATGATTTTAATGAAAGTTCACAGATTACTAATAGCAGGTCTGCAATCTCATATTTCAGTTCTTTCAACACCCTTGGATGTATACCATCCGGCCCAGGTGATTTGCTACTCTTCATTTTATCTAATAGTTGTAATATATCTTCATGATGTACTGATATTTATTTCCTTCAATTCTTCCTCACCTTTAAATACCACTTCGGTCATGGGTAACATCCCTACATCTTCCTCAGTAAAGACCGAAGCAAAGAATTCATTCAGTCTCTCCGCTATCGCCTTGTCGCCTCTTGGTGCCCCTTTAACCCCTCTATCTTCTAATGGACCAACTGACTCTCTCACAGGTTTTTTGCTAAGAATGTACTTGAAAAAGTCTTTATTTCGTGTTTTTGCTTCTGCAGCAAGCTTCTTCTCAAATTCTCCCTTTGCCTGTCTTATCAATGCCTTGCATTTGACTTGCCAGTGCTTGTGCTGTTTCCAGGTTTCTTTGTTTGGCTCTTTTTTCCATTTCCTGAAAGATACTTATTTGGCAACAACAGCCTCTCTGACCTCACCTTTAAACATGCTGGCAGTTTTTTGGACTTCCTTCCACTCTTCTTAAAGCATGGAATACAGCTGGTCTGGGCTTCCAAGATGGTATTTTTCAACAACACCCAAGCTTGATGTAAGTCTTTAACCTTTGCAACTGCTCCTTTTAGTTTTTTCTTAACTATTTTCCTCATTTTATCATAGTCTCCCTTTCGAAAGTTAAAAGGTAGTACTGTGGATTTTCTTACTATCCCTCCTCCACTAATTAAATCAAATGTGATCATGCTAAGATCACTATTGCCAAGTGGCCCCAACACCATTATCTCTTGCACTGGATCTGGTGTTTCACTAAGGACTAGGTCTAATATGGCATCCCCTCTGGTCGGTTCATGAACCAGCTGCTCCAAGAAGCAATCATTTATTTCATCTAGGAACTTTATCTCCCTAGCATGTCCTGCTGTGACACTGACGCAGTCGATACCGGGGTAATTGAAATTACCTATTATTATTACTGCGCTGTAACTTTTGTTAGCTTCCTTGATTTCTTTGAGCATTTCATCATCCATTTGTGCATTCTGGCCAGGCGGTCAATAGTACACCCCCACTGCCATCGCCTTCCCCTTTTTACATGGAAATTCAATCCATATAGATTCTACAGCAAATTTTGTTTCCTGCAAAACTTTAATCCTTTCTGACTCAATGCCCTCTCTAACATAGAGCGCAACCCCTCCACCAATTTGATCAGCTCTACCATTGTGATATAGTTCGTACCCAGGTATCACAGTGTCCCACTGGTTGTCCTCCTTCCACCATGTCTCTGATATTCCAATCATATCTAACCTCTCATTTAGTGCTATATATTCTAACTCTCCCATCTTATTTTTTAGACTTCTAGCATTTGCATACAAGCATTTTAGAGACTGTATTTTATTCATATTAATCTGTCTATTGGTAGGCATGGGTGATTTGGGATTTTTAAGCTCTGTCTGCTCCATACTCAAGGGTATTTGGGCTACTTTACTCTTTTTGGAACCTCTCTGCTTTTGGTAGTATCCTTCAAGGATACATTCTTCCGAACCATGCGCTCTTGGGCGACTGTCAGCTTTCCTCTATTATCTAGTTTAAAAGCTGCTCTATCTCCTTTTTAAAGGTTAATGCCAGCAGCCTGGTTCCATCCCAGTTAATATGAAGCCCATCCCTTTGGAAGAGCCCCTCCTTTCCCCAGAATGTTCCCCAGTTCCTAACAAATCCAAAACCCTCATCTATGCACCATTGTCTCATCCATGCATTGAGACTCCGGAGCTCTGCCTGACCTTTGGGTCCTGCGCGAGGAATGGGAAGCATTTCGGAGAACGCTACCCTGGAAGTTCTGGATTTCAACTTCCTTCCTAAAAGCCTAAATTAGCCTCCAGAACCTCCCTACCACATTTTCCTATGTCATTGGTACTGACATGTCCCAAGACAGCAGACTCCTCCCCAGCACTATCTAAGACCTTATCTAGGTGGAGCCTGAGGTCCGCTACCTTTGCACCAGGCAGGCATGTACCAGTTGTACAAGGGCATGTTTCTCAAGGACATCATGCTGGATTTGGCCATGTTCGGCCCGCTATTCCCCCCAGTATGCCTGGACTCCTGCCATGCTCTGGTGGGCCATGGCAAGGACTGTTCCAAGTTCATGGTCCGGTCAACTTATGATGCCTTTGAGTCCACCTGCAGGACCGCAGAGGTGGGTATTGGTGCCTGCCGGCTCAGCTGGCTTCAGTCCTCAGACCTGGGGAAGTGGGTCCAGGACAAGTTGGCCTATATGCCTTGCCAAGGTGAGAACCTCTTTGGGAAGCAGGTAGAGGCTAAGGTTGGTGAGATTGAGATGCAGCACATCACTCTCTCCAGGCTTTCAAGAAAGACCGCTGATCCTTCTCATAAGAAATACCAGGGCAAGAAGACTTTTTACCAGCAGAAGCATTGGTTCCTCCCCAGCCCACAGAGCTTTCAGCTGAGGGTCCAGGCTCCTCATCAGCCGCCCCAGGAGAAATCACAGAAAGCCCAACCAGCCCCGCAGCCCAAGCCTGGAGAGGGGCTTTGACTGGTTCCTCCAGAGCATAGCCAATCTGCCAGTCTCTGCAGGGGACAACACCGGTGGGGGGACAGCTTGTCTGGTTTGCCCATAGGTGGCGTCTCATCAGCTTGCACAAGTGGGTGCTGCAGATAGTGGGAAATGGCTACATGCTGCACTTTGCTGAGTTGCTGACTTCTTTCCCCCAGAGAGAATTCCCGCTGGACCACTTGCATTTCACTCTGCTACAGGAAGAGGTATCTATCTTGCTCGCAGATCTCGCCATTGAGCCAGTGCCTCCAGGTACTCTGAGCCAGTGCCTCCAGCTTAGGTTGGGTGGGAGTTCTACTCCAGGTACTTCCTGGTACCCAAGAAAATGGGGGGAGTTTCGGCTCATCCTGGACCTCCGAGACCTCAACACCTACCTGGTGTGAGAAATGTTCAAGGTGGTCTCACTGGGGACCCTGCTCCCATACCTCTTAAAGGACAATTGGCTATGCTCCTTGGATCTCAAAGATGCATATACACACATACCGATCCACCCCACTCATAGAAAAAAACCTCAGATTTTTCCTGGGGGACCAGCAGTTCCAGTACCGGTTTCTTCCTTTCGAACTGGCATCAGCACCCAGAGTCTTCACAAAGAGTCTGGTGCTGGTGCCACTTACCTGTGGACTCTGGAGATGTTCATCTTCCACTACTTAGATTACTGTCTCATAAAGAACTTCACCCCAGATGGGATTCAGTGGTTGACTCAGCTGACCATCCAGGTGCTCGAGCAGTTGGGGTTCATGGTCAATTGCCCTAAATCCTACCTCCAGATGGAATTCTTAGGGCCCTCCTCGACACCACTCAGGCTCAGGCCTTTCTCCCAATAGATCGCCTCCAAAAGCTGACAGCCTTGGTCCGGATACCCAGCAGAGACATCAGGTGATGGCCCAGGGGATGCTTGGGCATATTGCTTCGACCGTGCATGCAACTTCCTTGACTCATCTGTCAATGAGACAAGTTCAATGGACTCTGAGTATGCAGCCATGGGCCACCTCAGGGACCGGGTGGTAATTACTAGGCCTCTCATACAGTCCCTGCACTGGTGGCTAGAGCCGCAGAACTTGCTCAGAGATCTCCCATTTCAGACATCACCCCCCCAACAGACATTGATGACAGCCTACACCAAATCAATTTCTTGGAACTCCGGGTGTTCCAGGTTCATTTGGCCTATCAATCTGTGCTGATCTAGACAGACAATCAGGTGGCAATGCATTAAGTCAACAAACATGGGCTCATACCTCCTGTTCTGTGAGGTGGTCCACTTTTAATGTTTGCCATTGCTCATTGGATGGAGCTGAGGGCAACTTATCTGCCTGGGGATCTCAACTCCCTGGCAAACCAGCTGAGCCATGTCCTTCAGCCACACAAGTGGACCCTCAACAAGGTGGTTGTGAAACAGATCTTTCAGGAATAGCATACCCCCGTGATAGATCTCTTCACCACCCTGCACAACACCCAGATGGATCAGTTCTGCTGTAGGATCACGTACCATGACCGGTTAGCATTGAATGCCTTTCTCATCCACTGGGGAGTGGGCCTGCTATACGCCTATCCTCTCATTCCACTCATGGCAAAACCTTGCTGAAGCTGCAGGCTAACAGGGGCACAATGATTCTCATCACCTCGTATTTGCCCAGGCAACTGTGGTTCCCCCTGCTGCTACAGCTCTCTTGAAGGGAACTTCTGTGGCTGGGCTTTGCCCAAGATCTCATATTTCAGGAGGCTGGGACCTTCTGCATCCCAACATCTGGTCCTTGGCCCTCACTGCATATATGTTGAGCGGGTAGTTCTCTTGGAGCTCAACCTACTTGAGAATGTTACGGACGTCCTTTTGGCTTCCCCCAAGACTTCTACGTGAAGGTTTTATGCATTCAAGTGGCAGAGGTTCTCCTCTTTGTGCATGGACAGGGCTCTGGATCCCTTCTCCTGCACTGTGAACTGTAAGGGGCATTATTCAGGATTTCTCATCCCGGAGGATGAGACCCCAAATCTGTAGGGGGTTATTGTCAGTAGCAAATAAATATATATATCAATACTCAGTAGGTCCAGGGTAATTAATACTTCTCACTTTTCCCAAGGTTCTATAGGTCTATCTGGCAAATGAACCATGTGATATAAAAGAACCAACCCTGTGTTCTATATATAAATTAGACTTTATTGCTGATAGAAAAATAACAGTCTGTAGATAGTGGTGAAATGATTGGCATGATATCTAAATTAATTGTGACCATTTTATTGGTAGTGCTATCCTGAAAAATTAATGAATACGCCGTGTGATCAGAGAAGGCGATACCATTTTGAGTGCTGTGATATAAAACTTCCCCTTGAAGAAACCCACGTCTGTGAAATGCACAAACGGAGCCAGGTGGTGTTGTCGGGGCAAAAAATAAGATAAGATAAGCACACAACTAAATTCCAGAAGTATAAGATTACAAGCATTTTGAGATATGCTTATAGTGATTAACTGCAGATAACGAAGGGAAAAAGCTGATTGAGGTCGTTGATGCAATAAGGGCACAGTGGTTAAGGACTTTGTCCGATATAGCTGGTGCTGAGACCTCTGTATTCCCTAATATCTGTGGTGCAATGTTGCTCTATAAGATCAAGGTATAATTATGATGTTGCAATAGAGAAGTTTCATAGCCTAAAGATTTATTGGAGGGAAATATATTGCGTGGATCGATAGAAAAATAAGGCAGATATAGAATAAATTAGTTATCTGAGGTAGCAAGTTATGTAGCCCTATGATTACAATTACTAAGATCATAAATCACTGTTTTAGCAACCAATGTCATTGATTTGTTCTCCAGAATGGCACAAAGTCCAAAGAATGTCAGTGTCCAACACAGGCTGCAGGCAGTCCAGTGAGCCATGTGATAGCACCAAGTTTCAGGTCTGTGGGAGAGATTCACTCCTTCCAAAGGTTAGTCTTTGTCCTTGCACACTGTCTTTTAGAAAGAGATAGACAGGCAGCAGGGCTAGAGACTGCAGAAAGCAAAACTGCCAGTAACAGGGAGCTACGTTAAAGGTTCCACAAAGTATTCAAAGCTTCAGCAAGTCTAAAAGTGGTCCCCAAGTATTCAAAAGTGTCCAAAAGAGTGACTAGAAGTATAATTCTTTGCCCTGACCTCCTCATGGCTGGTGACTGGCTGGTCTCAGATACTGAGGGGTGGTCTTACTCCAAATAAAGGTCCATGGTGCGAGGAAGATATTGGAATGCAAGTCCATACATTGTTGCAAATGTTAGTACAAGCAGTACAATCTCTGGAGGAGAGCGAGTTCTTTTGCATGTAGTCATAAATAATAACTCTGCTGTATAGTAGATAACCTTGCAGAATTGCTTATCTGCAGGTTTCAAGCTGAGACATAGCAGAAAAGGAATCCATCTTGTTTGGTTCATGCTTTGGTTCAGAATAGGACACATCTTGCAACAGGAAGCCATTTTTCATGGTTCAGGCTTTAGTTTCTGAGCAGGCTCCAGGCACCAGCCCTACATTCTCCCCTCTTTTAAGATGGAAATAGCCACAAGGGAGCATATTCCTTCTTAAAACCTAACTAACTGACATGACTACTGTGCAGATCAGAACCAAGTGACATGGTTAACTAAAGTCTAATAACGGTGTATTCTAAGCACAACAGATGCATTGAAAGCAATACTACATGAGTAATTCATACTGTGAATACACACAAGCAGTAAAAGAAGTTAATACTTAAATGATATATGTAAGATCAAATCAACTCAATCAATGTAATGAGTATAACTTCAACTTAGTAGTATGATGTACTTAATCTAGACTCAATGTATAACTTGGTATGTAGGTTATACAATATAATGTGTCAGTGCAGCCTTCAAATGCATAAGTATGTTAGTAAAACAAAACACAAGCTTTCATTGATAAATGAAGCAACTTAATTAAGAGTAATGCATAACTGAAAGATTCATGGTATCACTAGTCAATGAGGTGACGTTCTATCAAATCCTGCATATGCATGATAGGTAGAAGAGGTCCATGACATACAATACGATGCAGGGTACGAATCTGACTTTGCTGATATAAGGATTGCCAAGAGAAGGGCAAAGACAGGCACAATTACATGAGACATAAAATCAGTCTGTAAAATGTCCAGCTCATGTGAATCAAAGTTGTAATCAGTGACATCAGGGCTCTCCTGACCAATGGACAGTTCAACTGTGTGAGAGTCCTTATAGTCCAGTAGGTAGTTCAAGGCTTCAGTGAACTTAATGTCATGGCCTCGAAACACACCAGCACCTGGATTTCAGTAGAAACAGCATCTGAATCTAAATAAAACAGGGTTACTCCACCAACAGTAACAATGGAGTGCTTAGGAACATTGATTAAGTAAACATTGTAGGGTAGAGGAATTTTATTAATGACATCATGTTTATTTTTGGTAACTAGAAGTTCTTTCAGAGGGGTGCTTACAACAGCAACCCTTGTTTCAGAGAAATCATCATAATTAGTCATTGTAACTTTGCATTTCTCTTTCACATTTGCAGTAGTCGAACCACAAAGAGTTTCAGTAGTGTCCTTGGTGCGTTGGCACATACCTAAATTAGGTACAAGATACTCTTGTGGTTCATCATGGTGATAAGCTAAGTACTCAGGAATGTTAACACACAGGTAAACATTTTTAGACCAGATGCCAACATTAATGATTTGTTTCAGCTGGTACACCTTATCAGGCCCAATAAAAAGCAAATTCAACAGAAAAGCAATTTCCATATTCTGTACATCTACGTCTAGTGAATGTACCACAGGCAAGGCAAGAAATCACGTATGTATCGAAGACACAGTCCAAAGACGTGATGTAGTGGAAAAACACAACTTTATTAAATCGTAGACCTATTACCAACCCGACACAGGCCGTGTTTCGCAAACCTTCGTCAGGGGTTGATCAGGTAAGGTACTAAAACATAAAAACATAAACACTAAATAAAAACATAATAGTAATAAGACATTGTGTTGGAACAGATGACTAGATCTTAACCAATGAACCACATATATGTACATCAATAACATAAAAATCATAAATAGTTAAAATTATAAATATCATCTACCACCGATAAGAAGGATAAAAAGTGCTAATAACAAAACTAAATAAATAATTAAAACCAAATCTTAATCAACTAATAAATAATATAAGATGACTAAAAAATAAAGATAAAAGCACAGATTAACACCAATTAGATAAATAAATAAATAAATAAAAAAGATAAGAAAGTAATGGGTGTGACAAGCAAACATGTTGTATAAAAATACCTCTATAGAGCAGAGAAAACACAGCAAGCAATGGTCTTTAATGGAAGGTTGTACTTGTGTGGCTAAAATAAATAATTAACAATTAGATTGATAAAACTTACAATAAATATCCACATTAATGATTAAAATCATAAAAAATAACTTAATGTACAAGAAAAGAAAAGAAAGCAGCAGGAGCGAAAAGGGGGGAAGGATAACTCATACTTAGAGGCTCAAATAAATCCTGAAATTCTGGGTATACCAGCAGTATGTAATCACCTAATATTAAATGACATATCTCCTTCGACGGCTCAAAAACCTATCTATTGCTATAAACTAAACAGTGGAATGTATCGGACTATAACCGAGGCAGGTCGGACCCGGCGCTAACCTGCTCAGTCCCCCCCTCCCCCCTTCCTTTAACCTATAAATCCTCCCCCCCCCCCACCTCGTGCATCTCCCAACCACAAAATACAAAACACAACAACACATTTCTTTGGGCTTAACCAACGAGCGGAACATACCACTAGCAAGATGACCTCATTCCACTCCCGCCACGGCCGAGCCAGCGGCAAACGCCAACCCCCCTTTTCCCCGGCCTTGCCATATTACTAGCAAAGACCGACAAGGGGTCATCAGGGTTGGGGACACCCGCCCCCGCCCCAGCCCCAATTCCAGTTAAAGTCTCCGGACCCTGGAAACCTACGGGATCCCGCCTCCCCCACCCGCTGCGACAACCCTTAAACGGATATTACCCCCCCCCCCCCCGTACCCAACTAAAAAGGGGGCGGGAGGTTGGGCAGCAAAAGACCTGCTCCTTTCGCAGCCCCAGCACGACAAAGAGAGACGCAATGTGCATCTCACATCTAACCCCTCCGAACCGGCGACTCTCATTGGCTCGCCGTGCTGTCCCTCCTCGGCGAGCCAATGATTTCAAATGATGCCTTCCCGCCTTTGACGCAGCGCCGCCATGTGATGCTGTGAGCAGGGTCCCTGCGCCGGGCCTCGCACCCGGTTACCGCCGGCCGCCGGGACCCTGCCCCGCAGCCTCATCATAACCGAGGCAGGTCGGACCCAGCGCTAACCCGCTCAGTCCCCCCCTCCCCCCTTCCTTTAACCTACAAATCCTCCCCCCCCCCACCTCGTGCATCTCCCAACCACAAAATACAAAACACAACAACACATTTCTTTGCGCTTATATGGTCGCAGCTTTATTAGCAATTAGGCAAATTCCAAACATTTCTTGTAACATAATTTCCTTAATAATAACCAACGAGCGGAACGAGCCACCACCCGCCATACCACTAGCAAGATGACCTCATTCCAGTCCTGCCGCGGCCGAGCCAGCGGCAAACGCCAACCCCCCTTTTCCCTGGCCTCGCCATGTTACTAGCAAAGACCGGCAAGGGGTCATCCGGGTTGGGGGCACCCGCCCCCGCCCCAATTCCAGTTAAAGGCTCCGGACCCCGGAAACCTCCGGGATCCCGCCACCCGGCGTAGGAGAAGCTTGCGCCCCTACGCCGCCCCCCCAAGCCCAAGCTGCGACCATTTAGCCTCCCACTGCATGACCCACTCCAAGGCCTCCTGCCAGTCATTGAGCAGCAAATCTATTCCCACCGGGGATAAATGCACCCCATCCTGCCGGTATAACCCCTCACAAGTGACATCAACCCAAGGGTGCAAGACCTGATATCCCCCGTGGTCACAGACCCACCGCCCAATCTGACGATTGATTTTTGCTAGCCCACGCGACCATCGCCGCTGCTGCTGGCTAGTAGGCCTCGGAATGATATCCGACTACAACAAAATAACCTCCGGAAACATCCGGATAACTTCAGCCAGGTCCCTCTTAGCTGCTCGGATTAACTGCTTGCAGGTCCAGCCGACCAAATCATTGCCTCCGACGTGCAGCAAAATCGCTGCCGGCTCTCTCCTCACTCGCTGATGGTGCCGAAGCAAAGGTAATAGCTGTGGCCATCGAAGACCACGCTCACCCAGCCATTCAACGGCCACCATAGCAGGGTCAAGACCTAAATTACGCCCCAATGGTCGCTCGGCTGCCTGCAGTCCCGCCCAATGCACAAATGAATACCCGATCATCCAGCATCCGTGCTGACGCCGCACAGCATCTGGAAAAGAAAACATAAGTCAGGCATCCGAACAAAATTCACCTATAACCGCACATAACCCCTAAAGGCCTGCGATCTCCATCTGTCAATGCTCTGAATCTCAGCCTCAGATAGCCCAGCCGCCGCCGCACTGGTGGCCGCTCCAATACGAAATGAATGTGGCGCAAAGAGCTGCGGATCTAGGCCCAGATGACAAAACACCAGTCGCAGAACAGCTGCCACCTGGAAACGTGTTACCCCACGCGAATCCTCATGCTGGAAAAACAGCCGGCCCGCTGCCGGGCGCTCCAACATGTATCCTCGCACGGCTGACACCGGGCATGTAGACAACGACAAGACCTCGTTCAAAACCACCCACAACCCCTTCCCCAACTGGTCTGTCTTCGACCTTGCCAGCCTAATCCAAAGCTGTCCCTCCCGGACTTGCACATGGCCGCTCAACAGGCCACCGACAGCAGTGGCCCGACTGGAGCTCACAACCAACTCCCCATCCGAAAGGCTCCGAAGAAATCCACACAGAAGACTGCCTTAAACAGTATCGCCTCGTAACGTGACCGAGCCACATTCGGCAAGGCCACACAATGCCGAACCAGCAGGTCATGGGTAACAGGCAACCTCGAATCCCGAGGAGCCGGGCAAGCCCTCTCCCACCCATGTAACAATTTCCGAGACAAGAACCCAAGGACTGAATGACACCAACCCGCTGCTCTAGCGAAAAAGGTGAAACCAGCCAACCGACTTCATACCACCGCCCTGGAGGCTCCTTCTCGCTTTGCTTGCACTATATAATGCCCCAATAAGGAATCCATAGCCATTCCCGGCCGCCAACCCCGCAACTGCAAATATTTCACCACCGCTTCGAATCCTTTCCGATACGCTGAACACGTCGAAGGCGCCACTGAATTCCGCAACAAAAGTATCAATTCCGCTGACCAATCTGCCATAAGTTCTCCGGAACCGCCAACCCTTCGACTTCCGCTTCTGGTGCCAAGGTCCGGAACAACTCCCACTTGAAACGAGAAAGGGCATCAGCAATTCTATTAGTGCAACCCGGAATATGCCGGGCCTTCACACACACATTCAATCGCAAACAAGTTAGAATGATGTCCCTCATTAACCCAGCCACCTGAGCACACCGCGGCATATATCGATTAATGACAGCAACCACAGCCTCATTGTCACACCACCATACAACTCTACGGTTCCGCAGCTTGTCCGGCCACAAATGCAGCACCACCAATAACGGAAACAGTTCCAAAAAACGTGATATTACTAGTCAGACGTGCTGAATGCCATTCCGGAGGCCAACTGGCCGCACACCACTCCCCTCTGAAATAAATACCCAACCCTGAACTACCTGCCGCATCCGTATACAACTGCAAATCTGCACTGGAGATCTCCGCTTCCATCAGAACTGATATCCCATTAAAACCCTCTAAAAACTCATCCCAGACTCGCAAGTCAGCCTTCATGACCTTGGACATTCTGATGCGATGATGCGGCTTCCTAACCCCAACTGTAGCCGCAGCTAAAGTTTGCAGAAAAGCACGGCCCATCGGTATGACCCAGCAGGCGAAATTCAAAGAGCCAATCAAGACCTGCAATTCCCGCAACGATAACTTATGGGACGCCAACCCGTTCACTACCAACACTCGCAACCGCACCACTTTGTCCACCGGGAGGTGTGCCCCCATTTCAACAGAATCCAGCTCCACCCCCAAAAAGGTAAGACACGTTGCCGGGCCTTCCGTTTTTCCGACAGCCAATGGAAGCCATACGAAAGACATCCAAATTACTTGGCAGCTGATGGGGGGGGACCTGCACCGCCCTTTCTAACACATTTACTGGTTGAGTGTCCACCCCCACAGGAAGAGCAGGCATGGCGGAATTTGCAATCCGGAAAGGGGCACAAGGACCTGTTGAACTGCCAACAGATGTCCCCCATTCCCCCGACGCCAACCTTCTGCGGGGGGTTACCCCCCACCGCACGAAAGGGCCGACCCGATCCCGTACCGCCACCGACCAATGATCTCGCCCCCGCACCCCCACTAGCACCCGCACGGACCGACATTTGGGTCAGCCATAAATTAATATCTTTTGTGCCCCATGTCAACCACCTACTCTCCTCCATCTTGTCCCTGAACTTTTCATCATAGTTCAACCAGGCGAAGCCTTCATGCGTCTGCGCCGCTTCCAAAATGGAGTCCGCATACGCCAACAACATTCCATAATCACCCGGATGGCCCCAGACACTTGCCAACCGCAGAAAGGCTCTAACCCAATTTACGACATTACGCGACACTTTCCTTTGCCGTCCCGCCTTCTCCAAGAAGTCCAAACCAGTAACTATGCTATCTTGTCAGTCTCTATGTTCATCCCAAAATCATCAATATTGAGCCCCCGGTGATGGCCCCCCCCCCCACATTCGATCCCCCCCCCCCAATATATGTTCCACCGCTTTGACCCGGTGAAAAGCGGGATATAAATACAGTTAAATTAATTAATTAATTAAATAAAATCCTCCTTTCTCTTCTTTCTACTCTCGCCCGAGCGCTTCCTGCCTTCCAGCAGTCTGAAAATGTCAATATATCGCCTCTTCAAAATCTTACGGCGTAAATTCCTGGGTACCCCCTCCCACAGCTCTGTGAATGATACCAACGTAGGCTTGCCCAACCCGGAGGAAGAGCCAGCATGCGCCTGTCCCACCACATGACCCATACGCGAGGTTACAGATGACGAAGACGACAATGAAGATACGGATGAGGAAGATGACTCAGACCTGTGCCGACACCACCGAGAATGCCGTCTCTTCTTCCTTGCCTTCCTACCACCCCCATCCGTCACACCAAGCTGCTCTAACCCTTCCCACCTGCCCACAGGAGACTCACCTGCAACCACCTCATCGCCGGCCTGCGCCTCCCCTTGCAGGACCTCCACCGGCTGACTCGCCACATCCACCTGCTGTATCCCACCGCCATCCGCCACGCTGGCCTGGAGCCACTGCATTTCTTTGGGTGCCGCTCCAGCCCTTCCACCTATGACAACCCACTGCACCACCGCACTCTCCCCAGCATCCTGCGACATTGTGTAGCCTGCGAAGAAAAAGAAGGAAAAGAAGGGGGGGAAACAAGAGGAGAACCGGCCGGCTGCCAAGCCGCCAACCATGTGGCCCGCGAGGAACCCTGCCCCCTCCCTGCCAGTGGTCCCAAGATGCCGCAGCACCAGGCCCCGCAACCCCTGCCAAACCGCCTGGCCAGTACATCTGGACAGGAGGTCCATAACAGAAGTTAGAACCCCCGTGCCACGGCGAGATCCACCCTTCCCCCCCAACCCCCCTCACACACTTGACCCATGTCCCCCCCAACCCTGCGCACCAACCCCCTCCCGACCAGCCCAAGCACCCCCCTGTGGCGTACCCCCACCCTCCCCATCACCGGTAACCCCCTCGCTAACCACCCCATCCCTAAAATTATCCATCTCCTGTGACTGAATATCTCTCCTCCCTCCAGGCTGCTCCACCACACCAAGCCCATCCCCACTACACCCCCGCTGAGATAGACCAGCTGTCCTCCTCCTGGCCGAGGCCCCCACCTTCCCCCTTTCACCCCTGGCCCCCCTACCCCGGACTATACCCCTGCCCCTAATACCCTGAGCTGCACCTATCCCCGAGCCGCTCCCCGCAGCCCCCCTTCTGCTCCCTCCAGGCTCAGCAGCAGACAACGCTACCTGCCCCCCTCTCCTGCCCACTGGAACCCGTCCCCCCGGCTAACCCCGCTGACTTTGCCAATCCGCCCCGCCGCAAAGGCATCATTAAAAGAATCCCCAACTACAGCAATAAATTAATTATCCTGCCCTGCACTATTAAAGGCTGCCAGCCCCCCCAACTATCAATTGGGCCCAAACCACAGCCCCAAAGGCGTACAATTCACCCAAATAGGCCTCCGAATCACAGGGGACAGTCCTTCACCAGCCTCCTCTTCACCCTGACCGGGCCCGACCGTCCCTCCACTTGCTGCCACTCCGGGACCCTCGACTCCGCACCAGCCGCCGCACCTGAAAAAAAAAATGCCGATCAAATCCTGCAACACTGAACATGACGCCGCCGACGACTCCACGGAGCAGCCCAGCAAAAGACCTGCTCCTTTCGCAGCCCCAGCACGACAAAGAGAGATGCAACGTGCATCTCACATCTAACCCCCCCGAACCGGTGCCTCTCATTGGCTCGCCGAGCTGTCCCTCCTCGGCGAGCCAATGATTTCAAATTATGCCTTCCCGCCTTTGACGCAGCGCCGCCATGTGATGCCACGAGCAGGGTCCCCGCACCGGGCCTCACGCCCGGTTACCGCCGGCCGCCGGGACCCTGCCCCGTGGCCTCATCAGAAATGTATATACATGATGTGAATGTACCGATTCTAAAAACAATAGTATCCTAATGCAAGGGAATGAAAGCACATCAAAAGCAACGGAGAAATTTTAACTGTAAAACAAAATGAATCCTCTAAAAATGTTTGTTAAGAATTAAAACTACCTGTTTACAATATTCCGTTGTCTAAACCTAAACAACATGAGCCAGAGGGCTGCCAAGAAAAAGCAAATAAATGCTAAAATCTAAGAACCAAGACTGTGTGTGCCTTATCAATAGACCACCAGCATGTTATAAAAACCTTATATTTTTAAACATGAAAACCATACTTGTAGTATTAAATTGTGAAAAGCATACCTTCGTGGCAAGGGAGGTTATCAAGGAAAAGAGAAATACATTCGAAAATCCCGGACCGACACTGTGTGTACTTCGCCAAAGAATCAAGATTATCAATCGCCAGCTCATGCGCATATTTGTTTGTTCCCCACGCGGCGGGAAGCAGTGGGGGCGGAACCGGGGGCGGAGTTATGTCACTACTACATAAAAAGTAACAGCCAGACTATACAGACAACGGAATATTGTAAATAGGTAGTTTTAATTCTTAACAAACGTTTTTAGAGGATTCATTTTGTTTTACAGTTAAAATTTCTCTGTTGCTTTTGATGTGCATTAGGATACTATTGTTTTTAGAATTGGTACATTCACGTCATGTATATACATTTCTAGTCCGATACATTCCACTGTTTAGTTTATAGCAATAGATAGGTTTTTGAGCCGTCGAAGGAGATATGTCATTTAATATTAGGTGATTACATACTGCTGATATACCCAGAATTTCAGGATTTATTTGAGCCTCTAAGTATGAGTTATCCTTCCCCCCTTTTCGCTCCTGCTGCTTTCTTTTCTTTTCTTGTACATTAAGTTGTTTTTTAAGATTTTAATCATTAATGTGGATATTTATTGTAAGTTTTATCAATCTAATTGTTAATTATTTATTGTAGCCACACAAATACAACCTTCCATTAAAGACCATTGCTTGCTGTGTTTTCTCTGCTCTATAGAGGTATTTATTATACAACATGTTTGCTTGTCACACCCCTTACTTTCTTATCTTTTTTATTTATTTATTTATTTATCTAATTGGTGTTAATCTGTGCTTTTATCTTTATTTTTTAGTCATCTTATATTTATTAGTTGATTAAGATTTGGTTTTAATTACACAGGTACACTACCAAAAACTGCCTCCAGTTTTGCAACTGATTCCTATAGATTTTGGGGTGCTGAATCCAGGAAAAATAGCCAAAATGTTCCATCTCGTCACGTTTTCTTGCAAAATTAGATTTCTTACCCATATAAGGAATGTTCACATAATTTCTTTTTAGCCGACTGCAGTTTATTTTCTTGGCCCAAAATAGAGGTTGTAATGGTTAACTAACTAGAAACACTCCCTCATGATATTTTAGAGTGTTTTGTATTCATTTTATACATTAACAGGACAATTGGGAGGCGGGGGGCTAAATCCAGTACTCGCGCTGGCGCATGTTCTTTCCTGTTCGCCTCGCCTCGTTCGCTCGCTCAAACACGGTGGTTGCGACATGAACGTTCCTGTCAAATTTCAGTTTCTTGCAAGTTCATTATTACCTTTTGTTTGCTCAGTCGTAATCCAGCTTTATTCCGAAGTGGTTCACTACAGTTGTAGTTTGCAGTGCTGTGTATTTGTGATGGCTCACAGAGCCAGAGGTTGCGTCAACTCTCCGGACAGTTTTTGTTTTATTTGTGGGGAATATACCGTGAAAAAGCGGCAGAGGAACATTTCTGCATTTATTAAAAAAGTATATTTCGCCTATTTCGGTTTGAAGTTAGGCGATCAAGACAAACCGTGGGCTCCTCACAAAGTGTGCAAGACATGTGAGGAAGATCTACGCTTATGGATGAAAGGTAAAAAACAAGCATTTCGTTTCGGAATACCTATGATGTGGCGTGAACAAAGAGACCACAGCAGTGACTGCTATTTTTGCTCTTGCATTGTGAAGGGATACAACTTAAAAAATAAGAACGTAATAAGTTACCCCAACCTTCCCTCAGCAATTAGGCCTATGCCTCATAGCAACGAAGTACCTGTGCCTGAACCACCAAAATCTTTGGATCATATTTGTGTGGACGGTTCTGATCATGATGAGACTCATTAGATGGCTTTTCCCGATGAGTCCAGTATTTCCGAGTTTGAAACTGAACCAGATCCGAAACCTGAACTTTTCTCTCAAGCTGAATTGAATGATTTGGTCCGGGATTTAGGACTCCCAAAAGATGCTGCCCAACTGCTAGGTTCTCGGCTTAAACAGAAAAATCTATTGTCACCAGGAACAACTTTTTATTGGTACCGCAACCGCGAGACACAATTTTTGAAGTATTTCAGCAAAGAGGAAGATTTGGTATTTTGCAACGATATATACGGAGTGATGGAAAAGTTTAAACTCAAGTATGATCCTGCTGAATGGTGGCTGTTCATTGATTCGTCAAAAGACAGCATAAAAGGTGTTCTTCTTCATAATGGCAACACATTCGCTTCAGTTCCTATTGCTCACTCTGTTATTCTCCAAGAAAAATACGAGAATTTGGCCCTGATTCTTCAGAAGATTCGTTATGATGAGCATAAGTGGATGATTTGTGGAGACTTTAAAATTCTATCCATGCTATTAGGGCAGCAATCCGGTTTCACCAAATATCCCTGCTTCCTTTGCTTGTGGGATAGCCGGGCCCGCGACCTACACTGGGGGAAAAAAGACTGGCCAATTCTGGAGTATTTGAGACCCGGTGAGAAAAATGTTCTTCATGAGAGCTTGGTACCTCGTGATAAAATTCTATTACCACCTCTCCACATTAAGTTGGGTCTCATTAAGCAATTCATCAAGTCCCTTCCAAAAGATGGTGAGTGCTTTCGGTACCTTTGCTCAAAGTTCCCCCGACTTTCTGAAGCAAAGCTAAAGGAAGGAGTGTTTGTTGGCCCTGATATAAGGAAACTCATTTCAGATGGAGCATTCGCTGAAACGATGTCTGAGAAGGAAAAAGAAGCCTGGGATTCCTTCAAGGATGTTGTTCTCAAATTCTTGGGGAACAGGCGGGATGAGAACTATAAGGATATTGTTGCCAGGATGCTCAATGCCTTCAAAGAACAAGGCTGTAACATGAGCCTGAAAGTCCATTTCTTGCACTCCCATGTGAACTACTTTCCCGAAAACTTGGGGGCGTACAGTGAAGAACAAGGTGAAAGGTTTCACCAGGACATCAAGGACGCAGAGAGAAGGTACCAAGGAAGATGGAACACCACTATGATGGCTGATTTCTGCTGGTTGCTGCTGCGGGAAACCCCAGATGAAAAATACGCCAAGCAGCGCACCAAGAGAAGCATTCGGGGGAAGAAGAAACGGGCCCACCAGGAGATTGATTGACCCAAGAATGACTTTAAAATCTAAACTGTGTTGACAAATATCGTGTTTTTACTAAACTTTGAAATAAAAATTTGCTAGTTATTACCACAGTGTCGGATCTCATTTATTAGAATTTTATTTTCACACCATCGGGTGTTTGTCTTCATGTATTGCAATGGTGCGGTTTGCGTTTTCTATTCTTACATACATACCTGTACAACATTTTTTGCACATTTCTTTGCTTTGCTTTGTGTCTAACCTCGCTCTTATATGCTCAATGTTTGTGCACATGTATGTGGCTGTTTTAAGTGCAGACAATTTTGCTACCATCACAGTGTGTTTTGTTGACATTACTCTATTCTTATGTGCTGCCTTGTTACAATTTTCTTTATTCTTATTTGAATAACTACTAAACAATTAGTATAAAGAATTCATCCAAGAAACCTTTATCTCGATCGCACTCAATCTGAAACGTTCACCTCAAACTGCTAACCCAATGTAGCAAAAAATCTGTACGTGATGGAGCAAATTGGTTACCAGATTTGGATTCAGCGCACCAAAAAACGTAAAAATCAATCGAAACATTAGAGGCAGTTTAAAAAAAAATGTTTTTAGTGTACCTGTTATTTAGTTTTGTTATTAGCACTTTTTATCCTTCTTATCGGTGGTAGATGATATTTATAATTTTAACTATTTATGATTTTTATGTTATTGATGTACATATATGTGGTTCATTGGTTAAGATCTAGTCATCTGTTCCAACACAATGTCTTATTACTATTATGTTTTTATTTAGTGTTTATGTTTTTATGTTTTAGTACCTTACCTGATCAACCCCTGACGAAGGTTTGTGAAACACGGCCTGTGTCGGGTTGGTAATAGGTCTATGATTTAATAAAGTTGTGTTTTTCCACTACATCACATCTTTGGACTGTGTCTTCGATACATACGTGATTTCTTGCCTTGCCTGTGGTACATTCTCTGACTTTTGGCATGTTTTCTCCGTGGAAAGACATTTTGAGTTTTGTGGAATAAGCATTAGAGAAGCTCTTACCACAGTAATCCCTTATTGACCAGATTAATGAAGATGTTGATGATTCTTGGAACAAATGGGAAGATGTGGTAGAGCGAACAAAAAGATTAGTGAAAGAAAGATGCATTCAGCATATCTCCTGGAGTGCTGTAAATCTAAAATCATTCCAAGAGGACTACGGATGAATAAAGCACCAGGTCTCTACACTACAGAAGAAGGATTCATTAAGTGCTGGAACGCCATATTTAATAAATGTTCATTGGATCTGATGATTCTTTTAATAACTACTGCAAATAAGAAATCAGAGTTTCTGAAATCTGAGATAGATGATAAACTTACTGTTTTGAAGGGATGTGACAAACAATTCGATAAAGTTTTTGAAGATTATCAAAAGAATATACAGCGATTTAAACAAGAAATTAAAAATATCAAGATAGATAAGTTTAAGAGAGACAAAGACGATTACAGAGTAGGTTATGTATATCACTGGAGTAAGAAAATAGACAACGATCGGCTTTGGTTTAAGAAGAGGACCTCTATTTTTGATCGCAAAGACAGCATTGTTAATGATGAAGTAATTGATGGTCCTCCAGAACAGAAAAAGAAACGCAGCAGGAGCGAATCAGTCGACTTTGATACATCTGCCTCTCTCTTCTCCACCAAAGAACCTAGCAAATCACAGGGAGAGAGGAGAGTTAGGGATCATCAAGGCCCAGATTTTCCCAAAGAGCCTTTTTTCAGGATGGATCTACTCTGGAAGGGAGGGGGTCGGGGGAGTTCACGCACTCGCCCACGACCAAAGTCAGACAGGGACCAAGAACAGGATTACAATGTAACCCATGGTCAAGACCAATACTACAGAGGCCGGGGTCGAGGCCAAGGGCGAGGAAGGGGCCAATGGAAAACAGATCGATCAGAGGAGAGGAGGTATTAGATGATCCACCAATTGACAATGGTCACAACAATGTTATTAATCTCTCTAAATACACTCTGATGACAGATGAGGTATCCATTTTAAGCAAAGGTTTATCCTTTGTTCCTAAGAATAAAGCAGATACTTTTGAGATGCAGATTGATTTATATAAATTCTTTAGGAAATTGAGGATCCAACAGTTCTTTTTCAAACAACCAGATACTCCTTGTGATGTTTCAGTCATTAGTAAAAGATCCACCTGGGTCCCTCCTCAGAAAACTGACTTTGTTTTAGAAGCCTTCGAGAAAGTAGTTCTTAAGCAGGTTAGCAATCTTACTATTAATACATCATCCTCCTATCAAAACATCACACAGGGTGAAAGAAGGGCTATTACATCCCTACAGAAAAATAGCCAGATCATTATTAAACCCGCCGACAAAGAGGAGCTGTAGTTGTGTTAGATAAACAAGATTACATACAAGAAGTTAATAGACAACTAAATGATAAGACTTTTTACCAGAGATTAGACGGAGACCCTACGCCTGACATCAAGAGTAGCATCGATAATTTAGTTACCAATGCCTTTGAGATCAGCTATATTACTAAAAAATAGAGAAATTTCCTTATTGTTGATGCACCAGTTATTCCTACAATTTACATCCTCCCCAAAATCCATAAATCCCTCGTCAAACCACCAGGTCGTCCAATTGTTTCCTCCATCGGTTCGGATCTGGAGCCTCTTTCCAAGTTTTTAGATTTATTTTTACGTCCTTTTATTAAAGACATGTGGTCTTATGTACGCGATTCAGCACATGTGATAGAGATTTTATCTGTTTTTAAAATGAATGGAGCGGACATCATTTTAGTTACTTTGGACGTGGAGTCTCTCTACACCAATGTTCCTCAAAAAGAAGCTCTAGATATAATTGTTTATTATTTTCTTAAACGTACAGTACATCGACGGATTCCAACAACATTTCTTTTGTCATTGGCACAAATTGTGCTTTTTGAGAACTTTTTTTGCTTTCAGAACTTATTTTACAAGCAAATAAAAGGCATAGCAATGGGGTCAGCTTTGGCCCCTGATATAGCCAATTTGTATATGTTTAATTTCGAAGAAAGTTTCCTAAAGGAGCATCCATTTAAAGATAATGTTGTTTTATGGATTCGCTGTATAGATGATATTCTTATCCTTTGGAAAGGTACCTTGGACCTTTTATCTGAATTTAACATATGGATCAATCAATTGGATACAAACTTACGGTTCCAGATCACATACGATTTCTATAAGATTTCATATCTTGATCTCTTGATTAGGAAAGAAGAATGTGGTTTCTCTACAACACTCTATAAGAAGCCAACCAATAGGAATCATTTCCTACATTACGATAGTTTCCATAATCCATCATTAAAGAATAATCTCCCAGTAAGTCAGTTCCTTAGGGTTAGGAGAGCATGCACTCATTTACAAGATTTTGAAGAAGAGGCATCAATTATGCGAAGGCGGTTTTTGTCCAAGAAGTATCCCTTAAAATATATAGAGTCTGCATACAAAAGAGCTAGAGATTCATCACGTGAATCACTTTTAAAATCCAAGACGAAAAAAGCAGATATAGGAGTAGTTTGTCCTCTTTTATATTCCCAACATTCAGTCAAAATAACTAAGATACTTAAGAAAGAATGGCATCTCCTACAGACTTTGCCAGCATTCCAGGATATGAATCTCACTATAGCACATAAGCACAATGTAAATCTGCGGAATTTACTCGTGCCCTCAGCTCTTACTGAAAGGAGCTATCTATCCCAATATAAAGGTCATTTTCAGTGCGCGAGATGTTCTGTCTGCCCTAATGTATTGCCCATCAGAGACATATTTATTCATCCTACTACACGTAAGAAATTTTACATTAATGATTTTTCCAATTGCGATACATCCAATGTCATCTACGTGATTTAATGTCCATGTAATCTACTATATGTTGGTAAAACCACTCATAACATCAAGACTAGGATCATGGAACATAAGAGTTGCATCAGAAGAGGTGTGGCGGACAAACCTCTCGTTGCCCATTGGCAAGATCACCAACACAAGATAACTGATTTAAAATTTTTTGTTATCAAAAAGGTTAAATCTAATTGGAGAGGTGGTGATGTCAACAAGACTATCCTGAGGCTTGAACAGAGGTATATATTTTTATTAGATTCACTCACTCCAAATGGCCTCAATTTACACAAAGATTTTTCTGTCTTTCTTTAAGAGGTTGCATTCACACAGCATTTCCCTTCTAATGATATGTTTTCTTGTGTTATTATATTATATTCCCTGTTTCCATAGATCTAGAGACATAAATATAATCAGATGACTAAAAGAAGATAGTCACAGATATTTAATCATATTATGGTGATTGTTTCATAGTAAGGTTTTTTCTGCCACAATTCCTATTTTTGCAAATGTCTAGTGATACAGCTCTGCCTTTTGATCCGTTTTTCTTTTCACCTCTCCGTGGATAGATTAGCTCCCACTTGACTTCTGGTTCACTGACAAAGTACACACAATGTGCATCGTGAGTTCTAAATTATTTCTGATGTTTTTTACTTTGGTCTTTGACCCTTCTGTTTCCAGCTACCCTCATATGTCTCGGGAATGAGAGATGTTATGGACATCTACATTTACCACATACTTTTATTGAAGCCCGACTGGCTGTAACCGTGGTAGATCGGACCCAGTCCCTACCCTCCTGCATACTTTACCCTTTATAGCCACCCCTTCCATCTAACCCTCTCATGCACTTTACAAATCACACATAGCCTTCTTATTGGGAAGAACCAACTGGTCGTAGCTTTATTATAATTATCCACAATTGAACATTCCAAACCATAACAATCTTCTTAACAATCTCTAAAGAGCGGAGCAATGCCTCACCAGCCATATAACTAGCATGATGACCTCGCATCCGCTTCGGCCGTGTCATGCCCCCCGGCCAACTTCCTACCGCCCTCTCCCCGACCTCGCCATGTGACTAGCAAAGGCCAGCAGGGCTTCTCCGGGTCGGGGCACCCCGCCCCCACCCAAGTATGTCCTCTAGACTCCTGACCCCGGATACTTCCGGGATCCCGCTTTCTCCCCCCCCCCAACTGCGACACCCCTACTAACACATATCTCAGCATAGATATCAAAATAGGGGGAGGGAGGGAGGGGATCCGGACCGCTGCACCCACGCCGAAAGGGGAAGGTAACTGCTCCTCCTCCCCTTTTAAACCCTCGGTCCCAGCCGGCCCGCAATCATTGGCTCCGCTCCTTTGCGCTCAGCGGAGCCAATGACTTTAAACAATGCTGCCAACGTCAGCGCCTCCCCAGCTCCACTCCCCCTTTCCTTCTTCCCCCCCCCCCCAAAACCCCACACAGGATACCGGGCCCGGGCCGCTCACCCGGTTACAGGCGTCCACTGGGACCTTGCCTGTGTACTTTCTTTAACCGTGGTAGATCGGACCCAGTCCCTACCCTCCTGCATACTTTACCCTTTATAGCCACCCCTTCCATTCGTCATCCCCCACCCCCCCCCCACCTAACCCTCTCATGCACTTTACAAATCACACATAGCCTTCTTATTGGGAAGAACCAACTGGTCGCAGCTTTATTATAATTATCCACAATTGAACATTCCAAACCATAACAATCTTCTTAACAATCTCTAAAGAGCGGAGCAATGCCTCACCAGCCATATAACTAGCATGATGACCTCGCATCCGCTTCTGCCGTGTCATGCCCCCCGGCCAACTTCCTACCGCCCTCTCCCCGACCTCTCCATGTGACTAGCAAAGGCCAGCAGGGCTTCTCCGGGTCGGGGCACCCCGCCCCCACCCAAGTATGTCCTCTAGACTCCGGACCCCGGATACTTCCGGGATCCCGCCACCGGCACAGGTGACCGCAATGTCACTGTGCCGCCCCCCCACCTCCCTACTGCGACCAGTCAGCCTCTCTACCCAAAACACTTTCCAAGGCCTCTTGCCAGTCATTCAAAAGCAAATCGACACCGACGGGGGATAAATGCACGCCATCCGGCCGGTACAACCCGGCACAGGAAACTTCCACCCAAGGATGGAGCACCTGAATTCCACCTTGCTCGCACATCCACCGCCCTACCTGTCGATTTATTTTTGTGAGACCCCGTGACCAACGCCGTTGGGCCTTGCAAGCCGGCCTTGGAACAATGTCTGACCAAAGCAACACCACCTTCAGGAACATGCGCTGCACAACTGCCACATCCCGTTTCACCGCTCTGATGAGCTGCTTACAAGTCCATGCTGCAAGGTCGTTGCCCCCGATATGCAAAAGGATGAACTTTGGCGGGCACCGAACAAGCTCGTGATGTCGCAGCAAAGGTAAAAGCTGAGACCACCGCAGCCCCCGCTCCCCCAGCCATAAAATCGTCACCACCGCTGGATCGAGTCCCAGGTTAGGCCCAAACGGTCTCTCTGCCGCTCGCTGGCCAGCCCAGAACACGAAGGAATGCCCTATCATCCAACATGTGGGAGCATTCGGAGCATCGTCTGCAAAAGAAAATACAATCAATTCGTGAAATAAAATGCCCCCCCCCCCTTACAATCCTAATCGGACATAACCCCGAAATGCCCGAGAACGCCATCGTCCGATTTTCTGTATGTCCTGCTGCGACAATCCAGCTGCCGCCGCACTGGTAGCCACGCCTATGCGAAAAGAATGCGCCGCAAACTGCTCCGGGGATTCCCCTACCATCTTCAAGGCCATCCTCAACACCGCCAATACTTGAAAGCGCGTGAGAAGCCTCCCATCTTCATGCAGGAACAATCCCCCGTCCAATGCCGGTCGCACCCGCAAATATTCTCGCATTGCCGTAACAGGACATGTGGACAACCCCCTGACCCAGCCAAGTCGCACCCACAAACCTTTACCCCTCTGATCCGTCTTAGATTTTTACAACAACACCCGCAACTGACGCTGTTCAAGACATATATGCCGCCGGTGCATAATCCCTTCTGCCCCCGCTCTGCCCAATTTCGCCACCAATTCCCCCATCCTGAAAGCTCCAAAAAATGCCAGACTAAAAACTGCTCGAAATAGAACCGCCTCATACCAAGATGAGGCCACTGTTGGCAAGGCGTTACAGAGCTTCAACAACAACTCATGCGTGATCGGCCGCCGAGCATCCGGAGGAGCCGGTGCCACTCGACCCCACCCTTGCAGCAACTTACGGGCTAAGAAGCCTTCAACGGGGTAGTCCCAGCCCACTGCTTTTGCAAAAAACTCAAATTCCGCCAGGTGGCTACGTACGGCCGAACGAGCCAAACCGCGCTCTTTAGCCTAAGCCACATATAGACCCATCATCTGAGCATTCACCTCTCCATACTGCCAGCCACAGCTTTCGAGAAAGGCCACCACTTTTTCACATCCCTGCAGATAGGCCGTCCAAGTCCCCACTGCAACCGAACTCCGCAGCAAGTCCTTCATTCCTCGAGGCCAAGACTCCATAACTTCAACGGGACCGTGCCTCCGTCCGCATCCGCTTCTGGCGCCAGTCTTCGAAATTGCTCCCACTTGAAACGGGAAAGAGAATCAGCAATCGTATTAGAATGCCCCGGTATATGTTTAGCTCTCAATGCCACGTTCAAACGCAAACATGCTAAAACCACCGCTCTCATCAAGCGCGCTACCTGCACACAATGGGGGGTGTATTGATTAACTACACTGACCACCGCCGCATTATCACACCACCAAACCAAACTGCTATTACGCAATCTGTCTGGCCACAACTCCAACGCTACCAATATCGGAAACAACTCTAAAAATGTTATATTACTAGTGAGCCGCGCCTCTCGCCAGGCTTTGGGCCATCGCTCCACGCACCACGCACCCCCGAAGTAAACACCCAAACCTAGGCCCCCCACTGCGTCAATGTACAATTGTAGGTCAACACTACTGCGCTCTTCAGCCCTCAAAACAGTGGTCCCATTATATTCCTCCAAAAAGACCTGCCATATCCGCAAATCCGCCTTAATCGCCTTCGAAACCCTGATGCGATGATGCGGCCTGCTCACCCCCGCCATAGAAGCAGCCAAGCGCCTCAGGAATACTCTGCCCATTGGGATCACGCGACATGCAAAATTCAACGATCCTATCAGTGCTTGCATCTCTTTCAACGTCAATTTTTTGGATGCCAATACATTAGCTACCAACACCCGTAAACCTATCACTTTTTCCTGAGGCAACCGCGCCTCCATGGACTCGGAATCCAGCTCTATCCCCAGAAAGGTGATCCTCGTGGCCGGGCCCTCCGTCTTGCCCTGTGCAAGCGGCACGCCTAACTCTCTGGCCAGATCCACGAAACCCTCCAGCAAAACGCGGCACTCCTCTGAATTTGCTGATCCCACAAACAAAAAATCGTCAAGATAGTGTACTACCGTTGCTTTACCCACCCTGAGTTCGAGAGCCCACTGCAAGAAGGTACTGAATTTTTCAAAATATGCACACGACACGGAACAGCCCATTGGCATGCATTTATCAAAATAAAATTCGTCCTCGAAACGAAAACCCAAGAGATAAAAGGAGGACGGGTGAACTGGCAGCAGCCTGAACGCCGATTCAATATCCACTTTCGCCATTTGGGCTCGAACGCCTGCTGCCCTTACCAACTCCACCGCCTTATCAAACGACGCGTAACGTACCGTACACAATTCACGTGGGATGTAGTCATTCACTGACTCGCCGACGGGGCTGGACAAATTATGTATCAAACGGAATTTCCCGGGCTCTTTTTTAGGAGACCACCATCCCCGCGAATGGCCGGCTCCTAAAAGGCCCCGCCACCCTCCCCAACTGCAATTCCACTCCTAACTTGTCCCGAACCACCGACGCAAGGCGCTGCACTGAAACGGAATTCCGCGTCCCTGTCGCTCCCACCGGCCTGCAAACCGGTATCGGAAAACCAAAATTAAAACCAGAATACAATAGATCTCTATCCCGGCGCCGAGGGTACCGACCCAGCCACTCATTCAAAACCTCAACTCGAATCGGCGTCGGGGCGAGGCCCCATAAATCCTCACTACTTCGCGCTAGGCGCGCTGGACTGCGCGACTCCCTTTTTAAGGCATTTGACAGCGGGATGAGCCCCGCTACAAATGGAACACACGTGTCGAAATTTACAGTCTGGGAAAGGGCACGAGGTCTTATTAAACCGCCAGCATAGGTCGCCTGTCCCATTGCCTCTGGTTCGCTGTTGTCCGACGTTCCCCACTCTCCGAAAGGACCACGCTCCAGCCGTCCCCACCCCCAATATTCCCTTCGCCCCACTCCCCCCAGACCCGCCCGCCTTGGCCGACATTTGAGTCAACCACAAATTAATATCCTGCGTGCCCCACGCCACTAAGCGATTCCCTTCCATTTTGTCCCGGAATTTCTCATCATAGTTTAACCATGACCAGCCTTCATGCGTCTGCGAAGCTTCCAAGATTGAATCCGCATACGACAAAAGCATCTCGTATTGCCCTGGATAATGCTGACCCCAAACACTCGCTAAACGCAAAAAAGCTCTGGTCCAGTTAACTACGTTCCTAGAAACTTTTTTCACATGCCCCGCCTTTTCGTCTTCCTTACGCTTCCTTCTACTTTCCCCCGAACGCCGCCGCCCTTCCAACAGACGGAAGATATCAATATAACGGCGCTTCCGAATTCTGTGCCGCAATTTCCGCGGGACCCCTTCCCATAGCTCCGATATAGCTACCGCTGTAGGGGCGCCCTTCGCTGTGTATGCACCTGACACCTTTTCCCCGCCCTTGCCATGCCGCCTGCCAGCCTCCGACGATGAAGAGGAGGACGTCGAATCAAACGACGACGACGTATCAGTGGAGCTAGATCTCCGCCGCCTCCGACAAGAATGTTTCCGTTTTTTACCCTCCCTCTTCTTCCTAGTCCCCCACCCCCTGCCTCCATCGCTACCCTCTTCCATATCCTCCCGTAACTCACCCGCCATGGCTGCTGCAGACACCCCTGGTTCCATAGGCGAAACAGCCGTCAGGTCGGACCCCACCTCCTGCCGTCGTCCTTCAGCACTCGCAGCCTCCACCGCACCAGGAACCGCCCCATGCACCGTGGCATTCGCCGGTTCCCCCCGACCGGCTTGCTGCCTGCTGGCCCGTCCGTATCCGCCGGCCTCCGGAGCCACGGCCTGGGAAAACATCACTGGCACCTGTGGAGACATAAAAGGAGAAGGAGGGGGGGAAACAGCAGGAGGCCAACCTGGTTGCCAAGCCTCCAACCATTCCACTCTGGTGGAACCCTGACCACCCCCTAACCAGTGGGCCCAAGTTGGGTGCCCCCCCCCCCACACTCCACTGCCTCTCTGCCCTACCTGCCCGTCCGTCCAGGGCGGCATGATTCCGCCCGCCAACGCCGGGCTCACACCCATGCTTGAAACCCCAGAGCCCCCTCCCCCTCGGGCAAATGCCCACTGAACTTGTTCCCTCCCTCCTTCCGTGTCTGCCTCACGCCCTTCTCTCCCATCCCTGTGAGCCCCACACACTGCGGGCTCCACTCCCACACTGCCCCCCCTACCAACTGTCTGGATCCGCTCCCCCCCTCTGGGCCCCCGCAACCGGGCCCTCGCACCCCCCCTGCCCCTCACAGCTGCAGTCCCTCTTTTCTGCTGAGCTGGACCTTTTGCCTGTGCTCCTCCCCTAGCTGCAGCCCCCCGGCGCCCCAACGCCCCTGGGCTGCCCCCCCCTGCCAACCCCCTGTCCTCCTGTCTCTGCATGCCCCTCCCCCGCACTCCTCCTCCTACCCTACCAGGGCCTCGTGCCCTGGCCCTTTCACTTCCGCGGGCCATTCCTAATTATGCTGCACCAGGCCCCTTTCAATCAAAACCTCTGCCTCCCGGCCCAGCCACCCACCACAGACCCCACTTATCCAAAACTTGCCTTCACAGATGCGCCGTCGCCTCAGCACTCGGCCGCACCGCGGCCACGTGTCCCCACACTGCATGAGAGCGCGCGTCCAGCGGAGCCGCACAAGCGCCGATGCGCCGCCGTCTCCGACTGCCTCCCTCACTCCGGACCCGCTCCCGTGACTCCAGCCGCTCACAGCTATGGGCTCCTACCAAGCCTTCGCACCGTCGCCGCTACTCCCGAGGCCTACCGGAGCCAGATGCGCCGCCACGATATCCAATCCGGACCGCTGCACCCACGCCGAAAGGGAAAGGTAACTGCTCCTCCTCCCCTTTTAAACCCTCGGTCCCAGCCGGCCCGCAATCATTGGCTCCGCTCCTTTGCGCTCAGCGGAGCCAATGACTTTAAACAATACTGCCGACGTCAGCGCCTCCCCAGCTCCACTCCCCCTTTCCTTCTTCCCCCCCCCCCCCAAACCCCACACAGGATACCGGGCCCGGGCCGCTCACCCGGTTACAGGCGTCCACTGGGACCTTGCCTGTGTAGATGATATTTATAATTTTAACTATTTATGATTTTTATGTTATTGATGTACATATATGTGGTTTATTGGTTAAGATCGAAGACATTATCGCAACTATCAACACCACCACTGCACCAAACGACCCATGCCCAGCTTATTGGATTAGATCAATGCGCTGTCACCCTCACGGTGGCCAACCCAACGCCTAGGGCGCTGAGACTTGGTCTGCCTGTGGTGTTCCTGTCTCAGAGAGCGTGGGCTTGCTTTAACTCTGCAAGGCCTTCTGGGAATGTAAGTCCCTTTACCCTTGAGCACAGATGAGTTGCAGTCGAGTGGTTTCAGGCAATGAGAAGAATCTATTTTCCCCTTCCCGGCGGATTAAGTGCAAAGGAATAACTCAGGACAAACATTGCCATACAGTTGGCCTGAGGAAATTATACATGAACTCAGGTAAGCTAGCCTTGTCAGCTTCAGGCTTTAAACGTGCAGAGCTTGATACAAAACAAAACACAACAGCTTCAATTAGCAAAGAAAATGTTCCCTTTTCTTCTGCTGCTTTTACCGTCTCTCTCAGACACTGTTCAGCATAGGGAATTCACATGGTCAGCCAAAGATAATGTACAGTCCATCCGATCATCCACTATTTCATTATGGTCAGAGTCTATCTGCATTTCTTCAGCATCAGGAGTAGCAGGGTGTGTCCGTAAACTGCTATCCTGATCTTTGAAACAAACGGTTTCTCTGACCTCACGTGGTTTCTCTCTGTAACACTCTCCTGAGCAGGGTTGTAAACTACCATATATGCTGTAGTTTTTGTCCAGGGAGTTTGCTACTTTCTGATAATTATAGGGAACTGCTTTGTAGCTAGGTTCAAACTTGTATGAATTATTAAGCCTACCTTTTGGCTTTGAAAGGGAAGGAACTCTCCACTCTGCAGGGTTAGACTGGTTCTCAAACACAGCTTGTGTTTGCTTGCCTTTCAGCCTATTAACTTTCCCCTCAGACGTACCGGTATTCTTCAACCAGCCTGTCTCTCTCCTCGGAGTGTGTGAGCTTTACCAAGCCTGCCTCTCAGGAAGATTCTTCTCTCTCCTGCCTTAACCAGACAACCCCTGTCCTGGGTTGCTTCCTTCTGGCCTCAGGAATATGGCTCCCTTGGTTCTCACTCCTCCTTGACTCTTTCTAGTCAGCGTGCTCCTTTGCTGGCTTCCTTTCTAGTTCTCTTTCTCATTCTGGCTCTCTTCCCAGTTCCCCCTCTGGCTCTGCCTCTCGTTCTGCCTGGTCCAAGCTAATGACCAGTTTTTATCATTGTAACTCTCAGGGCTTAGCTGTGCCCTGCCCTGAAACAGGTGAAACTCATTACCTCCTGAGCTAGGGAATACGTCACTGCAGGGGCGTGTCTCTCCAGCTCGTGACTCTCTTTGTTTACTTCTTCTTTGCAAACACTGAGCCATGTGCTCAGACTGCCTGTCAGTTTCTGAAAGCAAATCCTCATCTTGCCCTACCTCCATAGGCTCAGAAGGGACTTCTTCATGACAGATCCCCCCCTTAAGATATTACGGGCTGACGAGCTATTGCTCGGACAGCACGTAATCCCTAATGGGGCGCTGCTGTGCTTTTCTACCCTAACTAACCATGCTGCCGCTGACCTCTCATGCCAGGGCCTAAGAACGTTTAAATGGTAGACTTGGCGGCGTCCCCTAGTTTTTTCTACCATGTAGGAAACGGGACCTGCTTTTTCTACCACTGTACATGGACCTCTCCATTAGGACTCAAACTTTGGTCCAGGGTCCGCTACCATAATTATGACTTTATCACCTACTGCTAACTGCCTAGGCCTCGTCCCTCGGTCATAATATTTCTTTTGCCGCTGTTGACTAGCCTTCAAGTTTTCTATTGCTGCCTGAGAAGTCCTTTTTAGCCAACTTCTCAACTCCTTTAAGAAGTGAGGCACTCCTATGTCCTGAACTTCTGGCTCCACCCATTGCTCTCGTAAAATGTCTAAAACCCCTCTGGGAGCATGACCAAATAGTAATTCATAAGATGATGCCCCGAGGGATGCCTGCGTATGCTCACGACAAGCATATAAAACAAATGGGAGCAAGGTATCCCATTCAGACATTTTCCCATTCAGACCCCGTCTCAACATCTGCTTAATGGTCTGATTTAGACGTTCAACCAGTCCATTAGAGTGGGGGTGGTATGCGGCCGTCTTTATATGACGCACGCCAAATGCATCCCACACTTGTGCTAGGTACCTTGATACAAAGTTACTGCCTTGGTCTGTGAGCATTTCCTGCGGAAACCCCACCTCGCTGAACAACTTAACAAGCTCTAAGGCTATCGTCCTAGCTGAAGTACTCCTTAAGGGTATCGCCCAAGGAAAATGCGTGGCCTGATCTATGTATGGAACCCTCTTGGCGTCTTAATCAGGGGTCCTACAATATCCATTGCCATCCGGCGAATTGGGGTTGATATTGTGGGCGTAGGTATCATGGGTACTGCCCGTGGTTTGGCGGAGGTCACACACTGACATGTGGAATATGACTCACAGTAGCGGGTGGTCTCTTTAAAAAACCCCGGCCAACAAAAACGGGACAGGATTTGATCCAACGTCCCCTGGATCCCTTTATGGCCACCTGCAGGGTGATCATGGGCCAACCTTAGTACTATTGCCTTAAATGTAGTGGGTACTACTAACTGTTTCCTTACAGCTCCTGTTTGTGGCTCATTGGACTCCCTATACAACACTTCTTTATCTAGGAAAAACCTAGGAAGAGTCTCTCTATCAGTTTGGGCATATTCAAATGCTCGTTTCAATGCGGGGTCAGCTCTTTGTTCGTTAGGAAAAGACGTGAATTTCTTGACTAGATCAGCGGGTACCCAGGGTAACCCCTCTCCGGCCTGCAGTTCGGCCCTCCCTTGGGTCCTACGTTGTCTCTCCCGGCGCCTATCCGCTTTTCCTTTCCTGACCTTTTTAGAAGGGGCATTGACTAGGTCATCATGTACGGGAAGCAGCTCTGATACCTCTTCCTCTACCACATCATCCTCACTCTCTGAGGGCTCACTCCTATCTTCAGGGAGTTCCTCTCCTCTCTCTGGGGTTTCGTCCCTTACTCTGGAGGTTCCTGCCTGGGACCTAGTGGAGACCAGGTTTGTTTTTACACTTAAGCCCTTCTCCACCCCTCGGCAGAATAGGGGCCAGTCCCTCCCCAACACAATATCGTAGGGAAGCCGTGGGACAACGGCCACCAAAACCTCTTTTTGGGTCCCCAGCCCTTTTACGGAGAGCCTACATAGTGGATGATAGGATGAAGTACCATGCACACAACGTATCTCAACACGGCCCTCTGCTTGACTCGGTGCTGACCTACCGTGAGCCTCCACGGCCTGCCAGAGCTTTTCAGAGACCATGCTGTGGTCATCACCCGAGTCAAGCAGTGCCTTAGCCATAATGCCTTGGACTTCCACATCCAACCGTAAGCCTTCTTGCACCGGTATCCCTTTTCCAGACATTAGTGCTGTCCGCACTGTATAACTCTTCTGGAAATGTCCTGTCTTCCCACAATTGTAACACTTTCCCTTTGTCACAGGTAAAACAGTATTTACTTTAGTCACATTTGCGTTTATGCTTCTTTCTAATCCTGCAAAGTTGCTTGTTTCAGCCCGCTTCAGAGCGCCTCCTGTTGACCTGCTCGCTAACTCCGCTTCAAAGTAACGGGCGTGTCTCTCCAGCTCATGACTCTCTTTGTTTACTTCTTCTTTGCAAACACTGAGCCATGTGCTCAGACTGCCTGTCAGTTTCTGAAAGCAAATCCTCATCTTGCCCTACCTCCATAGGCTCAGAAGGGACTTCTTCATGACAGAGCTCAGAACTCAGCCCATTCATAGCTGAAATCATAAGTCTCTCATTCGCAGCAGGAACATTCCCAAGGGATCTTAAACAGACAGCCATACGACCACTTCTAAAGAGCAATCACCTTGATCCGCAGAAAGTAGAGTCATATCGTCCGATCTCAAGTTTTCCTCTTCTAGCCAAAATACTCGAGAAGGTGGCACAAAGACAGATCCAGCAACATATTGATACTGAAGCCCCCCTAGACCCCTGTCAACATGGATTTAGGGAAGCTCATGGTGTCGAGACATTATTGACTTCCCTAACCAACACCTTGATCAGTGGGATAGACATCAAAAAGGGTTTTGCGCTTATCTTCCTCGATATTGCCGCGGCCTTCGACTCAGTCGATCATGACCAGCTCCTAACTCGACTCCATGAGAAGGGAATCCACGGCCGTGCTTGAGATTGGTGCAAATCCTACTTAGAGGATCATTGGCAGCAAATTCCGATGGGCTCCAACACATCAGAACCATTTCAGCAAAGCCAAGGAATACCTCAAGGCTCCTCCCTATCCGCACTGCTCTTTAATATTTACATGCAGCCGATTTGCAACATCATCCGTTCTTATGGAATCTCATGCCTCATCTATGCAGATGACGTCCTGTTGTTCACACCAATCAATGTCACATTGCCCGACTATACAGTATTAGTGAACTGTTTCAATGCAATCACAGACTGGCTCCTCAATCAGAACCTTAGAATAAACTTCAAAAAAACTGAGGTTTTATTCATCACAAAGAACAAGAGCTTTACACCTCCTACAACTCTAAAGGTTAGAGACACAGAACTTCCCACTAAGACCACCATATGCTATCTTGGCGTAATGCTTGATCAACAACTGGATTTCTCAGCGCACATAAGCAATACCGTCAAAGCAATATAATACAAGATCAAGACATTATGACATCTGAGACCCATGCTCGCCCCAGAGGACTTCCGTACAATATTCCAAGCGATTGTAACCCCCCACTTTGACTATGCAAACATTATTCTCCATGGTCTCCCCAAGAGCAGCCTAAATCCTCTTCAGTTAGCGATGAATGCCGCTGCCAGAGTCCTCTGCGGAGTGTCTAGAAAAGACCACATAACCCCTATCTTAAGAGACCTACACTGGCTACCTATAAACTGTAGGATCTCATACAAGGCCCTTCTCATCACATTCAAATCCATTAACAAAATCTCCCCACCTTCAATTTCTGCCCTGCTCACACTCACACCAAACAAGAGATTACGGAGGACGCTAGCCGCCAACACACTGATCATCCCATCTGAAACAATAAAATGTTCACGAACAACTAGTAATAGAGCCTTCGCTCTTTACGCCCCTAGATGTTGGAATAACCTCCCTCCCAACATCAGAGCAATCAGAGACCTCAATCAATTTAGGAAGGCCATCAAGCATCACTTATTCCTACTGCACTTTTCCCCACACTGCAGCACCATCCAACCCAACCCAGCATTGACTCCCACACCACAGACATAACCAAACCGGACAGATCTAGAAAACTTGTAAGATTTTTTACTAAATCATGAAAGTCATCCTACAAAATTTAAGCAGTTATAAGTTTGCTCAAGATAATAACTTGAATATGCATATTGACAACAAACCTAGCATATGGAATCGCCTCATTGTAAATAACCTTACTGTAACTTCACCTGGCTGTAAATAATTGTATATAGTTCTCCCAGTTACATTTCCATGTTACTTTCCCTGTTTTATGTAAATACAAGGCAGAACTTCCCCTGCCCTGTAGTCAAGTTGTTGTATGTAAACCGCACTGATAACAAATAGCGCGGTATAGAAAAGCTATAAATAAATAAAATAAATAAATAAATAAATAAAGATCTAGTCATCTGTTCCAACACAATGTCTTATTGCTATTATGTTTTTATTTAGTGTTTATGTTTTTATGTTTTAGTACCTTACCTGATCAACCCCTGACAAAGGTTTGCGAAACATGGCCTGTGTCGGGTTGGTAATAGGTCTACGATTTAATAAAGTTGTGTTTTTCCACTACATCACATCTATGTCTAGTGGAAAAGCATTTCCCATGTGTGCGTTTAACCACTGTTGTGTGTTAGGTGTGCGTGGATCAGAAATATTGAAATGTTTCTGTAAAACATGTTGTGGATCCAGTGACACAAGCACTTTCTGTGTGACTATCTGGGACTGTGTGATCAGGAATCTAGGTGTATCCTGCAGCACAACACCAGAATCAAACAGAGGATCTTCAAGGTTCAGTTCTCCATCTGTAACGCAAAACAGACTATCCTGTTCTAGGTTAGTATTTGTTATTTCGAACAATAAAGATGGAATTATTTAGTAAATCTGGATCTCTATGCAATTTCTGCATCTGTAAAGGTTCAAGAATTCTTTTCTCGTCTATAAGTATCCTTTATATATAGGCTCATAAAATCAAAACTATGATTAACAAAGAGACCTTTTAACATCACTAGAGCCAAGAAGCTGTCCTCTATGTGGTTCCAAAATTCCATACTTCACTAAATATGCATGTGCTTGGTGTCTTCGTGAGACAGACTGAGCAAGGATAAAGTGTTAAATAAAGATCTCTTAAAGAGAACACTTTATTTATTTATTTAGCAGGATATACCGCTTTTCCCCAGGTCAAAATGGTTTACATAGAACAGTGGTTTAAGTACACAGAATAAATTAACTTATGTACAAAGAACAGGTAACTTATATATATAAGGATGACTTTACATTGGTGGGCTATAAACAGGATCTGTGCAGGTGTTGAGTTGGAGCTTATTCTGATTGGTGTTTTGTGGGGTTTTTGTATGTTTGAGTGGGGTGGTTGTGTGAAGAGCCAAAGTGTTCAATGAAGAGGTAGATTTTTAGATGCTTGTGGAAGTTATGTAGGTCTGGTATGTTTTGGATTGGGTATGGAAGGATGTTCCAGATAGATGAGGCATACAGTTCAAAGGATTGTGTACATGCTTGGTTTTTGCTTTTTCATGTGGGATGATGAGAGTGTTCTTTGCTGATTGCCTTCTGAGTCTGTTCTGTTGTGGAGTCTGGAGTAGAGTCTGAAGTTGCGAGGTGGCGTGGCAGTGAATTGCCTTGTGGGTGAGGAGGAGGGTCTTGTATTTGACTCGGCTTTCGAGGGGCAGCCAGTGTAAGTTTCTTCAGGATGTGTGTGATGTGGTCATATTTTGATGCTCCTTTGAGTATGCATGCAGTGGTGTGTAGAGCAGTGTGTAGGGGGAGTAAAGCGGACTGTGGTAGGCCTTGGTAGATGGAGTTGCAGTAGTCGAGATGAGGTAGGATCAGGGCTTAAAGAGTGGAGCAGAAGTCTGTTGGTTCGAGAAGGGGGCATAGTCATTGGAGAGTCTTGGCTTTGAAGTAGATTGTGTTGGTGGTCTTGAGTATCTGCGGGATGAAGGAGAGTCATTGACTCAGGATGATGCCAAGGTATTTGATTTGAGTTTGCACTTTTATTTGTATGTCATTTATGGTAAGGGAGGTAGGAGGAATGAATGTAAGATCCTTTGTGATGAATAGGGCTTATATTTTTTTGTAGTTGATTGCCAGATTATTGTTTTTTAACCATTCTGAGGTTTGTGAAGATAGGTTGTTTTGTGTTGAATGGGCTGTATATCATGATGTCATCAGTGTAGATATGGAAGTTGGTGTTGTGGAATCTGATGATGGTGCAGAGTGGTTATAGATAGATATTGCCGAGGAGTGATGAAAGTTTGGATCCCTGGGGTACGCCTTGGGTTTGCTGATAAGTGTGAGGATGTGGATTTCCAATGTTTATATGTTGGTGACTGTCGGTCAGATAAGAGTGGAACCATTGTAGAACAGTGCTCTGGAGGCTGATGGATCATAGATAGTGGAGTAGAATGTTGTGGTTGACGGTATCAAATGCAGCAGATATGTCGAGAAAGAGCATGATGCATCCTTGTTTGATGTTTTGAATTCCTTTCACTATGGTATTCGTTAGGGAGACCATCAGTGTTTCTACTCCATGGAAGGGTCGGAATCCATGTTGTTGGGGGTTGAGGAGAGTTTTTGTCGATGAAATCCTGGAGCTGAAGTTGGACACTACATTGGTGCTTAAGAAAGGGAGGCTTGCCGTCGGTCGGTAGGATGCTGAATCAAATGGGTTGAGGTCGGGTTTCTTGAGGGTGGGGCACATGGAGGATAGTTTTAGGCATATGGGCATATATCCTTGCTATAGTACTGACTGAGTGATTTTTGTTAATGCGGGGCTGATGTCTAGTTTGGTCGCTTTGATCCAGCTTACTGGGCATGGATCGAGGGGGGGAGGTAGTTATGTTGAGGGAAGGAATGATGTACTCAATGTTGTCCTTGCTAACGGAGTCAAAGGTGGGCCATGTAGAGGAGGGGGTGTTTTGGGTGGAAGGGAGGGTGGGGAATGGATAGAGGTGTGGGTGGAGTTGCTTGTAATGGTTGTCTAGCAGTTGCAGACTAATGCTGGTGTCATTACTGGTGTCAATGCCTCAGGTATGAATGTAGATTGTGAGCCCTTCGGGGACGAAGGAATATATCCAGTACCTGCTTTTAGTATGTGTAAATCGCTCTGATGCCCTTCAGCATGGGCGGTATATCAAGAAATTGCATAAACATAAACGTAAATGGTGCTGTTGAGGGGGAGGTTGTGAGTTACTAGACGATATTGAATAGTTCTCTGAGACGGTTTAAAGAACTGTTGAGTAATTTGACATGGTATGTGCACATGACATGGTCGGTTGCATTGCGATGTGATAGTCATTGAGAAGTTTCATGTAGTCATCTTGATTGGAGCTGAGTGCTGATTTGCATCATTTGCGTGTAAGTGTTCAGAGCTGCGTTTTTAGTCTTTGGAGGTTGGGGGTGTATCAAAGTGTCTTTGTTTTTTTGTGTGTCTTTGTTGGAGAGATGGGGGTTGCAGTCGCGGCTTTGCTGATTACGGTATTCTAGTTGGATATAAGGGAGTTGGAGTCCGTAGTCTTGATCTCCAGCTGAGGGAAGATGACATGGTGAAGTTGTCTCTGTCAAATGCCTTAAATTGTTTGTTGGGTTGTGGGGGATTGTTTTGGTCTACTACTATTACTACTACTACTCAGCATTTGTATAGCACTACAATACATATGCAGCGCTGCACAGATATGTTAGAGACAGTCCCTGCTCATCAGAGCTTACAATCTAGTCAAGACAGACAACACAAGGTAAACACAAGGTGATCAGGTGAGTCAAAATCTGAAAGCGGCAGCGAGGAGGTGAGTTTTCAGCCTGGATTTGAAAAGGGTCAGAGAAAGTGCTTGACATACAGACTCAGGTAGTTTGTTCCAGGCATAGGGTGCAGCAAGGTGAAATGAGCAAAGTCTGGAGTTAGCAATAGAAGAGAAGGGCACAGATAGAAGAGCGGAGTTCCCGAGGGGGGCGGGGGGTATAGGAAGAGATAAGAGAGAAAAGGTAGTGAAGAGCTGCAGAGTGAATAGGTCAGCAGGAGAAGTTTGAACTGGGCGTGGAAATGGATAGGAAGCCAATGAAGTGACTTGAGAAGAGGGGGGAATATGAGCATGACAAGGCTGGTGGAAGATTAGCCACGCAGCAGAGTATTGAACAGTCTGGCATTGTATTGCAGGGTATTGAGAAAGTGAGCAGCATGTGGTGTGACCAACATACTGGGTGGGATTGTATTGAGTGGGGGTGATTGAGTGTGTTGCAAAGTTGTTGATGAAAATAAGGTCGAGGGTATTGCCCTTCTGGTGAGTGGGTGAGTGTGCAATCTGGGTGAGGTCCATGGTTGTCATAGCTTCCAGAAATGAGGCGGCATGTTTGAGTTGAAGTGAAGGGAAGTTGAAATTACCCAGGTTGAGGAGGTCGTTGGTTGTTTTGGTGCTTTCAAGTACTTTCTCTAGTAGGCCAGATAGGTCGGTGGTTGATGCAGTTGGTGTCCTGTATATGAGGCAGATGGTGAATTGCTTTTTGGTTATAGTGAGGATGTTGGTTGCATCCGTGCTGTTGGTGGACAAGTACCAGAAGTGGAAGTGAGACTTGGCCAGGACTAGCACCACTCCACCTCTGCAGTGAGATCGAGGGCAGTGGAAAAGGCTATAGTCATTGGGAAGTAGTTAGTTCATTAGGACAACATTGGTGTCTATTAACCATGATTCTATGATGCAGATGAGGTCTATGTGGTGGGTTGAGAAGCGGTCTTTGATGATTTGAATCTTGTTTCTTATCGATCGCACATTTATGAGTGCGCACTGGAGGGTTTGGGCGGTTGTGGTGAGTGTTGGTGTTGGTTCGGGGTGGTGAGTCCTGATGGATTTTGTGATAAGGAGGTATGAGCTAAGTTGTTTTGTGTGATGGTGGGGGATGTGTAGAGATTAGATGATGTGTGTGGTGGCAGGAAGTCGGTGATAGAGAAAATGTGTGTAAGGTGTGCAGGTGAAGTGAGTTGAGGCTATTAGGGTGCAGGCAAGGAGGATATAGAAGGCTGTGTATAGGTCTGGGGTCCTGATTGGTGTAGTAAGATGCTTCTTCAGTATTGTCTCTGTTGTCCGAGCCAGTGGGGTTGGTTAAACTCACATTTCTGAGGTGCTTCTGTGGCCTTGATAGCTGTTGTGTGTTGTCTGTGGTGGTGTTGGTCCACAGCTGCAGATGTCCTTACCTAAGAGCCATCACTTAATGGCTGCACCAAAGGGCCTTCTGGCAAGGTCCTCAGGCGCAGACCCACCAGGTGCAGGCACACCTATTGGTGCTTCTTACTTTAAAGATGTGCTGTCCGGGCCCTGATTGGCCTCTGTGGTGGAGAGTGGGAGGAGTTTTGCTGTCCCACTCCCTTCTGCCGATGGCAGTCGGGGTCCTGAAGTGTTCTGGTTCCCATTGGCGCTTCTAACTTTAAAAATGTGCTGTCCAGGCCCTGATTGGTCTCTGCGGTGGAGAACGGGAGGCGTTTTATCTTTATCTTTATTCATCACTTGATATACTGCCCAAGCGTATGCGTCAGGGCGGTGTACAGTATAAACAATAAAAACAGGAAAAGGAAAAGAATGCCATTATTTAGACAGGACAGAAAGAGAGCTCCCTTCTGCCGATGCCGATTGGGGTCCTGAGGTGTTCCGGTGCCGGTTGCCTGTTCTGGTTCCCATTGGCACTTCTAACTTTAAAAATGTGCTGTCTGGACCCTGATTGGCCTCTGCGGTGGGGAGTGGGAGGAGTTTTGCTATCGCACTCCCTTCAAACTGGGTACAAAATGAAGTCAAACCACTTCTGGAGGTTTGCCAGCTCTAGGGAATGACAAGTGAATTCAGATTTAAATGAGTACTTACATACTCAACAAATGAGTTAGACTGAACCCTTGTCAATGTAATTACCCCTGTCTCTGTAATGCCTTTCTCTGAAGCTCTAAGCTTGGATATTCCATTCCTCGGTCCATGGAATGAGAATCGCACTCCATCTTAAGAGTACTTAAATTCACTTTGGTCCAGACATAGCCACGAATAGAACCCTTAAGGTCAGTTTCCTCAGAAATGTATATTCTCTCTCTAGAATTTTTACATTTCTGTATGCACTCCCTTAGAAATGTCTTTAAAACAATTAAGATAAAACATTGTTAGTTTTATTTTAATCTCAGGAACCTATGAACAAAGAAGAAAAACACATGATTAGTTAAATCATGAACATTTTACATCACTAGCAGTAGTGGAAAAATCCCATGCTGGGAAAAAGCTGAAATCCAATTCAGACTGTTGCATTCTTGACTGCAAGATTTCTCATCAGAAAATGTAAACCTTGCATGCACAGGACTTTTCCTAGTCTGTTTGCAAGCATGTTTTAGTTTCTTTCAGGTATGGACAGATAATTCATTATTCCTGTCTATGTGAAAGCGGTCTTATTGGCAGTGGGCTAAGAAGAAAAGTTTTAAATTTTGGCTTTCAACGGCAGTCAGGAATGGATGGTACACATTCCAGATTTTCCAGATGCGCAGAGAACAATGGCTCTGTGTCCTCTATAGACAAGTCCCAGTCTAGGAAATTGGCCAGCTGAGCTGTTATCTGCATTTTCTCTTTATGTGAAAATCTCTCTCTCTTACAACAGTGGACTGGTTTGAAATTTCCTTACTTCTGTTGATATTAACAGGCAAGGAAACATTGTGCTTTAACACAAAATCAGAGTTTAGCAGGGCTGTTTCGGGAGCCAAGCACTGAGGTGTTTCTCTCCCTCCCCCCCCCCCCCTCCTTGGCAAGAGCTTTTCTCCAACTGGAGAAAAGCCAATTTGACTTTGCTTTTCTCCCTGACCATCCTGAACTACCAGAGTCAGGAGAGAGCATTTATGGCTCTCTGCTTCTCAGTCTGTAACAGCAGGAGATGGTACGGGCTCTTTCTCAGAGCTAACCTGCTCAAGGTTAACCTCTAGAGATTTCCTAATAGTTACCATTTCTAAAGGCTGAAAGGAGTTAAAATCAGGCTCTGGCTGATTTATGGGATTCAAAGAAGCAGTTCCAGCATTAGTGAATTGCTGCTTTACAGTCTCTGGCCCAAAGGAAATTACAGATTTCTCCAGGATTTCCCTTTCAACCTCCTGAAGTTCTGATTCAAGGGAGGCATGTAGCTGTCCCAATGATTCTAAGGTGTCTTTTATTTTCTTCTAAGGGAACCCATAGTTCTTCTAAAGCATCACACTCACACACAGCTTCTTTGTTCATTTCGAGCAGGCAAAGAAACTGTTCCTGCATGAGCCGTGCATGCTGCAAAAGCTGCTGCTTCTTAGTGCATTCAAGGAATACATTTCCAGCATTCTGCACGATATCCCTCAAATGATGCTGTGCCTCAGGCAGTTGTGACACAATCTGTATTCTTTTATTTTCACAGACATAAAGTCTGGCAATCACCTGAATTGACTGTATCTGAGCACAGTTCAGATCATTAAGGAGTAGCTCCGATGCTGCTTGTATATATGGTAAGTACTCCAGTAACCTGGGGTCCTTCAGTACACGCATTAGAGTCCTGTAGGGATCTCTTGAATTATGGCAAGTACCTCAGTCTGTATAGCAAGGCTATCTGTGTCAGCAGTAGCCATTGTAAATCAGAGAAAGGGGTCTGTTTACTAGGTAGTGCTAGAGGCTTCCATGCAAAATCAGAGCCATGGTTCCATTTTATTCAATGGGAATGCAGCTCCGATTTTACATGGAAGCCACTAGCGCCACTTAGTACACAGATGCCAAAAAGTCTTAAAGGGAAAACTCAGGGCTAGCTCATTCAGAGTTCTGTGAAACGAGATTCATTCAGAACTGCCTATCCCAAAGGCAAGAACCCAAATCTGTAAGGGGCATTATTCAGGATTTTTCATCCCGGAGGACGAAACCCCAAATCTGTAGGGGGCTATTATCAGTAGTAACTATATTGGCAAATGAACCACGTGATATAAAGGAACCAACCCTGTGTTCTATATATAAATTAGACTTTATTACTGATAGAAAAATAATGCAGATATAGAATAAATTAATTATCTGAGGTAGAAAGTTATGTAGCCCTATGATTACAATTACTAAGGTCATAAATCACTGTTTTAGCAACCAACATCATTGATTTGCTCTGCACTCAGACGTACAGCAAATTATCTATCTGTCTGACTAAACCCAACTCCCAGAATTCAGACCAGTACCTTAGATTTGCCAGGACACTTGTGGCTGGGTCAGAGAAGTCATCTGTCTCTGGAACAGCAAAATGTTCAAAGAATGGCAGTGGTCTAATGCAGGCTGCAGGCAGTCCGGCAAGCCGCGTGATAGCTCCAAGTTTCATGTCTGTGGGAGAGATTCACTCCTTCCCAAGGTTAGTCTTTGCCCTTGCACACTGTCTTTTAGAAATAGACAGAAGGGCTACAGTGCTAGAGATTGCAGAAAGTAGTGTCAGGGAACTAAGCTAAAGTTCCCACAAAGTATTCAAAGGTTCTGCAAGTCTAAAATGGTCCCCAAGCAGGGAGGAGTGGCCTAGTGGTTGGGGCAAGGTACCACAGGCCGGAAGGTCGGTGGTTCAAATCCCACTAGAGGACAGCAACCTTGGGCCAGAAGGACTGGGGTTTCTAGTCCCACAGGTGCTCCTTGTGGTCTTGGGCAAGCCACTTAACCCTCCATTGCCCATGTTCCCTGTAAGTATTAGTGTATGTGTCTCATATCCCCTCGTGTTAAATGTATCCCCAACCGCTTTGACCTAGTGAAAAGTGGGATATAAATGCAGCTAAATAAATAAATAAGTATTCAAAAGTGTCCAAAAGAGTGTCTAGAAGTATAATTCTTCATCCTGACCTCTTTGTCATGGCACGGTGATTGGCTGGCCTCAGATACTGTATGTCATCTTCAGCGAATCATATAACAGTTGATAGGTTGTCCATCACCAAACAAAGGTCCATGGTGTGAGAAAGATGCTGGAATGCAAGTCCATACATTATTGCAAATGTTAGTACCAGCAGTATAGTCTCTGGATGAGAGTGAGTTCTCTTGCACAAAGTCATAAACAATAACTCTGCTGTATGGTACATTAACCTTGCAGAATTACTTGATCTACAGGTTTCAAGCTGAAACATAGCAGAAAAGGAATTCATCTTGTTTGGTTCATGCTTTGGTTCAGAACAGGCCCCATCTTGTAACAGGAAGCCATGTTTCATGGTTCAGGCTTTAGTTTCTGAGCAGGCACCAGCCTTACAGAACAGGTTGCTGGAGTACCTCCTGCACCTCTCAGACTCTGGTAAGTCCAATTTGGTCAGTTCACCTGAGCATGATTGGGGCCTAGCAGCATGGCTCAAAGGGGAATCCCATCGCAGCCCAACCCCTGGTGGCTTGCTTCATGCAGAGCTTACACCTCTCTGAACTTCCAGTTAAGCTCCCCCCCACCCCCGGTGGCTTGAGACCTTAATGTGGTTCTGACACAACTCCTGTTGGCTCGCTTCAAGTTGCTCGCCTCCTTCCCTCTGAAGTTCCTGACCTAGAAGGTCTTGTTCTTGGTGGCAGTTACTTCGGCACACCATGGCAGTGGACTCCAGGCATTAGTAGCTCATCTGCTGTACACTAGGTTCCACCACAATAGCATGGTCTTGCGCATACATCCTTGTTTCTTGTCAAAGGTGGTATCTGCATTTCTTTTCAACTAGTTGGTCATTCTGCCAACTTTCTTCCCCAGGCCTCATGCCATAGAGGGGAGGTGGCACTGCACCTGTTGGACTACAAGCATGTTCTGGCCTTCTATCTCAAGCAGATGAAGGCATACCATAGATCCCACCCAGCTGTTTGTCTCTTTTTACCCTAGCATGCTGGGGGCTGCCATCTCGAAGTGCACTCTGTCGATTTGGTGGGCAGACTGCATCTCTTTCGCTTATGCCCAAGCAGGCCTGAGCCTTGATGGTCATGTCATGACTCACAATGTCAGAGACATGGCTGCCTCGTTGGCCAACTTGTGCTCGGTCTCCATGGAGGAGATCTGCAGGGCTGCGATGTGATCTTCCATCCACACATTCACAGTTCATTTACTGTCTGGATGGGGATTCCCAACGTGACAGCAACTTCAGCAAGCTGTGCTCCAGTATCTCTTTGGGAGTTAGGTTCCAACTCCTTCCCACTGGTCCTTCTGTCTGTCCAAGTCTTTTTATATGCTTTGTGAGATATGGTCTCCAAAACTGAACACAATACTCCAAGTGAGGCCTCACCAACAACTTGCATTAATACCTCTTCCTTTCTGCTGGTTATTCCTTTCTGTATGCAATCCAGCATCCTTCTGGCTTTGGCCACCACCTTGTCACATTGAATTTGCATACAGACATTTCAGAGTTTGTTTTTTGCTAATATTAACAGTCTGTTTATTTGATGACAGAGTTAGAGTAGTTACTCACCTGTAACAGGTGTTCTCCAAGAGCAGCAGGAATCAGTCCTCACATATGTGTGACGTCGGCGCCGACGGAGCCCCTGTGCGGAGAATTTCCCCAGCTTTCAAAGAAAGCCTTTGGGAATGCAGCACGCATGCACGGTCCCCTTCCTGCCCAAGGGTGCCATCCTGCTCAGTCTGATGACATAGCTAAAATACAGCAAAAATAACAAAATAAATCATATGATTGCAACTCCAAGGGGAGGAGGGAGGGTTGTGAGGACTGATTCCTGCTGCTCCTGGAGAACACCTGTTACAGGTGAGTAACTACTCTTTCTCCAGGACCAAGCAGGAAGTCAGTCCTCACATATGGGACTCCCCAGCTTAAGGCTACCGGAGACCCAAAGCTGAAAAATGAGCTCCCTCTAGAGCCTCAGCATGCAAGAAAAGAATCTTCTCTGATAACGCCCCTGAACGGTAGCCCAACACCAGGGCCAGAGGGTAGGAGTTGCCTAAACCCCAAAGAGATTATGGAGTACCGCCTGCCCAAAAGCACTGTCCCTGCGGGACTCCCTCTCAAGGCAGTAATGGGCCGCAAAGGTCTGGCTTGAAGACCAAGTAGCGGCCCGGCAGATGTCTGCCAACGGAACAGAGCGGAGATGAGCCACTGACGCAGCCTTCGCCCTGACATGGTGAGCTGTAACTCGACCCTGCAACGAGAGGCCGGCTACCCCGTAAGCCCAGGCGATATAGTCGGCTACCCATATGGACAAAGTACGCTTGGAGACAGCCAACCCCAACTTATTGGGGTCAAAAGAGACGAAGAGCTGAACAGCCCTCCGGTGCTGCTGCGTATGGTCAAGGTAGAAGGACAACGTCCTCCTACAGTCCAGGGTATACAAGACCATCTCAGCCCGGCTGGCATGCGGCCTGGGAAAGAAAGTTGGAAGAACCACCTGCTGATTGAGGTGGAAGGAGGAGACAACCTTAGGAAGGAACTTAGGGTGAGTCTGTAAGACTACCCTGTTCCTATAGAACCTAGTATAAGGTGCATCTGATACTAGGGCCTGAAGCTCACTCACTCGCCTTGCTGAGGTAAGGGCTACCAGGAACAACACTTTCCAGGAGAGAAAACGCAGAGGGCAAGTAGCCATAGGTTCAAATGGTGGGCAAGTAAGCCGTTGCAAGACTACTTTTAAATCCCATTCAGGGGCAGGTGGATGCACTGGAGGCTTAAGCAAAAGCAGGCCTCTGAGGAAGCGAGCCACCAAAGGATGGCTTGAGAGAGACTGACCCTCCACTGGGGAGTGGTGTGCTGAAAGAGCACTAAGATGAACTCTCACAGAATTGGACTTAAGGCCTAGGTTGGACAGGTGAAGCAAATATTGCAGCACCACTGGTACCAGGCATGAGAAAGGATTCTCGTTGTGTTGAGTACACCAGGTAGAGAATCTGCGCCACTTAAGGGCATAAGACCTTCGGGTAGACTGCCTCCTAGAGGCCAAGACAACGTCCTCCACTTCCCTAGGCAGCAGTAAGGGCTCTAGAACTACCCTTTCAGCAGCCAGGCCATCAAATGGAGGGACTGGAGATTGGGGTGTAAGAGAGATCCCTGCTCCTGAGACAGGCGATCGGGTTGCATCCCCAGAGGAAGAGGAGTGTCCACCGCTAGTTGCAAAAGAAGTGGGAACCAAGGTTACTTGGCCACCTGGGGGCCACCAGGATCACCGAGGCCTTGTCCCGGATCACTTTGAATAGTGTCTTGGACACTATAGGCATGGGAGGAAATGCATATAGGAGGCCTGTAGACCATGGAATGAGAAACGCATCCGCTGCTACCCTGAGAGGATGTGGTTGTCTGGAGCAGAACCTGGGAAGTTGACGGTTCAGAGGACTGGCAAAGAGATCTATGGTTGGAAGACCCCATCTCAGGAAGATCTGTTGAACCACTAAAGGATTCAACTGCCATTCGTGCGGCTGCAGGATCCTGCTCAATCTGTCCGCCAGGTAATTCTCCTGACCTGGGAGATAGACCGCTTTGAGAAGAATGCCATGATTGACTGCCCAGGAGCACAGTTTCTGCGCTTCCTGACATAGAAAGCGGGACCCTGTGCCCCCTTGTTTGTTCACATAGAACATAGCAACTTGATTGTCCGTCTGAACCAAGACGGACTGGTGAGAGATGACATGGGAGAAAGTTCTCAGGGCTAAGCGGATAGCTCTCAGTTCTAAGAGATTGATCTGCTGTGTGGCCTCCCAAGGAGACCACAGGCCTTGAGTACATGCTCCTTGGCAATGTGCACCCCAACCTTGAAGAGAAGCATCGGTTGTCAGCACTTGAGAGTGTGGAGGTGTCTGAAAATACACCCCGTGCACTAGATTCGGAAAAAGAAGCCACCACTGCAGAGAAGACTCTAGTAGTTTGGACACCCTCACTCTGTCCGTGAGGCTTCCTGTGGCTTGGTGCCACTGAGTTCTGAGGCCTCATTGAGCTGGCTTCATGTGTAGATGGGCATTTGGAGTGACATGGACCGTGGAAGCCATGTGGCCTAAGAGCCTCAGGAATTGTCTGGCGGAGACCAGAGAATTGCTGTGGAACTGCCTGGCTAGATCCATCAATCTGTGGGCCCTGTCCACGGGTAAAAAGGCCTTCGCCTGAAGGGTGTCCAGTCTTGCTCCTATGAACTCCATGTTCTGTGAGGGGTGCAAAGTGGACTTTGCGAAGTTTATAACAAACCCCAGGTGCTGAAGCAGAGCGACAGTGCGAAGGGTGGCTTGATTGGCCTCCTGTGGGGATTGACCCCTGATGAGCCAGTCGTCCAGGTATGGAAAGACAAAGAGGCCTTGAACTCTTAGGTAGGCTGCCACCACCGCCAGGCACTTGGTGAATACCCTGGGGGCGGAGGTTAGGCCAAAAGGCAGTACTCTGTACTGATAGTGGTTTCCTCCCACTACAAATCTGAGATATTGTCTGTGGTCTGGATGAATGAGGATGTGAGTATAAGCATCCTTTAGGTCTAAGGAGCATAGCCAATCTTCCTGCTGGAGGTAGCGCAGCAGGATTCCAAGGGTAAGCATCTTGAACTTTTCCCTCTCCAGGAACTTGTTGAGATTCCGCAAGTCTAGGATGGGCCTAAGGCCTCCTGTTCTTTTTGGTACCAGAAAGTACCTGGAATAGAAGCCTTGACCTCTCAGGTGGTGGGGCACCGGTTCCACTGCCTGTTCCTTTACAAGACTTGCTAACTCCTGCAGGAGTAAGTCCCTGTGCAGAGGAAGTCTTGTAGGCTCCCCTGGAAAATAGGAGGGGGGTACCTGGTGGAAGTGGAGGAGATAGCCCCTCTGGACTATACTTAGTACCCAGGTATCCCTTGTTACGGCTGACCACCTGTGGGTGTACAGGGCCAGCCGGCCTCCTGTGCTGATGTGGGCCAGCTGAGGAGGAGAGGCTATGCCACTGGAGTTAAAACCCTGCTCCCTGCTGGGCAAGAGCCGGAGCTGGCGGCTTGGGGGTTTTCTACCTATGGGGCCCATGTCCATGCCCCTTGGCCTGCTGACCCTGTTGGGGAGCTACCGAGGCCTGAAAATGAGAGTACTGTTTATAGGCAGATGACTTCCTCGGGTAAAGGGTCCTTTTTCCGAGCCCTTCTTCTTCTGAGAAGGGGCAGAGGTTTTCCTGGACAGCCTTGTCCGGGTAAGAGTCTCGGTCTCGAGTTCTGCAGCCTTTTCAGCCATGGGCTTGCCAAAGAGGTTTTCACTTCGGCAGGGGACATCGACCAACTTGTCCTACACCCATGGCTCGAGGTCCGATGACTGTAGCCAGGCCTGACGGCGTGCACCGATGCCGGCCACGGCTACCCAGGCCGAAGCCTCGAAGCCATCATAGACTGCTCGAGAGATAAACTTCGAGCACTCACGAATACCCGATGACAGAGCATTGAACCTCTGCAAAGGTTCCTCGGAGAAACCAGCAGAGAACCCAGCAATCTCTTTTGCCAGGTCTTGAAGGTACATGCCCATGTATAGCTGGTAGGTCTGGACACGGCAAGCAAGCATAGAGTCCTGGAAGCACTTCTTACCGAGGACATCCAGGTTCTGGGCATCCCGGCCGGGAGGCACCAAGAAGTGCATCTTCTGACTCTTCAGACGATGCATGGCCGATTCCACAACCATGGAGTGGTGCGGTAATTGTGCCTTTTGGAACCCGGGGTTCTTACGGACTCGATAGATGGAATCGACCCGCTTGCTCAAAACCGGCGTCAAGGCCGGCGCCTCCCACATACAGAAGAGCAACCGTTCCAGCATCGGAGGAACCGGTACAGTAAAGGCCTCCTTCGGAGGAGAGTCATACTATAGGGCTTCGAGCTCTTCGGCTCGAGGCTCCTCCTTGGGATCCACGGGGAATGCTAAGGCCTTAGCCATATCCCGCACAAAGTCCGAGAATCGGGTGTCCTTCGGTGGGGACCGTCTCTGAGGCTCGGACTCCGGTGAGTCCGATGGGACACACCGAGTCTGAAAGGTGTCGGGTGACTCCTCATCCTCCATTTCCCAGCCAGACCCCTCAGAGGAGGAATCAAGCGGCTCCAGTCGGGCAGGCACCGATGCCATCCGCCCCAACGCTGAGGGTACCAGCGTCAAGGACCTCGGTCCCGGGCGGGAGGCCGAGGGAGACCTTGGCCGAGGATCGACTCGAGCGCACATGGACTCGAGGATCGGCTCGGCCTCCGGGGTCAACTTGGACGTCGATGTCCCGGTGGTCGGGGCAGATGCACCGGTGAGACCGGCGATCAGTGCCCGCTGCTGTTCCATGAAGGCAGCCAAGCTGCACTCCAAGGCTGTCAACCTGAGTCCGAGCTCTGGAGAGTCAGCAGCCCCCGACTCGGGCCCAGGCGGCGTCGAGCCCGACATCGGCTCCCCTGGAGGAGAGTCCACGAGGACTACAGTACTCACGTGACCCGGGGACTCCATCTCCACACGAGGTTGTTTTGCAGGCCTCTCCGACTCCGAAAACCTGGGATGGCGCTTGGGGCTATGCGACTTGGCCCTCGAGAAGCCAAGTGCGTCCACCGACTCCGCCCTCACGGGTTTTTTCTTCTTGCGATGCTCCCGCGAAGGAGACCCCCTCTCAGAGGAGCCTCGCGCTGCTCGGGGCCAGAGTCCCGAGACATCGAGGCCTCTGACGAAGTCCGGGACCGTCCGGACGTGGAGTCAGAGAAGATTCTTTCCTTTTGGTGCTGCCGACTCCTCAACGCCTTCGAGGACATTTTCCCACACGGACCACAGATCATCGGGTCATGATCGGGTCCGAGGCACCGGAGGCAGCAGTCATGTGTGTCGGTGAGAGACATAAGTTTCTTACACCGATCACACTTTTTAAAACCCACTGGCAACCATCGGGGGAAAAAGGGCCCCTGCGAGGTCAAAAGTCAGGGCTGCCAGTGAAAACAGAAAAAATGGTGTGTACGCTAGTCACTAAGGACAAAAACCGAAAAAAGAAGTCCAGGCTCAATACTGATGTATCAGGCCCAGGCGGGAAAGGGAAACCGGCGTCGAACCGAAGAAAACGGGTCCACGCAGAATAAAATCAACTTTTTCCTCGGGTGAAAACGAAACACGTCCGTCGGGCTCCGCGGAAAAAAGAAGACTGAGCAAGATGGCACCCTTGGGCGGGAAGGGGACCATGCATGCGCGCTGCATTCCCAAAGGCTTTCTTTGAAAGCTGGGGAAATGCTCCACACGGGGGCTCCGTCGGCACTGACGTCACACATATGTGAGGACTGACTTCCTGCCTGGTCCTGGAGAAAATTTGGAACCTTTCAACTCTGTCTCAGAGTTTTACGTACAGGCACCTGGGTTACTTTTATCTTTATTGGAACCTCTCTTTCATGATGCCCTAACTTCCCTGTTTTACTAATATCCTTCAAATATCCTACTAATATCCATCATTTGGAATCATGCACTCTTGTGCAACTGTTGGCTTTCCACCAAAAGCTGCTTTATCTCCTTTTTAAAAGTTAATGCCAACAGCCTGGTTACTCCCTGGTTAAAATGGAGCTCATCCTTTCAGAAAAGCCCCTGCCTTATTCAGAATGTTGCCCAGTTCCTAACAAATCTCATACCCTCTGCATTGAGACTCCTGCACATGGAACAGGAAGTGTTTCTGAGAATACTACACTGGAAGTTCTAGATTTCAGATTTCTACCTAAAAGCCTAACTGGCTTTCAGAACCTTCCTCTCACACTTTCCTATGCCATTGGTACAGACATGTACCAAGACTGCAGGCTCCTTCCCAGTACTTTAAGCTTATCTAGGTAGCACATGAGATCCGCTACCTTCGCAGCAAGCAGGCTGGTAACCAGGCTATTCTCATGTCCACTAGCTATCTACATGCCCAATGATCAAATCACCAGCTATAATGGCCATCCTAACCCTTCTGTCATGGCCCTGGAAACATTTCCTCAGTGCAAGAGGACAGGTCCTAACTACAGGATCACTTCCTGCCATCTAAGTGATGCTCTCCTTTCACACGACCTCTCTCCTCCATGGCAGCAGAGAAGCTGCCAGACTGGAGGTGGGACTTCTCTTCTATATCCCTGCAGGTCTCATCTATATACCTCTCTGTCTGGCTCAGCTCCTCCGTGATTCTAGCCTCCAGAGATCAGACTCATTCCCTGAGAGCAAAGAGCTCTTTGCACTTAGTTCACACATATGACCTCTCATCAACTGGGAGAAAATGTTGGGGGTTTTGTCCTCTTGTTAGTTGTCGTGGCTGCAGGGTTCACCCCAACATAAGTGTAAAGCACAGGACCCTCTTTCAAATAAAGTATTGTGCCACTGAAGTAAAGTAGAAATTTTATTGTCAGGTATGTAATAACACAAGCTTCGCAAGTTGAAAGTCAATGCTCTAATCTCTATATTACAAATCAGCATGAAACAGGAAAATGAATATAAAATTGTCTTTATGTGCAAAGCACCTGAGGTCTCCTATGAAGGGTCCTGGGGACAGAGTAGCGTTGCTCTCTAAGAAGGGTGTGCCAGTCTGTCCATCTGCCAGAGTTTCTCTCCTATATTTATACTCATTTTTAGGCTTGTAAAGCAGAACTGCTGGCAGGAAAGTTTCCTCTCCTTGTTCCCTTTTTTCAAGCATGTCTGTTCCTTAACCTTTTGCTTTCCCCTTGTGGCATCCTGTCTTCTCACCCTCCTGGCAGTTCCTTTGCCTTTTGCTGACCCTGCTTCCTGCACATTGACTCCAGATGTTGATGTTGGTCAACTACATCCTGCCTCCTAGTTCTTCTTTTTGTTCCCCTTTACCTAACCAAGGGGCCCAGGTGGCAGTTTCAGTAACCTTATAGCTTCCAGAGCCGTTAAGGTCAGCACCTCTCATTGTGTCAGCTCTATGATTTCAGGATATTAGCACATTCCATAGTTCAAACTGCTAATTCTGCAGTTCCAGGGTGAAAGGGTCAGGAAAAATTGACCTTCCAACTGCTGGACTCCGGGGTGAAGAAGGAGGAACTCCTTCTTTCTCGTCTGCATTTCCCAAGAAAGATCAGGGAACACACAAACCACAAAACCTTTAAACAAAATATTTCTTTTGCGAAAAGTAAACTTAAGAAACCAATCCCTTTTTCTGGCCAAACAGGGCACATACATTTGAAAAGACAAAAGCACATGCATTGTTTCATTTCCAGCCTTAACGCGAACTCTGGGAACACCTCAATAAGGATAATTTTATAAGGGGGTGCTTAGTTAAAACAAAGTTTAAGGTGTCTATTTTAAGCCTATATTATAAAGACAAGTAGACAGGTAGTTGTTTTTATAAAATGCTAGCATAAGTGATATAATGTGCACCTACACTGCAGGAACAGACATTTCTACTAGCCCTAGAGTTGGTGTAAATATCCATACCTATATTTTTCACATACATGCATAAAGTATAGTATTTTATAATCTACATGCATACTTGCGTGCTCTGACCAAACCACCCATGTGTATGCCCCCCAGCAAAATACAGACCTTGCTGCCAAAACACGTGCTTTTATGCTAGTTGGTATTTCATAAGAGGTCATTTATACATGTTTATGCCACATATGCATGGGAGTGACTTTATAAAAGTGGAGGAGTGGCCTAGTGGTTGGGGTAAGGTCCTTCAGGCCAAAAGGTCAGGGGTTCAAATCCCACTAGAGGGCAGCAACCTTGGGCTGGAAGGATTGGGGTTTCTAGTCCCACAGGTGCTCCTTGTGGTCTTGGGCAAGCCACTTAACCCTCCATAGCCCATGTTCCCTGTAAAATAGTTATCTCCAAGTTATAATGCCCTGTTCAATGTAATTTCAGTTTGTTCAATGTAAGCCACACAGATGCAGAATAGCACAGTATATAAGAGAATATAAATTAAAAACCCATGTAGGAATATCTTTGAAAATTGCCATCTGTGGAGTTTTGCATATAAATAGCCACTTAGAAAATACTGACTGGCATAAAAATACTTTCACTTCAAGGCGCAAACTTTGCCAGTGGGCATGCACATGGGCAGAATTTGGGCAATGCACACAAATATGTACATAGATTATAAAATCTATCATTTAAGAGAGTATTTGAAAATATAACTGCAGACATTTACACAAGCTAGTGTAAATATCTGCTTCTGCAATGTAAGCATATGTTATTCTGTGGCAGGTGCAGGCCTGTGACCCACAGTGTCCGAACATAAGCAGGCCAGCCTGGCTGGCTTGACCTGTAAATGAGGCCTGTGGAGAGGCATATAGGATTGCACATCCCCCAATATGCTGCTATTGTAAGATAGAACTCAGTAGAAGTATTGAATTAGCTTAGGCAAGCAGAACTGCAGTATTGAAAGATGGAAAAATACAGAAAATACATGTTTAAAAGTTACTGATAAGAAAAAGTACATCTGCAAAGAAATAATTGGGAGTGCTGACAGATGAGTTGCAGAGCCCAGCTCCTCTGCACGTACAAATTGGTTCTATAACCTTGAGAGTGTGAAAGTAACAAGTTGATGAACTGACCATTGTAATTAGGACTAGAAGGGGGGTATGCAGGTGTCATGCCCACTGGAGGGACATAACTGGATAAACTTATCAGTACCGGGACCAATAGAAGAGGTACGGGAGGTACGGGAGGTTACCGGGACCAATGAAATGTTTTTCTATACCTAGAATGGAACAGAAGTCTATAAAAGTTGTTGTAATGCTTGAAAACTTTGCTCAGCCATTTTGAAATTGATTGGTTCGAGACTTGTGCACAAATAAATGATTTGGACCTTTTGAACAGACTCCTGGTATCATTGGTTTGTCTGCGCTTTGCTGCTACATATTCCTTGGTGCGTTGGCCGGGAAGTTGTGGAATCAAAGTGTATATAGGGCAATATACCACGACTTTCCGCCTCTATAGGCTTGGTCCTGCCGGGATCGCGCCCTTCCGACGAGGGCTGCTCCCTGGCGCCACCGGTCCCTTGTATCGGAGGGAGCTGGTCGGACCTCGGCGGGTGACGAGCCCGGCTGGAGTCAACGCCTCGAACCCGAGTGAGGGGAGCCCGAGGTCCAACTCATGCGCCTGCTTGGGAAGTTTGAGGACCGGATCCGGTGAGTATAGTTTTGATTTTGGGTCTAGACAGAAATAGAAAGCGCAGTACTGCCATTGGAACTTGGAACTTTGGAATTTGTAATCTCGAGATATTGGGAATTGGTAAGAGAGCATGATCAACTCTCAAGGAAGGGCCGAGTAACCCCGCATGGGAATTCGCCGGGTGAAACCCTCATCCTTTTTGTAATTGGGAAATTGGAAAAGACTAGTCAGAATAGATAGAAACGAATGCATTCTGGGATACGTTGCTAGCATGATTGTGTGAACGAAGTGTGAATGAGAGGTCTGGCAGCACGGACCAAGTGAAGGCGGACCCCTGAGTAGCGCATTTCCTGACCGGGGCGACCGCGTTCAGGTCGCGAAAAGGGGGAAGCGATTGTCGTCTTGTCTTGTTATTTGTATTCCTTATACGTTTCCAGGGCCGTGAGGACCCCTTACCCACGGTCCGCCCTCCTTTTCCCTTCTGTCTGTTGTTGCGCGCACACATCGAAATGGGAGGGGCGGGGTCTACTAGAAACACTCCATTAGAATGTATGATCGCACATTTTAAAGAGGGATATTCAGGAGATTATGGTATTAAAATGACAGCAGCCCGTTTGCAGATTTTGTGTACTAGGGAGTGGCCCGATCTAGACCCCATCTGGCCCCGAGAGGGAACGTTCAATGTAGAGATTATTCAGTCAATACACCGTAGAGTGCGGATAGCGCACCCCGACCAGTACCCCTATATAGATTCCTGGTTAAGTATTTGTGAAGATCCGCCCCCCTGGGCGCAGCGCTGTTATGAGGAACAGTGCAGAATAATGTTAGCTAAAACAGATTCTAGACAGAAAACGGAACAGCCTAGAATGAAAGAGCAGGATAAGAAAGCCAGAAAGAAGCCCATCCTGGCAGATCCTGATTCCCCAGAAATAACTCTCAGGCAGCCCCGAACCCCAGGTCCAGTAAGAGTAGCCCGGCGTCCTGCCCCAGAACCCCAGAGACGGCCAGAGCCGAGGCGGGACCCAACCCCTGATCCCCCTCCCGGAGGAGAGAAAGAGGAAGAATTAGCGGGAAAAGAAGAGGAGGACTTAAAAAGCGAGTCAGAAGTGGAGACCGAAGAAGGAGAAAGAGAGAATCCCCCAGATGAGGAGGAAAGTGTACAAATAATTGAGAAAGCCAGCGTTAGCACTAGCACGCCAGAGAGAGAGAAACCCAGAGCAAAACCTGTTGAGAAAAAGAAAGTGACTCCTGCAAAGGTAACAACGATAACCCTTAGATCCCAAAAGACACCCATGGCAGCCAAACTGTTTCCCTTACGGCAAGTCCCGGGAGTGCCCGTAAAGAATGATAATGATGAAGTGGTAGCGGGACCCCTAACTTATGTGTATATCCCTTTCTCTACAACTGATTTATTAAATTGGAGGTCGCATTACGCCTCCTATACTAGTAAGCCCCAGGAGCTGACAGAATTAGTAACTAGTATTATGGAAACTCACCAACCCACTTGGCCAGATTGCCGTCAGCTCCTGACCACCCTATTCACGACAGAAGAGCGAGCAAGAATTAGAAAAGCAGCTATTGAATGGATGGCAGAGAACCCTGTAGCTCCGGCACAGGGGCAGAATATAATAGACCGTCGAGAAGCAGCTCAGAGAGAATTCCCGAATGAAGACCCCCAATGGGATCCAAATACAGATGAAGGATCCACAGCCCTAGCCCGTTTTCGCCAAGGCTTTTTACAAGGCCTGAAGAGGGGGGGCCAGAAAGCTATGAACCTTTCCAAAGTTGCAGGAGTAATTCAAGGAATAGATGAGAGCCCAGCAGATTTTTATGAGAGATTAACTGAAGCATACAGAATGTATACTCCCTATGATCCCGAGGCACCAGGAAGTTTATGTATGGTGAATTCTGCTTTTGTAAACCAGTCTCAACCAGACATTAGACGCAAATTACAGAAGTTAGAAGGGTTTGCGGGCATGAATGCAACACAGTTATTGGAAGTCGCTCATAAGGTGTATGTGAATCGTGATACTGAAAGACAGAGAGAATGTGATAGAAAGATGAAGAAGAAAGCTGATTTTTTGGCTGCGGCCATAGTGGAACAGAAAAGGGGAGGTGTCCCTAGTCGAAGGAGCAGAGGAAGAGGGCGGGGTCAAGGCGGAGGCCGGACCCAGAGACTAGGCGTGAACCAATGCGCCTATTGTAGAGAGGAAGGACATTGGAGAGATACGTGCCCGCAACTCGAAGACGCCCAGCATGATGACGACAGTAGCCATCAGTGGCGAGAAGAAAGACGAAGCTATCCCCGAAGCCGAGGAGGAGCCAATCGAGAACAATTCCAGCGAGAGAGAGGAGGAGCCATTCAAGCATTGGCCACACCAGCCCATGATGAGAATGACGTGGATTAGGACAGACCGGGCTCCAAGTTTGCTTTAGGTCTCCAGGAGCCTATGGTCGGAATACAAATAGGAGACCAAATTATGGACTTTATGGTTGATACTGGAGCACAACATTCAGTAATAGACAAAAAGATAGCCCCATTCACTACAAAAGCAGTCACCATTATAGGAGCAACTGGTGCCAAAGCCACAAAGTCTTTTCTTCAAAACCGAATATGCAGTCTGGGAGGACAGCAAGTAACTCATCAATTCCTTTACATGCCCGAATGTCCAGTGCCACTACTGGGACGAGATATGTTAGCCAAGCTTCAAGCACAAATATCTTTCTCTGAGCAAGGAGAAATGCAAATGACAGTAAATCCCCAAACCAAACCAGCAGGAGTGATGCTGCTGACAGTTCCCCGAGAAGAAGAATGGAGATACTACATTGATGATTCGATTCAAGATACCTATTTTGAACAAACTTTGAAAAGTATTGATGCACCACCTGGAGTATGGGCAGAAGGCAGCCCCCCAGGCCTAGCCAAACATATAGCTCCAGTGATTGTAACCCTCAAGCCTAGTGCTACACCAGTGCACGTCAAACAGTACCCTCTCCCAAGAGCCGCAATTGAAGGCATTCATCGCCACTTACAAAGATTGCTTGAGTATGGCCTACTAAAAGTATGCCAATCCCCATGGAACACTCCACTTTTGCCAGTAAAGAAGCCTGGGACAGATGATTATCGCCCAGTGCAAGATTTGAGAAGAGTAAATGATGCAGCTGAGACCATACATCCAGTCGTACCCAACCCTTACACCCTCCTAGGACTGATACCTGCTGAAGCTACCCATTTCACTGTACTGGATTTGAAAGATGCATTCTTTTGCATAAGATTAGCCCCTGTAAGCCAAATATTGTTTGCATTCGAATGGCAGGACCCCATCTCTGGAAGGGGGGGCCAACTTACCTGGACAAGATTACCCCAAGGATTCAAGAATTCGCCTACCATCTTTAGTGCCGCACTGAATCAAGACCTTTCAAGCTATCCAGTAGCCCCGGGGAAGAGAGTGCTTCTCCAATACGTGGATGATTTGTTGATAGCTGCCGTATCAGAAAGTGAATGTATACTAGCCACCAAAGATCTCTTGCAGTTACTAGAGGAAGCTGGATACAAAGTTTCCAGAGCCAAAGCACAGCTATGCCAAAAAGAAGTGAAATACTTGGGTTTTCGTATCACCCAAGGAAGCAGAAGATTAGGCAGAGAAAGAAAAGAAGCAGTATGTAGAATTCCAACTCCAACAACCAGAAAGCAAGTCAGAGCCTTTCTGGGAGCGGCAGGATATTGCCGAATTTGGATACCCAACTTTGCCCAAATTGCCAAACCATTGTATGAAGTCACAAAAGGAGAAGAAAAGTCGCCACTGGAGTGGGGACTTGAGCAGGATACCGCCTTTAAGACGTTAAAAGAAGAATTAATGTCATCACCAGCACTTGGACTACCAGATGTCCACAAGCCTTTCCACTTGTTTGTACATGAAGCACAGGGAAATGCCTTGGGCATGTTGACTCAGAAATTGGGAAATTGGGAGCGACCTGTAGCCTACCTATCGAAACAATTGGACCCTGTGGCCAAAGGATGGCCACCTTGCTTGAGAGCAGTTGCAGCTACAGCGCTACTAGTGAGTGAAGCAGACAAACTCACACTAGGACAGAACATACGAGTCACTGTGCCACATGCAGTCCTTGCCCTTATGGAACAAAAAGCAAATTATTGGCTCACCAATTCCCGAATGTTGAAGTACCAGAGCATGTTATGTGAAAACCCACAGATACAACTTGAAGTGAGCCATGCCCTGAATCCAGCCACCTTGATACCCATCAGTGAAGAACTCCCAGAACATGACTGTATCGAAGTCATGGAGACTGTGTTCTCCAGCCGACCCGACTTGACAGATGTGCCCATAGACAATCCTGACCAAACCTATTATGTTGATGGGAGCAGTCTCATCCTTGATGGACGACGCTGTGCCGGATATGCAGTCGTCACTCAACATGAAGTAGTTGAATCATCAGCCCTAGCCTCAGGCACATCAGCCCAGAAAGCCGAATTGATAGCACTTACCAGAGCATTGTTGTTAGGAGAAAAACTTGTGCTAAATGTATATACAGATTCCAAATATGCCTTCACTACCTTGCACGCCCATGGAGCTCTCTATAAAGAAAGAGGACTCATCACATCTGGAGGAAAATCAGTCAAATATGGTCCCGAAATATTGATGTTACTTGATGCAGTATGGGCCCCAACACGTGTAGCTGTCATGCATTGCAGAGGACATCAAGCAGGAAAAGGAGAAGTTGCCCGAGGGAATAGATTTGCAGATGCCTCAGCACGACAAGCAGCTATGACAGGACAAATTGCCCCACAAGCTATGCCAATGCAAGCAGCATTGTTTCCAGTACCTTTGAATCTATGGACCCCACGATATACCACCAAAGAATTGGATTACTATTGTGACAGAGAAAATGGAGTACTGAAAGATGGATGGATTGAGCTGCCTCCAGAAGAGGGCAGTCAACCTCCTGGACGAATAGTAATTCCTGAACTGTTAGGACCATCCTTTGTCAAAGCTTTCCACGAAGCCACCCACTATGGGAAGAGTGCTATGGAAAAAGCACTCAGACCACATTTCTACATCCCTCTGATGACAACCATATCAGCTTCAGTAGCACGACAATGTCAAACTTGTGCCAAGAATAATGCCAAGCAAGGCCTTATTACAGCACCCCGAGTTCAGTCAAGAGGTGTGACCCCTATGCACAACCTCCAAGTTGATTTCACCGAAATGCCAAAAGCCAATGGGTACCATTACCTATTAGTATTAGTATGTACTTTCTCTGGGTGGGTAGAAGCATTCCCAACCAGAACTGAGAAAGCCCGAGAAGTTACCAAAGTCTTAATGAGAGAGATTGTTCCCAGATTTGGAATCCCAGCAATAATAGGGTCAGACAATGGACCCTCATTTGTCTCCCAAGTTACTCAGCAGTTAGCAAAAGCCTTGCAGATACAATGGAAACTCCACACTGCATACAGACCCCAGAGTTCAGGGAAAGTTGAGCGAATGAATCGTACCTTGAAAGCCCAAATGTCCAAGCTTTGTCAGGAGACACAATTGAAGTGGCCCCAAGTGCTCCCCATAGCTTTACTCAGAATACGCTCAGCTCCTGTAAAGTCAACAGGATTTTCCCCTTTTGAAGTTTTGTATGGTAAACCCCCACCAATAGTGCAGGGAATCAAAGGAAGTCTAGCCCAAATTGGTTCAGAAATAACCAGACAAGAACTTCTAGCTCTTAGTTTTGTTCTGCAGACTCTCCATACGTGGATCCAAGACCAGTTGCCTATCAACTTGACGGAACCCTTGCATCCCTACCAGCCTGGTACCTCGGTGTGGATCAAAGATTGGAAGAAGACACCGTTGGAACCCCATTGGAAGGGACCGTACACCGTCATCCTGTCTACCCCAACTGCAGTAAAGGTAGCCGAGATCGACGCCTGGATCCACCACAGCAGAGTCAAGCCCGCCGCTGATCCTGAACCTGAGCAGTGGACAGCAGAACAGCATCTTGATGCACCCTTGCGAGTTACTTTGAGACGGCAACCAGCAGCTTAGACACTTCATCACAAGTGCTTTGCAGCAGCCAAGTCTTTCGAAGAGGATTGCTGTTTTCCATGCAGCAACAGCTTTGTTTCAACGAACCCAATTTGTGTGTGATTTGACACACTACTTAGAGACTACATTGACTAAGCCAGACTTCACAAGCCAACTGAAATTGCTAATAAGTTGGTTAATGTGTACTGGACAACCTGAGGATCTTCAATCAACACTCAGCACCCGTTAAATTGCTTCATTAGCAAACGGGACGAAGAATAAAAAGACCGTCGTGATCAAGATCAGCAAGCTGAGGATTCAGAAGAACTCCAATCAACATCGACATGCATCTTTACTTTTGCTTTGCTTTGGTTGCCTTCTTTGGAGGTTTTGAACAGACTCATGCTTTACCTCCATGCACTGCCTGCATTACTTCTACTAGAATTGGACTGAAAGTAACTCAGACTTTGCTTTATCATTCTTTCTATACCTGCAAGGGGACAGTAACTCGGTGTATCTATAACACCACTGAACTAAATGTTTGCACTCATGGAAAAATTAAAACATGCTATAATCCGCATCAGAATCCATCCTATTACACGATGGAAATAAGATGGAAGGATGCAGATGGACCTATATTAGCTGCAACGCCACCACTTAAGGACATTACTAAGCCTGCTGTTTTGAATTTTGATGCATGCAATGCTATTAATAGAGATAGTTACTCCACCTGTGGTACATGGGAGAAAGCGTATCGAAATGACCATAAGTATATGTGTCCAGAAGGTGCCACGGGATGGAGAAAGTGTACAGGTAAAAAGGAACCAGGCTATAGTACTGCCCCAGCAGCAGACTACTATTGCCCGTATTGGGGATGTGTTTTTTATGCTACCTGGAACACTGGTATAACTGATGAGAAAATAGATAAACGAATGGCTACTTTAACCAAGCCAACCACAAATGATAAATGTCAGAAAGATGCTTGTAACCCCTTACACTTACGTATACACAATCCCCATGCATGGAAACAAGGATATAAGTTTGGTTTACGTATTGCTGGAGGAGCAATAGATCCGGGGACCATTGTGTATATCAGATTGAATACCCAAGCCCACAAGTCGTCTAAATATCATATTCATAATACTTTTTACGAAGCTATGCATGTAAATAAGTTTGAGATCCCTCACCCCTCACAGAATTTATTTCTAGAGTTAGCCGGAGCAGTAGTATCTAGTCTTAAGATCACAGATTGTTATTTCTGTGGCGGAACCCAAATGGGAGATCAGTGGCCATGGGAAGCCCAAGAATTGAATTATTCCATGATTTATAATCAGACTGAATTACACAAGACTACCAGTGAATGGGTGTTAGCGCACTCAATCGTTGGACGTCTTTGTTATGCCAGAACTGGACCCCAGTTCACCCAAAAGGTAGGACAGCTGGTCTGTCTTAGCCAGAAGTACTATAATGCCACGACCAAGAAGATAGCATGGTGGTCAGGAATCGGACATCCTGAACCTCCTAACCCATTAGCCAGATTTCCTGAACTTGCAGGTCTATGGACTAACCTTGCCAAAGTCCAAGCCTGGCAAGCCCCACCTGGCCTATATTGGATCTGTGGAAACCGAGCATATGCACAACTCCCACCACACTGGGGAGGAGCGTGTGTCTTAGGAACCATCAGACCTTCTTTCTTTCTTTTAAACACTGAACATGGAGAACAATTAGGATACCCAGTATACACTACCCACCGACACAAAAGAGCATTGCGACAGAAAAGAGAAGCCTTACAGATAGGTAAGTGGGAGAAGTGGCAAGGTAATGATTGGCCACCAGAAAGAATTATTGAGTATTATGGACCCGCCACTTGGAATGATGATGGTATGTATGGTTATCGCACCCCAATTTATATGATCAATCGTATTATTCGCTTACAAGCAGTAGTTGAAATAATAACTAATGAGACTAGTCATGCACTTACACTTTTAGCTAGACAAAGTACACAGATGCGCACTGCAATATATCAGAACCGCTTAGCACTTGATTATTTGTTAGCAGCTGAAGGAGGAGTATGTGGTAAACTGAACTTAACCAATTGCTGTTTGAAAATAGATGATAAAGGTCAAGTAGTTGAAGAAATTGCTAAAGATATGCAAAGACATGCTTATGTGCCAGTACAGACGTGGCACTCATTGAAATTTCCTAATTGGTTTGCTAACCTCTTTTCATGGGTGGGAGGATTTAAGACTTTTATCATATTGGTACTAATCCTTGTTGCTGTTATCTTCTTATTACCATGTTTAATCCCATGTTGTATGCGTTCCATTCATAACACTATTGATAGTACAGTAGAGCGGAAGACCGCAACAAAAATCATGGCTTTATATACAGCCAGTCCTGGTAGAAATCCTTTAGCCAGGATGTGATTCTTCAGAAAGTGATTTAATTCTCACACCTTATTAAGTAATAGGGTAAGATTAATCAAAGGGGGGAATGTGGCAGGTGCAGGCCTGTGACCCACAGTGTCCGAACATAAGCAGGCCAGCCTGGCTGGCTTGACCTGTAAATGAGGCCTGTGGAGAGGCATATAGGATTGCACATCCCCCAATATGCTGCTATTGTAAGATAGAACTCAGTAGAAGTATTGAATTAGCTTAGGCAAGCAGAACTGCAGTATTGAAAGATGGAAAAATACAGAAAATACATGTTTAAAAGTTACTGATAAGAAAAAGTACATCTGCAAAGAAATAATTGGGAGTGCTGACAGATGAGTTGCAGAGCCCAGCTCCTCTGCACGTACAAATTGGTTCTATAACCTTGAGAGTGTGAAAGTAACAAGTTGATGAACTGACCATTGTAATTAGGACTAGAAGGGGGGTATGCAGGTGTCATGCCCACTGGAGGGACATAACTGGATAAACTTATCAGTACCGGGACCAATAGAAGAGGTACGGGAGGTACGGGAGGTTACCGGGACCAATGAAATGTTTTTCTATACCTAGAATGGAACAGAAGTCTATAAAAGTTGTTGTAATGCTTGAAAACTTTGCTCAGCCATTTTGAAATTGATTGGTTCGAGACTTGTGCACAAATAAATGATTTGGACCTTTTGAACAGACTCCTGGTATCATTGGTTTGTCTGCGCTTTGCTGCTACAATTCCACTTCCGCTAGTATTTTATAAAGACATGTAGGTGCCCACTTGTCTTTATAAAAAAAAAGGCTTAACATAGGAGCTTCTATGGGGATAATTTTATAAAGATTTCTTGTGCTAATCATGCTAATAACAGTGTGGGGCAGCACCATAAAGGTCCGAAAGGAGCAGTGACTGGGTAGGTAGGAGCAGAGTGTAGACATCATTGGTGTACACTAACTGTGTTTGCCACTGTTATTGCAGGTGCATTTACCACTTCCTCAGTGGCTGATAGTAAGTGCACCCACTTTAGATGTGCTGGCTGGTTGGCGCAGTGAGGTGCATCTCCCCCATGGTAACTGCCAAGGGACAAGCCCGGCATGCCCCCAACAGTTAGGGCGGATCTACACCAACTCCCATACTAATTTTGGGGGCTTATCACTTGCTAAAATAGTGCATTTTAGTAAACATGCCCCATAATGAATAATTTTATTCAAATAGCATAGGCATACCTAGGGGTGGAACTGCAGCAGAGTTGGGAGATACAGCTGTATGTACAAAGATCTAAGTAGACAATCTGTGCCTCCCTCTAGAGCAAGTGTAAATGTCTGTGCCTACTTTCCAGGAGTGGGGGAGGAAGGGGTTGTTTTATGAAAAGCACATAAGTGTATACAGTTGAGGTCAACATTATTGGAACCCTTGCAGTTCAACTCCTTAATGTCCATTATCTCCTAAAAACAAAAGGGCAGTGAAATTGCTTTGGACTATATATACACGTATATTTGACACATTAAAGAATCAAATAAAACAAGACCAATTTAAAAAAGAAATAATAGGAAATAGTATAAAAACTGGGACATTGCCAGGACATGATTATTGCCACTCTTATAAACAATTAAAATCAGTTTGAACAGAAGAACCACATTTCCATTGCAGTAAAATTAGATGCTCCTGTGATCAATTGTCAGTACTCACATGACTTGAATCAACCAATGAATGTGGCTCTAATGTTTAAAATGGCCACATTCACTCCCTGTTCCATTTTCCAATGGTGAAGACAAGAGAGCTGCCTGAGACCGTCAGAAAAGCCATTATCACCAAACATCAAACTTCAAAGGGGTACAAGGCCATCTCTAATGACCTTGGGTTTCTATGTCTACAGTTCACAATATTATTAGGAAGCTTTCTCCTCATAGAACTGTTAAGAGCCTCCCAGGATGTGGTGGGAAGAGGAAAATTAATCCAAGAATTCTTCGAAGGTTAGCGCGAACTGTTGGAAAAACACCACATACAACATCCAGAGATCTTAAGGCAGACCTGGAGCAATCTGGAGTGGTGGTTTCAACCCACACCATACACCTCGCACTAAACAAAGAAGGACTTCATGGGCGAAGGCCAAGGATGACCCCACTGCTCAAAGACAGACACAAAAAGGCATGCCTGATCTTTGCCCAAGCCCACCTTGAGAAACCACAATCCTTCTGGGAAGATGTTCTGTAGACAGTTAAAACCAAACTTGAGCTCTTTGGCAATGCAGATCAGCGATACATTTACATGCAAAGAAATGAAGCCTATAAGGAAAAAAACACCCTTCCTACAGTTAAATATGGTGGAGGTTCCATAATGTTGTGGGGCTGTTTTGATGCCTCAGGAACTAGATGCCTGGAATGTATCAAAGGAATCATGGAGAATTACCAAGATATTTTGGAGCACAATGTGCTACCTAGGGTCAGAAAGGTCTGAGTCGAAGGTCATAGGTCCTCCAGCAGGACAATGACACAAAACATACATCCAAAAGTACAAAAGAATGGTTAAAAAGGAAAAAATGTACTGTTTTAAATTGGAAAGCAATGAGTCCTGATCTCAATCCAGTCGAGAACCTTTGGAAACAACTGTAATCTGCCATTGGTAAAAGGAATCCTGGAAACATTCATGAGCTGGAACAAATCACAGTTGAAGAGTGGGAGAAACTACCAGCAGACAGATGTATGAAACTTATAGATGGCTACAAGAAATTGTTTTAGGCTGTCATCACTGCCAAGTGTTGTGCAACCAAATATTAGTGGAGGGTGCCATTAATCCTGTCTAGGTCAGATTTGGGGTTTTTTCTCAGAAATTACTATGTCTAAGTTGCACAGACATCCTTTTTTGTTGTATACCTTTGAATATACTATTAAAATATTATGACGACAAACAGTTGGAATATTTCTAATTATTTCTCAAGATATTGTATAAAACATATCTAAAATGCAAGGGTATCAATAATGTTGACGACAACGGTATGCTTCTTTTATAAAACAGATGCAACTTAGGTGCCCCATTCGAAAATTACCGGCACTTATGAAGGTTTGGTGACGGGGGGAACCTATGGAATGGGTTGGGTGTGTAGGAGATATAGTCAGTAGCAGATAAATACACATGTATAAATACTCGGTAAGTCTAGGGAAAACTGCTACCCTCCTTTTTCCCAGTATTCCATAGGACTACCTGGCAAGTAAACCACATGATAAAACCAACCGCATGTTTGTATATAAATTAGACTTTATTTCTAAAAGCAAAAATAGTGTAAATATTAGCATAAATTAGTTTTCTGAGGTAGTATGTTATGCAGCCCTATGTTACAATTACCAAGAGACCTAGTCTCTGTTTTAGAAACCAACATCACTGATTCGCTTTGTACTCAGACGTACAGTAATTGTTTGTCTAAGCGAGCCACAACCTCCGGGGGGGGGGGGGGTGAATTAAAGACCAGTACCTGAGCTCTTGCCAGAACACTTGTGGCTGGGTCCGAGAAACTGTCTCTGGAATGGCATGAAGTCAAAGTATGGCAGAGGTCCAACGTCAGCTGAGATGAACTGCATGATCACACTGAGCTGCAGGTCTGTAGGAGAGATTCACTCCATCCTGAGTTTTGCCCTTGGACACTATCTGACTTTCCAGCCAGAGAGACAGGCAAGCGAAACAGTCTGTGTCAGAAGTTAAAGTTCCCAGATGTTCTGCCAACCTCTATGCATGTTCCAGAGTGCTGCAGGTGTCTTCTGGGATGCGTCTGTGCTCTGACTCTCTGTGCCCAGCATATAACTCTTTGTCCTGAGGGCCTGGTGATTGACTGGTCTCAAATCCTGCATGTCATCTTCAGCAAATCCGGTAACAGTTAATAGGTGGTCCTTCTGCAAACAAAGGTCCATCATGCTAGAAAGTTGCTGGGATGCCAGTCCATACATTGTTGCAAATGCTAGTAACAGTAGCACAGTGAAGGTCTCAGCAATGTACTTCTGCCCGTAGTCAGCTGGAATAATACTTCTCCTGTGAGGTACATAAACTTTCAGAATTGCTTGATCTGCAAGTTTTAATGTTGAGCTATAACAAAACAGGAATCCAGAACAGGTCCCATCTTGTAACAGGAAGCCATGCTGTTGGTTCAGATATTAGTTTCTGAACAGGTACCAGCCCTAAAGGTAGAAAGGGGAATCTAAAACCTCCACAAGTAGAAAGTAACATTTTGTTTTTCATTTACTCTGTAGGTGGAGGAGTTATATAAACGCTTCAGTACTTGTCTTTATTCACCTTTTCAAATGTTAGCACTGGCTAGGGTTGGATCTGCCTTTAGTACCGCGTCTGTTTACATCTTGCCAGATAGGAGTTGAGAGAAGTCTGTAGAAAGCCAAGTGTTTGCATATTAGCAGTACTGACCTCATGTCTGTCTGATCTTTGTTGAGAACAGAATACTTTCCAGTATGTCTTGATGACAAAGGGTTCTAGATATTTCTTTTCTCATGCTGAAAGTATTAGTTTTATAGATTTCCCTCAATGTGCACAGGAGGGCTTTTTTTTTATTTACCTCTCACCTTTTCAGTAGTAGTTCAAGGCAATTACATTTAGGTACAGTTGGTATTTCCCTGCCCTCAGAGGGCTTATAATCTACTCTCTGTACTGAGACAATGGAGGATTAAGTAACATACCCAAGGTCACAAGGGGTATCAGTGAGATTTGAACTATGGCTTCAATGGTTTCTAATTTGCTACTGTAACCACTAGGCTACTCCTCAACATTTTTCCACATGAATTTTCTTTTAAAAAATTCTCTTGGATTTAATTGTGGATATATCCTGTTAATTTTTCAATAAAGTGCAAATTATTTTTTAAAAAATTGCCACAGGTTCTACTGCTAAAAAAGTAAGAGCTTGGAAGGTAATTTCATAACAGAACACCCATGTGAAATGTCCAAAAAGATGCTTATTTTATTAAGGCAGCATCTATTTGTACATAAATTTTGAAATCTGAATTTGTGGATGTCGTTGAAAACCTGGCTCTATTGTGAACTTTAGAAAATAATCAAAAATGTTTAATAACTGGCATCAAAAACTCAATATCAAGGAATCAAAATGGCAGCAAAACATTTTTTGTAATATTTATTAATTGTTGTTTTAGTAAAAATTGTCCAAGGTAATATACAACAATAAATACAATAATAAAAAGTCATAAATGCAGTTGGGAGCTAATTTTCAAAGCTGTTTGTATTGGGACAGACCATGTGCATCCTACCTGTGGGCTTTGTACCAATTCTCAAAACACAAGCACACATGGACTTTCTCTTAGAAACTTGCCAAGGGGACAGATTTTGTGCTATCACATTTGCTTTGTTTGCAGATAAAAGTTTGCTGAAAAAGGTGTGCATAAAGTCTGAAAATGCACAGCCCGATATTCAGAGTGATTAATGCAGATAGCAGACCTGCTAACTGCATTAATCATGGAGACCAGGATATTCAGCAGGACTAATATAGTTAGTGCCACTGAATAAATCCCTAGTGCCACCACTGAGTGCCCTGATACTAGCCTGCTAGCATTTGGGCATTCCGAGGGCAGATCAGAGGTAGCACCAGCATGCAGTAGTGATATTGAGCCGCTGCCAAGCTATCCCTAAGAGGCGAAAAGAAAGCACCTTAAAGGATGGCCTAACTTTCGCTGCAGATGCAAACTGGGCAGTTGCTGAATATCACCCTGGCCAGTTAGCTTCGCTGGGGGCAATTTCTCCAAATGAATTAGTTTTGCGCGTACCATGACAGTCATGAACCTCACTTCTAAGCCAGGGTTTTTGGAGTATGATCTCATTCTCTCAAATTACTGCTAATGCTTGGCATAGTACTTGCATCGTGCCAAAGAGAGCTTCCTTCTGGAGTTCATAAGATATAACAGGTATGGGTAATTGGTCAAGATGTGCTTGGAAATTCTTCTTTATCAAGCCTGTAGCTCCCAATACAATAGGAACTATTTCTTTATCATTATGCCATATTTTCTTGGTCTCTGATTACATTTCTTCATAGTAACATAGTAAATGACGGCAGATAAAGACCAGTATGGTCCATCTAGTCTGCCCAGTATGATGGCAAGAGTAGGTGCACCTGTCGCACCAGGCAGGCCACCCCTCCCCACGTCTCTGCCCTAGGGGTGAACCCACCGCTCCATGTAGGACACCCCTGTATGTTGAGAAATTAGTTAAGTTCATACTTCGGGATCTTTGCCTGTCCACGCGATTCACAGAATAATCACTTCGAACTGACACCTCTATTATGAATGCCGTTTTTCTCCTTTACCACTATATTGGGTTTCTTCTCATCCAGTTTCTTATCCATTGGAATGGGAATGTCCGTTCTTGATTGACAAAAGATTACTAGAGTAACACTTTGTATTTCCCACTGTATCTGTGCATTTGCCACTTGCTTTTCCTCATTTTTTGATCTAATTCTTTAGAGAGTTTTTTCTCTTGTTTTGCAAATTCTGTTGCTTCCTTTGCTGTGCTTGCTTGTGGATTCTCACCTATTCCTTCTAGTCATCGAAACGCTTGTCTAAGTTTGATGATGGAGACAGATTCTGGATGTTTCATATTTCTGCACTTTTTTCATATTTGGATCTGGTGATGATCTCTAGTAGGCCTGGAGGCTTATGATAGTAGCTCTGTAGGTGTAATCAATCTCTATGAGCTCCTTCAGCTCTAGGAATGTACAGTCTTGGCATACACTGATTCTTGTAAATTACTTCATGGGCATGGAGGAGTTTTCTTATTCACACATCCAGTTTTTCAAGATCCAAAAACTGTATGAGAGTACAGGAATTGGGAGCAGGCAATGAGAGACCCTTGGAAGGAACAAAGTTTATTGAGTGGGTCAGCCCTACACGTGTTTCTGCACTCTCAAGTACCATTGAGTATATGTCCATTTCAACTCATCTGTTGATAAGTGGTCACAGTCCCCTGAAGAAGGCCGGTGTGGCTGAAACACGTATAGGGCTGACCCCCTCAATAAACGTTGTTCCTTCCAAGGGTCTCTCGTTGCCTCTCCCTTTTTTGTGTGCTGTTTTTCTGCAGGTGGGGTGCTTTTTTTGTTCCTGAGAGTACAGGAATTGCCAGCTGATTGATGGCTTGTCTTATTCTGTGATGTTAAAGCGCTTTTCAATAATGATTTTAATCTCCTGTAGTATCTGATCTTCTCTCTCTATAATTTCTGCTTTAGTGTTGTTCCTTCCTTTACTCTGAGATACTTATGTATGCCTTCCTGTTCAAGGTCCTTGATGTCACAAACCTCAGTCAGGGAGATGTGTTCCATTTTGCTCAATTTTCCTCTAAAAAAAGTTATCTTAGACACTTGCCAAGGCCAAACATCATCCTGATATCATCAGAAATGTTTTTCACAATACAGAGTTGCTCTGCTAATTGTTGGTCACTGGAACTATAGAGCTTCAGATCATCTACAAATAGTAGATGGGATATTGCTTCTGTGTTGTTACCTTTTTAGGCTAAATCCGTATCCCAAAGAATTGATTAGAGCACTTATTGGATTAAGTGCCATACAAAACAGAAGTGGCGACAAGAAATCTCCATGAAATATTCCTCGCTGGATCGTAATGTTAGGAATGATGTACTGACCAGCTACATATCTCAAAAAGAGGGTGGTTTGCCATATTGTCATGGTGAACTTAATGTACTTTATCAACCAGGATTTATTTTATACATTTCAAGGCAATTTATTATCCAGGAGTGTGGGATGCTGTCAAACGCTTTCTTATAATCAATCCATGCTACACTGAGATTTCCGCTTTTCTTACCACTGGCCATGATGGCCTTATTCAACATTAATTAGTCTTTGGTTCCATATGCTTCCTTCTTATTACCCTTTTTCTCTATTGCCAAGATGTTATTGAACTCGATATGATCATATATTCTGTCTGCATCTATTGCAGTGAACAGCTTATATATTGTAGGTAAAAAAGTCTATAATTATTGGGAATATTACTTGGATCCTCCTTTGGAAGGAGAAATGTTCTTCCTGTAGTAAACCATTGTGGTATTAAGTCTGGCAGCTTGAACAGTTGATTTTGCAGTTCACCAGATCTTGGTGGAGTGATGATAACTGTTTGAGCCAAAAGTTGATTACTCCATCTGGACTAGGGCTCGTCCAACTTGGGGCTCATTTTAATTTTGCTGCTATATGGCTGACCAGATATTCAATGCCGGTGGTCAGATATTACCCTGGCATTGAATATCTGGATCTTAAGTTCAGCGGCGAAGTCCAGTTGCTTTACAAGGGCTAGCCACCTCTGATTATCTCCCCTGCAATCTACATATGTGCTTTTCCTCTCCTGATCTAAGCAAGACTCTGGGAATGCCTCTTGATGCAACTCAAAATATGGATTTTAAGTCTCATGAAGGGTGGCCAGTTTTCAAACAACCAATTAACAGAAGTAAAATGTTTTTACCTTCCTAAATTTTGCTTCCATTTGCAAGTTGTGGTCAACATTATTGGCACCCGTGCATTTTAGGTATGCTGTGTACAATATATTGAGAAATAATTGGAAATATTCCAACAGTATGTCATCATAATATTTTAATAGTATGTTCAAAGGTATACAACAAAAAAAATGATGTCTGTGCAAATTAGATATAATAATGCTGAGAAAAAAACTAAATATGACCTTGACAGGATTAATGGCACCCTTCACTAATATTTGGTTGTACAACATTTGGCAGTGATGACACCCTCCAAAGGTTTCTTGTAACCATCTATAAGTTTCATACATCTGCCTGCTGGTAGTTTCTCCCACTCTTCAACTGTGATTTGTTCTAGTTCATGACTGTTTCCAGGATTCTTTTTACCAATGGCAGATTTCAGCTCTTTCCAAAGGTGCTCAATTGGATTGAGATCAGGACTTATTGCTGGCCAGTTTCAAATAGTCCATTTTTTTTCTTTTTAACCATTCTTTTGTAATTTTGGATGTATGTTTTGAGTCATTGTGCTGCTGGAGGGCCCATGACCGCTGACCCAGACCTAGCTTTCTGATATTAAGTAGCAGATTTCACTCCAAAATACCTTGGACGTCCTCTGACTTCATGATACCTTTAACATGTTACAGGTCTCTAGTTCCTGAGGCAGCAAAACAACCCCATAACACTATGGAACCTAACCATATTTAACTGTAGGAGGGGTGATTTTTTCCTTAGAAGCTTCATTTCTTTGCCTGTAAATGTATCGCTGGTCTGCATTGCCAAAGAGCTCAAGTTTGGTTTTAAATGTCTACAGAACATTTTCCCAGAAGGATTGTGGTTTCTCAAGGTGGTTTGGGCAAAGATCAGGCATGCCTTTTTATGTCTGTCTTTGAGCAGTGGGGTCGTCCTTGGCCTTCACCCATGAAGTCCTTCTTTGTTTAGTGAGCATGTATGGTGTTGGCTGAAACCACCACTCCATATTGCTCCAGGTCAGCCTTAAGATCTTTGGACATGGTGTTTTTCCAACAGTTCGCACTAACCTTCAAAGACTTCTTGGATTAATTGTCCTCTTCCCACCACATCCTGGGAGGCTCTTGAAAGTTCCATGAGCAGAAAACTTCTTAATAACATTATGAACTGTAGACACAGGAATCCCAAGGTCTTTGGAGATGGCCTTGTACCCCTTGGAAGTTTGATGTTTGGTGATACTGGCTTTTCTGACGGTCTCAGGCAGCTATCTTGTCTTCACCATTGTGAAAATGGAACAGGGAGTGAATGTGGCCATTTTAAACATTAGAAGGAAACACAAGAAATGTTGGTCAGAACACTGGTGCAAATTGGTATTTTATAAACCTCAACGCGTTTCGGCGTAAACGCCTTCTTCAGGGGGAACACATCTACATAGTAAAAATACAACAGACTCACATAATATCAAAAATATAATAAAAACATAATGGCAAAAGAACACATTAAAAAACTTTATAGTAAAAATAAAAGGCTAATAATGACATCAAACATACATCATTAAAAACATACTTAAAAATAAAAAAAGGGGGGGTTAAACATATAAAGCATCAAAACAGTAAAAATTAATTATAATGAATGGCAACAAGCAAACCATATTAAATAAACTTATAAATAAATAAACATATAGACCAATACATAGATAATAGAATAAAATATATTGCCCAATACAGAAGATATACTTACAATGGTACCAAAACAGCACACGAGTCTTGAAAAAGACTCCAACGAACCAGTAATGTATACTAGAATGTAAAGCATATAGAATATAATGCATTAAAATGGAATACCCAGAGCCAGAGAGGTAACCATAAAAAGAGCAACTTAAAACCTGTATAAGAGACAGGTCAAAATCCATATTGTTACAAAATCCATATTGTTACAATGTATTCAGTTGAAATATATTGTCTGTTATGTTCCTTGTAAACCGTCTTGAATTGTAGAAAGTCGGTATATAAAACCTGTTAAATAAATAAATAAATAAGAAAGAGGAGAGCCAGAGGAAATTGTATTACGTAGCTTGTCCAAAGAACTTGGTACATATATACATATGAAAACTTCACCAGTGACTCAAGAAAAATTAATACAACAACGTACAGTATATGGGAAGAATATGTATGTGAGGATCTTATTAAATTAATGTAAACGACATGAAATATTTAGGGATTTTAAAGAAAAATCATGTGCAAGTATTGTGATAAAAGGACAATTGCACCCTCAGCTAGTATCAGTGTAGGAATAAACGGTGAGCCTGACATTGTGAGCAATCCTTAGAAGCGGTCAGGAAACCAGAAGGCAACTCGAGGATAGCTTCTTAGGGCTACTATTGAAAATAAAAACAAGAGTGAAAAAGAAACCCTGCAAATAAACACAATCAAAGAAGCCACACAATCTCAAAAAGTGTACCTTAAAGGCAAAAACTATCTTCTATTGCAGTCACAGCCTTCGGAGTAGTAGCAGCAGTACTAAAGTAGAAAAACAAGGACACATCAAACAAAACGGCATCGGTGATTTCAATGGTGCTGTAGCTCCAATATCGCACGGAGTCTGCTACCGCGGTTTAGCATAGTTACTCACCTGTAACAGGTGTTCTCCCCAGGACAGCATGAATCAGTCCTCACATATGGGTGACGTCGGCGCCGACGGAGCCCTCATGCGGAGCAAATCCCCAGCTTTCAAAGAAAGCTTTTGGGAATTGCATCAAGCATGTGCGGTCCCCTTCCCGCCCAAGGGTGCCATCTTGCTCAGTCAAATGACATAGCTATAAAGATGGCAAAAGAATAAAAATTTAATAATAGGATTGCAACTCCAAGGGGAGGAGGGAGGGTCGTGAGGACTGATTCTGGCTGTCCCTGGAGAACACCTGTTACAGGTGAGTAACTACGGTTTCTCCAGGAACAAGCAGGAAGTCAGTCCTCATATATGGGACTCCCCAGCTATAGGCTACCGATAACCCATAGCTGAAAAATAGGCTCACTCTATGAGAGCCGCAAGCAGCCACAATAGGAATCTAACTGAGAAAGCAACACTCCGGTAGCCTGACACCAAAGGGTCAGAGGGTAGGAGTTGCCTAGACCTCGAAAAGGTTATGGAGTACAGCCTGGCCGAAAGCATTGTCCCGTTGGGACTCTCTGTCCAGGCAGTAATGGGTTGCGAAAGTCTGACCCGAAGACCAGGTGGTGGCCCGGCAGATGTCTGCCAGCAGAACAGAGCGGAAGTGAGCCACTGATGCCGCCTTAGCCCTGACCCGGTGGGCCATAACACTACCCTGCAACAGAAGGTCGGACACCCTGTATGCACAGGTGATGCAATCTGCCACCCAGGTAGACAGCGTATGTTTGGAGACGGCCATCCCCAGTTTACTGGGGTCATACGATACGAAGAGCTGCAAAGCCTTTCTATGGCCTTGCATACGGTGAATGTAGAAGGCCAGCACCCTCTTACAGTCCGGGGTATGCAGAACTGTCTCTGCCTGACTAGCATGCGGCCTGGGAAAGAAGGTAGGTAGTACTACCTCCTGATTGAGGTGGAATGAAGAGACTACCTTAGGGAGGAACTTGGGGTGAGTGTGGAGCACTACCCAGTTCCTATAGAACTTTGTATAAAGCCTTTCGGACACCAGGGCCTGGAGCTCACTCGCTTGCTGAGCTGACGTGAGTGCCACCAAGAACACTACCTTCCAAGAAAGGTAGCATAGATGGCAAGTTGCCATTGGTTCAAATGGCGGTCGAGTAAGCTGTCCTAAGACCACATTCAAATCCCATTCGGTTGCCAGAGGGCGAACCGGGGGCTTCAGAAGAAGTAGTCCGCTTAGGAACCTGGACACCAAAGGATGTGCAGACAGAGGTTCCCTCCACTGGGAAGTGGTGTGCCGCTAAGGCACTGAGGTGAACTCTGACGGAGTTGGACTTAAGGCCCAAATCCGAGAGACAGAGAATATATTGCAAAACCACAGCAACCTGGCAAGAGAAAGGATCTTCTTTCTGCTTCTCGCACCACACCCCGAACCTATGCCATTTAAAAGCATAGGTTCGTTTAGTCGATTGCCTCCTTGAGGCCAGCAGAACTTCTTCCACATTTTTGGGAAGGAGAAATGGTGCGAGAACTACCCTTTCAGCAGCCATTCCATCAGGTTGAGTGATCTGAGGTTGGGGTGCAGAAGAGTGCCCCCCTCCTGAGACAGGAGGTTGGGATAGGATCCCAGAGGGATTGGGGCCTCCACTGCCAGTTGAAGTAGTAGCGGAAACCAGGGTTGTCTTGGCCATCTGGGGGCTACCAGAATGACCGAGGCCCTGTCTTGGCGAATTTTGAAAAAGGTTTTGGCCACCAGAGGTGTTGAAGGAAATGCATACAGGAGGCCCACAGACTTGAGAAAGGCATCGGCAGCCACTGTGTTTGGATATGACTGTCTGGAGCAAAACCGGGATAACTCGCAAACATGTCCAGTTTCGGCTGTCCCTAGATGTGAAAGAGCCATTGGGCCATATTCGTATCCAGCTGCCATTCGTGGGGCTGGAGAATCCTGCTGAGCCTGTTGGCTAAGTAGTTTTCCTGGCCTGGCAGATAAACTGCTTTCAGATGCATGTCATGCTGGACTGCAAAGGAGTTTCCTGACACAGACTGCGGGACCCCATGCCACCCTGTTTGTTCACATAGAACATCGCTACTTGGTTGTCCATCTGTATTAAGACAGATTGATGAGCCAAAATTTGGCAAAAAGCTCGTAGATCTAGGCGAATGGCACGAAGTTCCAGGAGATTGATATGCTGTGTGGTCTCGCACAGAGACCACACTCCTTGAGTGCACAGTCCCTGGCAATGGGCTCCCCAGCCCAGCAAGGATGCATCCGTGGTTAGGATCCTCATGTGTTGAGGAGCTTAGAAGGTGACCCCTGCCTCCAAGTGATTTGGTTGAAGCCACCAGGCCAAGGCCTGTACCAGTCTTTTGGACACTTTGACTCTGTCTCGGAGTCTGCCTGTGGCTTGTGTCCACTGGTCCCTGTGACACCACTGAGCTGTTCTCATGTGGAGGCGGGCATTCGGAGTTACATGTACCGTGGAGGCCATGTGGCCTAAGAGGCGCAGGAAATGTCTTGCTGATATCTGAGACCTGCGGCTCACTTGACGTGCCAGGGTCAGGAGTTTCTGTGCCCTGCCCACTGGCAGGTAGGCCCTCGCCTGAATGGTATCTAGTTTGGCCCCAGTGAACTCTAGTTGTTGAGTGGGGACTAGGGTAGACTTTGGATAATTGATCACAAATCCCAGGTTTTGGAACACCTAAATGGTGCGATCTGTGGCTTGTTTTACCTCCCTGGCTGACGTGGCTCTGATGAGCCAATCGTCTAGGTAGGCGAAGACAAAAACTCCTTGAACTCTGAGGAAGGCAGCCACCACCGCCAGGCACTTTGTGAACACCCTGGGGGCAGAGGCTAGGCCAAAGGAAAGCACTCTGTACTGGTAGTGTTTCCCCCTACCACAAAGCGTAGATATTGTCTGTGGTCTGGATGAATTAGGATGTGTGTATATGCATCCTTTAGGTCTAAGGAGCATAGCCAGTCTCCCTGGCAGAGGTAAGGCAGCAATATTCCAAGGGAAATCATCTTGAACTTCTCCTTCACCAGGAATTTGTTTAAGTTGTGCAGGTCAAGAATGGGTCTGAGGCCTCCTGTCCTTTTTGGTATTAGAAAGTACCTGGAATAGAAGCCTTTGCCCTGCAGATGGTGGGGCACCGGTTCTACCGCCTGGTCCTGAAGGAGACCTGCCAATTCCTTCAGAAGAAGGTCCCGGTGAAGGGGAGACCTGAAGGGCTCTCCTGGAAAGTAGGGGGGTGGCACCTGGGTCAAGTGAAGTAGGTAGCCCTGATGGACTATCTGAAGAACCCAAGTGTCTGTGGTGATGGCAAGCCTTCCCCCTGTGCACTGCCTTTCTCCTAAGGTGAGAGGGGCTATGTTCTGAGAGTCAAAAGCCACTACCAGGCTGGGCCGGAGCTGGTGCCTGAGGTTTGGGGGCTTTCTGCTTACGTGGGCCATGCCCCTGTCCCTTGGCCTGCTGCCCCTATTGGGGAGCTTGAAAAGCCTGAAATGGGGGGGTAGCTTCGGTAAGCAGCACCCTTCCTCGGGAAAAAGGGCTTCTTACCCGAGCCCTTCTTTTTAGAAGGGGCAGAAGTCTTCTTCGAGAGCCGTGTCCTGGTCAGGTACTCGGGCTCGATCTCAGCAGCCTTCTCAGTCATGGGTTTGCCGAAGAGGTTTTCACCATGGCATGGGACATCGACCAACTTGTCCTGAATCCATTCTTCCAGGTCTGACGACTGTAGCCATGCATGGCGGCGTGCACCGATGCCAGCCGCAGCTACTCGGGCCGACGCCTCGAACCCCTCGTAGGCTGCTCGAATCATGAACTTCAAGCATTCACGGACTCCTCCGGTGGACAGGGCCTTAAAGCACTGCAAAGGTCCCTCGGAGAGTCCAGCGGAGAACCCAGCAATTTCCTTTGCCAGGTCTCGCAAGTACATGCCCATGTACAGCTGGTAAGCCTGGATCCGACATGCCAGCATAGAACCCTGGTAGCACTTCCTGCTGAGGGCGTCCAAGTTGAGGTCCTCCCTGCCAGGAGGCACCGAGGAGTGCATCTTCTGGCTCTTGAGCCGGCGCATGGCCGATTCCACAACCATAAAGTTGTGCGTCAGTTGAGCTTTTTGGAACCCAGGGCTGTTGCGGACTCGATATATTGAATCGAGCCGCCTGCTGATCACCGGCACTGATGCCGGCGTCGCCCACATCCAGAGCATCAGTCGTTCCAGGATTGGAGGCACTGGTATAGTAAGGGCTTCCCAAGGGGGAAAGTCATACTGTAGGATCTCGAGCTCCTCAGCTCAAGGCTCCTCCTCGGACTCCATAGGGAATGCCAAAGCCTTTGACATGTCCCTAACGAAGTCCAAGAACCGAGTGTCCTCTGGGGGGGACCTTCTCCGAGGTTCAGAACACAGGGAATCTGATGGAACATACTTGGTCTTGTAGGTGTCCTGGGACTCTTTGTCCTCCGTTACCCAGTCCGACTCCAAAGAGAAGTTGAGTGGCTCTGGTCTCAAGGGCTTCAGCCTCGACCGGCATCCACGACCTTGGTCCCAAACGGGAGGTCGAGGGGGACCTTGGCCGAGGATCGACTCGAGTCCGTATGGTCTCGAGGATCGGCTCGGCCTCCGGGGTCGACTTGGACGTCGGGTGCCTAGTGGTCGGGGAGGAAGGACTGGTCAGACCGGCTATCAGCACCCGCTGTTGGTCCATGAAGGCAGACATGCTGCGCTCCAAGGCCACCATTCTGAGACTGAGCTCAGAAGGCTCTGCAGTCCCCGGGTCAGGTCCCGACGCCGGTTCTCCTAGAGGAGAGTCCACAACGAGGACAGTGGTTACCTGCCTCGGCTGATCCGGGTTCTTTCGAGGAAGTTTCGCTGGGCGCTCCAACTCCAAAGTTCCTGGCCGACAGTCTGGGCGCCGCGTTCAGTCCCGCAAGGAACCAGGTCGTTCGGAACCATCCAACGACACCGCCTTTGAGGATTTTTTCTTCCTCCGATGTTCCCGTGAGGGAGACCCCCTCTCCGAAGACACACAACGCTGCTCAGATTCAGAGTGTTCCCGAGATGTCGAGGCCTCGGATGAGGTCTGGGCCCGGGAGGGTACGGACTCACCAAAAATCCTGTCATGCTGCTGCTGGAGGCTTCTCAAGGCCTTTGATGACATTTTCCTGCATGGGCCACAGACCTTTGGGTCATGGTCGGGCCCGAGGCAACGGAGGCAGCACTCATGTGTGTCGGTGAGGGACATTAATTTTGTACACTGATCACACTTTTTAAACCCACTGGCAGCCATCGGGGGAAAAAGGGCCCCTGCGAGGTCGAAAACCCGGGCTGCCAATGAAAAGAAAAAGAGGGCGAACGCTAGTCACGAAGGACAACAACCGAAAACTTGACCAGACTCGATACCGGCGTACCGAGCCAAAGGCAGGAAGAGGAACCGGTGTTGAACCAAAAGAAAAGAGAATTTTTCAAGTATTTTTAAAACACTTTTTTCATGACGGCACAAGGACCACGTCCAAAGGGCTCCGCGGAAAAAAGGAGACTGGGCAAGATGGCACCCTTGGGCAGGAAGGGGACCATGCATGCGTGATGCAATTCCCAAAAGCTTTCTTTGAAAGCTGGGGATTTGCTTCGCATGAGGGCTCCGTTGGCGCTGACGTCACCCATATGTGAGGACTGACTTCCTGCTTGTTCCTGGAGAAAGTAAATATACCTCTTAATGTGAAGAAGTGCAGCAGAGTCAATGTAATTGTATGTGATAGGATGCGAGAGTTTGGTGTTCACGGACCAGGAGAAGGACCTCGGAGTGAAACAATGTGAAAAGGCAGTGGCCAAAGCCAGATGGATGATGCGCTACATATAGAGAGGAATAACCAGCAGAAAGGAGGATGTATTAATGCCCCTGTACAAGTCATTGGTGAGGCCTCACTTAAGAGTACTGTGTTCAGTTTTGGAGACCATATTCACAAAACATATAAAAAGACTTGAAACGGTTCAAAGGAAGGCGACCAAAATGATTGGAGCCTGCGCCAGAAGATGTATGAGAAGATACTTGAAGACCTAAATATGTACTGTATACCCTAGAGGAGAGGAGGGGCATGGGAGATATGATGCAGATGTTTAAATACTTAAATGGTATTAATGAACAAACAAACCATTTTCAAAGAAGGGGAAGCTGTAAAACTAGAAGGCATAAAATGCAGCTGCAAGGAGGTAAACTCAAAAGCAACATCAGGAAAATATTTTTTCAGTAAAAGGGTAGTGTATGCTTGGAATGCCCCACCGATGGAAGTGGTGGGGGAAAATAAAGTGATGGAATTCAAAATGGTATGGGACATACACAGTGGATTTTTTTATAGCAAGAGGATAAAAATCAGAATAAATTTTTTACTATTTCTTATACCTCAACAAATATAGAGAGCTGACCTGCATAAAGCAGTGGGTGCAACCCTACACAAAGGCATAGAGGGGGTGACCTGTACGGAGCAGCAGGTACACCTACTCTAGCACCTTACTGGGCAGAATATATAGATCCTACTAGTCTTTATCTACCATCTATATTATGTTATGGAAAAATAATACCAACTCAAAGCTGGCTAACTCCTCTCAGTAATATCACAAGACTGCTACTAGGGGGTGCTCTGTTTGTGCCCTGTGTGCCAGCCCTGCATCATTGCCCTTATTCTACTAAGATACAGATTCACATATGGCTGTCATCTATTATCTGGCTCTTTAACACAGCCCATTAGTACACTCCTGCTTTTGTTACCCCATTATACCTGCAATCTCTTCCTACCTCAACCAGCTGCCACCAATATGCTGTCAGGAAGAGGTAGGCATGTGTAGCATTATTGTAGGAGCTAAGAGATGCAGCAGTCTCTTAAACTCCACATTCTCAACTATGCTTGGAGGCCAGTCATCCAGGGCTATCATTTCCCAAATGCACCAGGTCACCACCCTTGATGCTGTCTGCCACTTGCCCTATGACAGTGCTAACGAACACCATCCCATGTCTTCCATGGTGGCTTGCTTTGATGTGTGGGCCTGCTGCCATGCCATCTGACTGGCAGAAGAGGATAGGGGCTCTGCCAGGGAAAGGTATTTTGTTTTTCTTGTACTTTCCCACGACAGGTATTTCCACTCCTGGATTGGGTCCCTAGCCCCTTCTTTTTTAAACTGAGCTGGAAAGGATGCTGTTTCTCCAAATGATGCAGCATGCCACTATTTGTAAGATGACATATCAGCTTCCCTCAGCTAATGGGCTGCCTACAGTAATTGCATTCTGCACACTGTGGGTTACATAAGAACATAAGATATGCCATACTGGGTCAGACCAAGGTCCATCAAGCCCAGTATCCTGTTTCCAACAGTGGCCAATCTAGGTCATACGTACCTAGCAGTTTCCCCAAAAGACACAGGTTCCGCAATGCTTGTACTGGGTCAAGCATTGATATCCTGGGTCCATTCTTAATAATGGTTTATAGACCTTTCCTCCAGGAACTTGTCCAAACCTTTTTTAATCCCAGCTACATTAACAGCCTTTACTACATCCTCCAGTAACAAATTCCAGAGTTTGATTACACGTTGAGTGAAGAAATATTTTTTTTTATTAGTTTTAAATAGTTTACCCTGTAGCTTCATTGCATGTCCCCTAGTCTTTCTATATTCTGATAACGTAAACAATCGATCTACGTTTACCCGTTCCACTCCGTTCACTAATTTATAGACTTCTATCATATCTCCCCTCAGCTGTCTCTTTTCCAGGTTAAAGAGCCCTAACCTTTTTAGCCTTTCTTCATAGGAGTATCCTTCCAGCCCATTTACCATTTTGGTGGCTCTTCTCTGAACCTTTTCTAATAACACTATATCCTTTTTAAGATACAGCGACCAGAATTGCACACAATATTCAAGGTGCGGTCTCACCATGGAACAATATAGAGGCATTATAATATCTTTTGTTTATTTTCCATTCCTTTCCTTATGATACCTAGCATTCTATTTGCTCTCTTGGCTGCCTCTGCACACTGGGCCGAGGGTTTTAACATGCTATCCACAATGACGCCTAAATCTTTTTCCTGGGTGGTGGTTCCTAATGTGGAACCATGCATCGTGTAACCATAGTTATTCCACTTTCCAGGTCATTTATGAATATGTCAAAAAGCAGCGGACCCAGCACAGATCCCTGGGATACACCACTATTCACTTTTCTCCATTGGGAAAATTGGCCATTTAGCCCAACCCTCTGCTTTCTATCTTTTAACCAGTTCTTGATCCACAGTAGTACGCTGCCTCCTATCCCATGACTCTTTAGTTTTGCCAAGAGTCTCTGATGAGGGACCTTGTCAAAGGCTTTCTGAAAGTCCAGATACACTATATCAACCAACTCACCTTTGTCCACCTGTTTACTCACACTTTCAAAAAAACATAATAGATTAGTAAGACAAGATCTTCCTTGTCTAAAGCCATGTTGGCTGTCTCCCATTAGGCCATGACTATCTACATGCTGAGTAATTTTATTCTTTATGATGGTTTCTACCATTTTTCCTGGTACTGATGTCAGGCTCACCGGTCTGTAGTTTCCCGGATCACCCCTGGAACCCTTTTTAAAAATTGGTGTTACATTAGCGATCCTCCAATCTTCAGGTATTAGAGATGATTTTAATGATAGTTCACAGATTACTAATAGCAGGTCTGCAATCTCATATTTCAGTTCTTTCAACACCCTTGGATGTATACCATCCGGCCCAGGTGATATGCTACTCTTCAGTTTATCTAATAGTTGTAATACATCTTTAAGCATCTCGTCAAGCACTTTAAAACACTTCCCCACATTTGAGGGGTTACAAGACTTCCTCTGTATTTCCATGGGGGAGGGGGAGCTGCTGGACTTGGTACTGCCACTGGATCTATGACTGGGATTGGAGGAGAGGATGAAAGGTCAGCAGCATCCTTCTCACTCTCTATTGTCCCTTTTACCTGTGTGGAGCTTGCTCTTGGCCTTGGCACTGCCAGTATCACTTAGCCTATCTCCATACAATATTCAACAGGGAAGAGCCATGCACCTGCTGTGAGGTTTATTTTGTTTAATTAGGCTTATGTACCACTTTTCTACCAGTTAAAGCAGCGTATATTCAGGTCCTGTATATAGATAACACTGAACACAGACACCTTCTCTTCCACAGTAGTACCAGAAAAATTACTTACTCACCTGTAGCAGGTGTTCTCCGTAGACAGTGGGAATAAGTCCTTATGTATGGGTGATGTCCCCGATGGAGTCCCATGCGGTAATGCTCCCCAACATCTGTTGGAAGCTTTTGGGAGGTTCCACCATGTCTGCGTGCCTTCTTCCTACCTGCCACCACTGCGCCGTCTTAAAGCAGTCTGATAACATAGCTGTAGTAGAAAACAACTCCTCAGGGAGGTGGGAGGGTTGTGAGGACCTTTTCCTGCTGCCCTCGGAGAACACCATGGACAAGCAGGAATCAGTCCTCACATATGGGACTCCCAAGCTGCAATCTACTGAAAACTGAGGAGGCACCATGGAGGCCAACAGGGACAAACACAACTGCAAAATAGCAAGAGGTCAGAACAACTCAACAACCAACTATGTAAAAAATGAGAGATTTTCTATCTTCCCAACTCCATATTCTTTTTTTTTTTTGGTAGCCTGGGCAGAACAGAATGGGCCTTAGAGGAATGGAGTTGTATTCTAATCCCCAAACAGATTCTGGAGTACAGATGGACTGAAGTTGCTGTTACATTGGGAATTCCCATCTAGGCAGTAGTGAGATGTGAATATGTGGCCTGAAGACCACACTGCAGCTCTGCAGATCTCTTCCATGGAGACTGAGCGTAAGCTGGCCACCGACACAGCCATATCTCTGACACAGTGAGTTGTGGCATGACCATCAAGGCTCAGGCCTGCCTGAGCATAAGCGAAAGAGATGTAGTCTGCCAGCCAAATTGAAACAGAGCGTTCGGAAACAGCAGCCACTAGCTTATTGGGGTCAAAAGAAACAAAAGGCTGGATGGACTTTCTATCAGCCTTTGTCCGCTCCAAGTAGAAAGTCAAGGCTCGCTTGCAGTCTAACGTGCAGGATAGCTTACCCCCTGTGTGCATGAGGTCGTGGGAAAAATGTTGGAAGAACAACTGACCGATTAAGGTAGAAATCTGATACCACTTTCAGAAGGAATTTAGGATGAGTGTGAAGGACAACCCAATTATGGTGGAATTTGGTGTAGGGTGGATGAACCACTAGGGCCTGAAGCTTGCCTACTTTGTGAACTGAAGTGACAGCCACCAGAAATAGGACCTTCCAGAAGAACTTTAGAGGACAGGAACTGAGTGGCTCAAAGGGGGCATTCATGAGCTGCGCAAGAACCACATTGAGATCCTAAGACCCTGCAAGAGGCTTTTAGGGAGGCTTAAAGAGAAGCAAGCCTCGCATAAAGCAAACAACTAAAAACTGTACCGAGATGGGCTTGCCCTCCACACCTTGATGGTAAACACCAATTGCACTGAGGCGGACCCTGACAGAGTTGGACTTAAGTTTAGATTCAGAGAAGTGTAGAAGATACTCAAGCAGTTTTTGTGTGGAACAATCAAAAGAGTAAACAGCAGTACCTAATATTGGAAGTGTTGGCCACCCAGGTTAAATCTGAGATAACTCCTGTGAGCTGGATGTATTTAAATGTGGATATATGCATCCTTCAGATCCAGGGAGCCTAGCCAATCTCCCTTTTGCAGGTAAGAAAGCAGGGTGCCCAGAGAAATCATTTTGAACTTTTCTCATGCCAAGAACCTGTTCAGGTCTGAGGTGCAGGATGGGACAGTACCCCTTCATTTTCTTGGGGACCAGGAAGTACTTGGAATAAAACTCCAACCTCTTTGCTCTAGTGGCACAAGATCGAATGTGAGATCTGACAAGAGAGTGGTGATTTCTCTCTGAAGCAGATACTGATGTAGAGGGTTGAAATGATGCACCCTTGGGGGCAATTTGGTGGTAGTTCCAGAAGATGCAACTTGTAACTGTTCTGGTTGATCTCTAGGACCCATGAGTCTGAGATTATGAGGCGCTACCTGTGAATAAACAGAGTGAGCCATCCTCCAACCAAATGATTCCCAGTCATGGTTGATGGAAGAGTGACTATGCTCCGAAGGAACCAATCAAGCCCCACCCCTAGTTTTGGCTGAGGAGCCAGATGGGCCTCCTGGGGCTTTTCCTACCATTGCTGCTGGCAAGGGGCCTGCTTGGGCTGGGAGGTCTGGGATGCAGGCAGTACCTACGCCTATGTGGGTAGTAGGATTTATTTTGGGCAGTGCCTTGGTAACTCTTCCAGTAGGAGGAGTGCATAAACATACACCTGGTGAGAGTGATGTGCTGCTTCTCTATGAAGCCAGCCTTCTCCTCGACCTGCTCGCCAAAGAGATTCTCTCCATTTACCAGCTTGTTCTGCATAGACTGCTCAGATGATTGCAGCCAGGGAGGTTTATGGGTGCCACTGCCTATGGCAGCATTCTGAGATGCCATTTCAAATAGTTCATAGGTAGCCCCTACCATGAACTTGAAACAGCCCTTGCCATGGACCACCAGGGCACGATAATGCTCCAATTTCTTAGGAGGCAGAAACTGGGCCAGGTCCTTCAAGAAGATGCCCATATAGAGCTGGTAAGAGACCACGCAGGTGACGGGCATGGAACTTTGAAAACATCACCTCCCAAAGGAGTCCAAGTGCGAGCCTCATTCCCTGGGGATGCTGAGAATGAGTCTTGGTACTTTTGATCCTCTTCAGGCATATTCGACCACCAACGAATGGTGAGGAAGCTTCTTGAATCCAGGAGCCTTTTGCACCCTGTACAAAGAGTGTAAAAATGCAATGTGTGCCTTCAAGTCAGTACTGACTCCTGGCGACCCAGAAGCTCCTGGGTTTTCTTGGCAGTGTTACCAGAAGTAGAATGCCAGGCCTTTCTTCTGAGGCAATGGAGAGTTAAGTGACTTGCTGAAGGCCACAAGGAGTGCTAGTGGGAATTGAACCCTGGGTACTTGGTTACCAAGCCAGTGTTCTAACCACTAGGCTACTCCTCCACTCACAAAGAGTGTAGCTTTCTACTAATGGGAGGTACAGTGAAGGGGATTCTCCCACATTCTCGTCTGTACTCTCTGCAGGATACAGTGCACAGGCACTGGCACTGCCTCCATAGGGGCTGAGTAGTGCTGTAGGATTTCCAACTCCTCTGCCCTGGGCTCATCCTCAGTCTCCAAAGAGAATGAGATGTCCTTAGCCATATCCCTTACAAACTCCTGGAAGACCATGTTCTCAGGAGGGAACTTGCACCACTCATGAGGTGGAGAAGGGTCCGATAGGAGCTCCGGGGATCTGCCCTCCAACAAGTTCCCCGATTCCATGTTGGTGACCCAGCCCTCTGAATCCCTCTCTTGCTTCGAAGGGATCAGGCGCTCTTTCTGGAGTGGTGATTCACCGATGTCCTCCTAGGTTTCGAGGGTGCATTGGACTCTGAAATGCTAGAGAGGGATATCAGGTGAGCAGGCACTGGTGTCAGGGTCCTTCAATGCCCTGATGTCGATGCTTCTTCCGCAGGCAGTGCTGCATGGCGGCTGATGTCGATGCAGCCAATGTCAAGGCCCCGGCATGCTGCATCGTTAGCAGTACCGCGATGTGTTCCTTGAGCGCCTGCAGAAGGCACTTCTTCATGGCTGCCAATTCCGAAGGCAGCAGGGCCTGAGCAACTTCGACCAAGGCACCCAGTATCTGTACAGGGGTATCGGCAGCTGGATCTCAATTGTCGATACCCCTACAATGTCCTGGAGGATGAGCTTTCCTCCCTTCAGGGCAATTTTGAGAGGCACTCACGCAGACTCTCATTGCTCTCAATGCCTTGCCACAAAAGGCTCCAATGCTGATGCACCAGAGTCTTCACCCGATGTTCGGTGTGGAACCCCTCTATGTCAACTCTTTGGGTGGAGTTTGATCGATGGCCAATGTTCCAGTGCACTACATGTGTCAGCTCCAATTGAGCTCAAGTACTTCTTGACGTTGATGTACCACCAACATCCGATGCAGCCTTTGAAGTCATTGAGACTGATGTCGTCGATACCGAAGGTGATGGATCGTACATTTGAGCACCGAAAAGTGATTCATGCTGCTTCTCTTGATCCTTGAGTCCCCTTCTTATCATCTGCAAACACAAATTACAAGAAAAGGGCTGATGATCGTGTCCCAGGCAATGTAAGCACCAGTTATGAGTATCCTTGGTGGATATGGTCCTAGAGCACTTGGAACTCTTTTAAACCTGCTGGCAGGTTTCTGGGACATGGTGTTCAGAAAAATAGCTGCGGCCAAGTCAAAAGCCTTGAGTTTGAAGAAACCCAACCAGGATACAAGAAGGCAGAGGGGTCGCAGCAAGAAGAAAAAGTGATCGAGGCATAAATAAACAATAAAGGGAACGAGATTGGCTGGCAAAGCAAAGGAAAAGGCAGAAAAGGGGCAAAACCTGGCACAAAAACACCTTCACAAGGCAGAAGGAAAGTTTACCAAGCGGAGGAAGACTGGAATGTGTCTGTGGGACTCTGCGTAAAAGGAAAGACTGTTTTAAGATGACATTGTGGCAGCAGGTGAGAAGGAGGCACATAGGCATGGTAGAACCTCCCAAAAGCTTCCAACAGAAGCTGGGGACCATTCATCCTGCTTTTCCATGGAGAAAATGCAGCTCTTTCCATTCCCTTTGTAAAGACATCTCTCTTTAGCTTGGATGATGAACTAGAGCAGTGTTTTTCAACCTTTTTTGTGCAAAGGCACACTTTTTTCATGAAAAAAATCACGAGGCACACCACCATTAGAAAATGTTTAAAAAATTTACCTCTGTGCCTATATTGACTATATATAAAGTAATTCTCTTGAATAGGAATCAAACACTCACACCAACCCCCCTCCCCTGCTGGTTCACACCAACCCCCCTCCCCTGCTGGTTCACTCACACCACCCCCCCCCCCCTCCACTGCTGGTTCACTCTACCACCCACCTGTAACTTACTAACCACTCATGCTGTTTCACTCACTCAATTACCCCCCCTCCCCTGCTGGTTCACTCACACCATCGCCCCCCCCCCCTTTGCTGGTTCACTCACACCACCCCCCCCCCCTCCACTGCTGGTTCACTCACACTCCCCCCACCCCTTGTGGTTCACTCACACTCCCCCCCCTTGCTGGTTCACTCATACACACACACACACACCCCTCTGCCCAATCCGCTGCTTCTGCTTTGTACAGAGCAGCGGCTGCACTACACTTACATTGAAAAGTAAAGAGAAACTGTGTCAGGAGCCCTCCGGTCATCGCAGAGCCCGAGGAAGTGATGTCATGGGGGCGGGCTCCTCACAGGCTGTCTTTCCTTTTCAAATTAACTTTATTGCAGCTAAAGTTAATTTGAAAAGGAAAGACAGCCTGTGAGGAGCCCGCCCCCATGACATCACTTCCTCGGGCTCTGCATGATCGGAGGGCTCCTGACACAGTTTCTCTTTACTTTTCAATGTAAGTGTAGTGCAGCCGCTGCTCTGTACAAAGCAGAACCAGCGGCTGCACTGCTATAGGGAATCGCGATCGCGTTCGCGCCGCGGACTTCGGCACAAAAGCCGGTTTTTTGCTCTGGCCGCTCCCGATCTTGCGGCCAGAGCAAAAAAACGGCTTTTCAATGGCCGGTTTTACAACTGTGCTGGCAGCCGGCCTGGCCATGGAAAAACCGGCCAGGCCGGCTGAAAACCGGCCGGTTGGCAACCCTAATTTGTGAGCCGAGGCCACATGTTACGGATGAAATTGGAATTTTTCCCATGGCACACCAGACAATATCTCACGGCACACTAGTGTGCCGCGGCACAGTGGTTGAAAAACGCTGAACTAGAGGGTCCCATTATCGTACTCTGAGAATGCCCTGTATCTTCCTGCGCATTCATGCCAGTAATTCTCTACCTTCCCTCCTTTCTATGACCATTTAATTTCCCAGATGTAGTTTTCCCAAGCATTATGATATGCCTTGTCTATGTCCTGCAGTGCCTGACACTGCCCACCAGCTATGCTGCACTTGCAGCTATAGTAAGGTTCCGATGGTGGATTTCCAGAGGATTCTTCTACTTCAGTTTTTTACTTTTAAATTTATATTTTTTAACTTCAAAGTTTACTGTTCTAGGAACAATGGGATGGAATAGATATGCTATATAGTAAGGTCAGTGCCCTGTGCCCTGCCTCAGATACCTTGGCCAGGGTCCAATACCCAGCCTCAACTCTGCTCTTCAGTGCTTGCCATTTAAGGCTACATGCCTCTGCCAACACTCCTGAAAGGACCAGGGGAAGGGTGGATGTGTTAGTCCACTGCCCACTGGCTATGCTACACTTGCAACTATAATAAGGTTTCAATCGCAGATGGTGGATTCCCAGAGGCTGATCCTCGATCTTCTCCTCTATACACCCTGATGCTAACCGCTTAGCATCAGGGCATTTTATAGGCATTCCAGGGTGTGTCATGGGCGGCGACAGAGGCTAACAAGGTAGCAGCAATACTGTACCACTACCCATCTTTACCCATAGCAGCTAACCAGGCAGTGGTACAATATCGCTGCTACCCGGTTAGCCTCTGCAGCTTCCGGGCATATGCGGTGACCCTGGATATTCAATGCTGGGGCCATGTATGACCCCAGTATTCAATATCCAGGATTAGAGGATGGTGGCAATGGCTAGGCACTGTCCCCGCACCTAGCCATCCTAACTCAATATCTGGCACTTTATTTCCCTAGCATGTCCTGTAGTTGACCCAGTCGATACTGGGATAATTGAAATCACCCATTATTGCTGTGTTATAGCTTTTGTTAGCTTCTCTGATTTTTCTTAGTATTTCATCATCTGTTCATGTTGGCCAGGCGGTCAGTAGTATACCCCCACTGCCATTGCCTTCCCCTTTTTACATGGGATTTCTTTCCATAGAGATTCTACAGTGTATTTTGTTTCCTGCAAAACTTTAATCCTGTGTGACTGAATGCCCTCCCTAACATAGAGCACAACCCCTCCACCAATTTGATCTACCCTATCATTTGATATAGTTTGTACCCAGGTATCACAGTATCCCATTGGTTGTCCTCCTTCCACCAGGTCTCTGAGATGCCAATCATATCTAACCTTTCATTTAGTGCTATATATTCTAGCTCTCCCATCTTATTTTTTAGACTTCTAGCATTTGCTTACTGGTATTTAGAGGTTGTATTTTATTAATATTAATCTGGTTATCAGTTCATAGGGATATTTGGAATCTTTCAATTCTGAAATTAAGGGCTTCTGTGTTACTTTTATCTTTATTGGAACCTCTCTGTCGGAATGCCCTAACTTACCTCTTTTGCTAGTATCCTTCAAGGATCCTTCCGAACCATGCACTCTTGGGAGACTGTCGGCTTTTCCCTATTATCTAGTTTAAAAGCTGCTCTGTCTCCTTTTTAAAGGTTAATGCCAGCAGCCTGGTTCCATCCTGGTTAAGGTGGAGTCCATGCCTTCAGAAAATCCTCTCCCTTCCCTAGCATGTTGCCCAGTTCCTAACAAATCCAAAACCTTCTTCTTTGCACCATCGTCTCATCCGCGCATTGAGACTCCGGAGCTCTGCCTGCCTTTTGGGTCCTGCGCGTGGTACAGGAAGCATTTTGGAGAATCATTTATCATTTAGTTGCTTAATATTCCACCCTTGGGGTTAGCAGCAGAGCAGTTTACAATAATAAAACAAATATTTAAAAAAAAAATAAGAAAAGGGAAAATAAAATTTAAGTAGAGAAGTAATAGGATAGAATAAAAGAAACAAACCATTATAAAATTATAAAATGACTTGTTGAGTACATAGATGTAAGGATGTCCAACCTCCTTAATGCTTCTCCTGTCCTACAACAGCCCTATTCCTCTAGAGCAGGGGTGTCCTGGAGGGCCGCAATCCTGGCAGGTTTTTGGGATAGCCCTAATGAATATGCATATATCTGCCAACCTGACTGGTTTGTGGCCCTCCAGGACTGGATTTGGAGACCCCTGCCTTACACCTCTGTCATTTAAGATTGTGAGTGGGCAAGGTGCAGATGTCCTAGACATCAAAAAGGGTAGATAGCATTTATCACATTCCTCCTCAGTTCTTACCATCACCAAAATGTTGTATATTATTATTAAACCCTCCAGGACAGGGTTGGACACGCCTGCTCTAGTGCAAATGCCACCCTAGAAGTTCTAGATTTCAATGTCCTACCTAAAAGCCTAAATTTGGCCTCCAGAGCCTCCCTCCCACACTTTCCTTTGTTAGTGGTACCAACATGCACCAAGACAGCAGACTCCTCCCAAGCACTATCTAAAGCCTGGTCTAGGTGACACGTGAGGTCCGCTACCTTCACACCATGCAGCATGTTACCAGGTGATCCTCAGGTTCACCAGCCACCCAGCTATCTACATGCCTAATGATCGAATTGCCAACTATAACAGCCACCCTAACCATTCCCTCATGGGCACATGGCCCTGGAGAAGCCTCCTCACTGCGAGAAGGTTTTACATCATCTGGAGAACAGGTCCTAGCTACAGGATCACTTTCTACCACACAAAGGTAATGCTCTCTCCTTTTACGCGACCTCTCTCTTCCATGGCGACTAAGAGGCTGCCAGACTGTAGGTGGGACTTCAGTACTATGTCCCTGTAGATCTTGTCTATAAACCTCTCAGTCTTCCTTATGTCCTTCATTTTAGTCTTCTGAAACTGGACTCATTCCCTGAGGGAAACAGCTCCTTGTCCCTGAAATTGGCACTAGTATGTCAGCTTGTTGAGGGTGCTCTCTGATCACGCTGCATGGTATTACTTTGTGTCCTTTGTTAATTCTTATTCTTCTTTTTAGTCCTGATTGTGGGATAACTTGAAGAGTACATCATTATTTTTTTATTGCCTGTTTTTTATTGCCTTTTGGAATTTCTGCTATGATTTCTCTTATTCAATTAATTCTTGGATGTAAATTAAAATTTCATTTAAAAAATGGAATAAAAGAAGCCTAAAACTTTCCTAATCCTCTGAAAGCCCTCTGCCCTCTGTCATGGGGGCTAACAGTTCTCCCATATGCCTCATTCTGTTGGGCATGGCGGTGGTGTTGGGTTTTTACTCTCTCATTCCTGCCAATTTCAACCTTTCCTACTGCCGCAGTCTCACTTCTTTGCTTCCTTTGATGTCCACTCCATCCGCCGCTTTACTCCACTATTTCTCTGGATTGCTGTCATTTATCAACCAAATGATAAGTCCACCCCTACTTTACTCACCATGGCTTGAACAAGTCGAATCTTCGACTTGTTCAAGCCATGGTATTTTCAATAACATCATATGGATGTGAAAGCTGGACAGTGAAAAAGACAGATAGGAAGAAAATTGATACCTTTGAATTATGGTGCTGGCGGCAAATACTGTGTATACCATGGACTGCCCGAAGAACAAACCAGTCGGTACTAGAGGAGATCAAACCTAAGCTTTCTTTAGAAGCTCAGATGACAAGACTTCGACTTTCATACTTTGGACACATCATGCGAAGAGAGAGATCATTAGAGAAAGACATTATGCTTGGCAAGATAGAAGGTCTACGCAAAAGAGGAAGGCCAGCAATGAGATGGATCAATACAATAACAGCAGCTACGGGTACCAGTCTGTCAACAATGAGCCGCCTGGCTGAAGACCGAACACAATTTAGGATAGCTATCCAGAGGGTCACCATGAGTCGACTCCGACTCGACGGCACTTAACAAGAACAACACTTTGCTCACTGACTTTGACTCATGGCTTTCCCTCTTTATGGATGCATCTTCCCTCTCACTTATCCTTGGAGATTTTAACGTTCATGTTGATAACTCCTCTGACCCTCATGCCTTAAAGCTTCTTTCCTTTACCACCTCATTCAATCTCCAGCTATGCTGTACAGCCTGTACTCATCAGCTACGCTACTGCCATCTTGTCTTCTTCTCTAACTACTTGCCCTCAAACTTTAGCACCTCAGTTCTTCCCTTATCTGACCATCACCTGCTAAGTTTCACTCTTCATCACCCCCCACCTCACTGTCGCCCATTCTCTTCCAACATCTTTAAGAATCTTCATGTTATTGACCCATCACATCTCTTCCCTCTACTATATCATCGAAGTTTGTTGATGAGGCCATACTGTATCTTCCTATAACACTGTATTGTACACTGTTCTGGATGCTCTTACTCCTCCCACTTCACATCCTCTGAAATGTATCGTACCTCCACCCTATCTGTCTTCTAAAACCTGCTACCTATGTTCTTGTGCCTGCTCAGCTGAGTGCCTTTGGCTCAAACCCTTGCAGACTTCCTACATTTCAAATTCATACTAAGTTCTTTCCAATCTGCCATGGCACTTGCCAAGCAAGAGTACTATGTCCATCAGACTAACTCTCTTGCCTCTGACCTGCGCCATCTCTTTACAACTGTCAACTCTCTCCTTAAAGTGCCTCCATCTCCAACCCCTCCTTTCCTTTCTGCCAGACCTTGGCTGACTACTTCCATGACAAAGCACACAAGAAATCCCCCCTTTCCTTCTTTACTCTCTAATTCTTCCCTCAACCTCTGTCACCCTTTCCTCCTTTTCTAAGATCACTGAGGAAGAAACCACACATCTTCTCTCTTCCTATAAACTTACTACCTGCTCCTCTAATCCCATTCCCACCCATCTACTAAACTCTATCTCCTCGACTGTTGTCTCAGCCATCTGTCATATCCTCAATCTATTGCTTTCTACTGCAACTGTTCCTGCAGCCTTCAAGCATGCTGTGGTTACACCTCTCCTCAAGAAACCATTCCTTGATTCTACCTGTCCTTCTCATCATCAACCCATCTCTCTCCTCCCCTTTATTTCTAAACTACTTGAACATGCAGTTTACTAACACTGTCTTGACTTTCTCTCCTCTCAGTTCTTTCTGGATCCACTGCAATCTGGCTTTCGCGTTCTATGTTCTACTGCAACCTCCGCTTCGCTGATCTTCCTCTGAATCATCTCTCTCCACTTCAATTTGTTCAAACTTCAACTGAATAGCTAATCTTCCAACAGTGTCACTATGCACAAGTCACCCCTCTTTTCAAGTTACTTCATTGGCTCCCTATCTGTTTCCATATCCAGTTCAAACTTCTACTACTGACCTATAAGTGGTTTCATTTGGCTGCTCCTCACTCCTTTTCTCTCTTATCTCTCCCTACAACCCTTCCTTGGGAATGCTGCTCTTTGGCCGATCCCTTCTATCTGTGCCCTTCTCTTCCACTGCCAACTCTAGACTTCAATCTTTCTACCTTGCTGTTCCTTATACCTGGATCAAACTACCTGAGTCAGTATGTCAGGCTCCATCTGTGGCCCTATTCAAATCCTGACTAAAAACTCACTTCTTTGAGACTGCTTTTGGATCCTGATCTTCCTAGAATCTTGTTCACCTCCCCACTTGTTGTGTTGTCTGTCTTGACTAGATTGTAAGCTCTCATGAGCAGGGACTGTCTCTTACATGTCTCTGTTCAGCGCTGTGTATGCTTTGTAGTGCTATACAAATGATAAGTACTAGTAGTAGTAGTAAATGCTTGTCTGTCCTTATTTTCATTGGGTGTGTTGTGCTGTGACATCATCAGCCATGGGATTTGCAGAAGTCAGACAGGGATCGGTTTCTCTGGTGACCTGTCAAGCATTCAAAGGATTGGCTCAATTGCCTTGTACAGGCTGTTACTGACTGCTCCTTGACCTTCTTTCCCTCCTAGATTGGCTCCAGTGTGTCTGGGCACATGCCATGCATGACAAAAACGGAGTACATTAATGGCAATTCATGAAAATTTTCAAAGTCATTTAGTTGATGCCAAGATGAACTGAAAATCATGATTTTCCCATTCGTACAAAAACGAATGCACATTTCTAATGACTCTAGTAAATACTGCTCATGTCCTTCCATAGTAGAAGGTCCAGGAAGTGGCCTATGCATCCCTTGAAAGCCTCTTTCAGATGCTTTGATATACCTTTAGCAATAGTGGGGTGCTGTTATGAGAAGTTTCTGACCACTGCAGCCAAGCTGTGTTGGTCAGAACCTCTGTACACAGAGAGTTGACTGGAAGGGACATTACTAGAGCAGTAGCTTGCCAGTGCAGCATTTCAGGCTCAAGGAGTGCAGACAACCTAACTTCATGCCTATAATAAACCACTGGTGATTGTGACCGAGGTCTCCCCCCCTGCATGCATCACTGTTGGGGCATGAGGTACACATTGCTGCAATGGGTGACATCATGTGCACACAATGAACCTAGGTGGAGGGGAGGTAGAAACAAGAAGTAGCAGAGCACAAAGGGAAAGGTAGGACACATGTAGGAATGTGTGCTTCAGATATCTACTGTTTTCCTGGGAGGCTCTTGTGTCAAGTTCACCAGTTCCTTTCACTGTCTCCTCATCTATTGTTTGAAGCACCTGTTGCTTTTGTAATTCACTTATATATTACAGTATTGCTATGTGTTGCTCATACTGTCTTGATCAAAAGAAGGTTTTAACCTTTGAAAACTAGTCCAAGAATATATTAAGTTAGTCCAATAAAAAGGTATCACTTCATTTTCCTTTTCTGATTCTCCTTTTATTTAACTACCATTAAAATAGACTCACACTATTGCTGCTGTAAGTCAGTGAGGGGCTGAGGCTGGCCATCTGGTCCTCTCTCCATGTCCTTATGCTTAGTCCTCCTTTTTACTTCTCTCCCCTTGTGTTTCAGGTCCTCTGCATCTCTGTTTCAGTGGTAGATGGCATTCATGCACTGATAGATAATCAGCTAGAGTTTTTGTTTATGATAGGCACTCACATGGACACCTCTATAGCGCAGTAGCACTATCTGATACTTGAGAACCTCCTGCAATATGAGTTCCACTTCATCCTGGCAGAGGTTATCTATTCTGGTGAACAGCTTTCCTTTGGGTGCCATGATTTGGTGAGAGACAGCACTAATCTCAACCGGGCCAATATTTACTGTAACTGGGGTTTATCTAGTTAGCAGGATCTGCTAACCAGATAAACTCGCTGAGAGGAGTATTCAGTGACACTAACCGGACAGTGCTGCTGAATATCCTCTCTGACCACCATGGCACTGTCTGGCAGTGCCTGGGCGGTCTGTGGGCAGGTGAGGGCGGTCGCAGTACTATTTGGGTTAGTGGCAATTTCAATGGCTGTCCTGTTAATGACTGTCCTAACTTTATGCAGATTTGCTATCCACTTAGCAGTTAATATTGCTACTAACTAGATAGCCAAAAAAAAAGTTGAACTAACTTTAGCTGGTTTAGCTATCCGGCCAGTGACTGAATATCGCTGCTGACCGGATAGCTAACATGCTACCTAGGCAAACCAGATATTCAATGCTGGTGATCAAATATGCTCCCAGCATTGAAAATTCGGATTTAATTTAAAGTGGCTATGGCCAGCCACTTTACTTGCGCTGGTCGCAGCTGTTGAATATGCCTCCACCTAAAAAAATTAAAAAATAGACATACAATAAGTAAACATGAATTCATGTTTCAGATGAATTGCACAATTCATGCCCACTCAATTCATTCCCAAACTCAGTTGCAGCACTGTAACTTTACCACAATGTTTTGGACTTAAGATGGAGAGTCATCGAGCAGGCAACACTGGACTGGCATAGGGGCAGAGAGAAATTGCATAATTATTGGGGACACTGGATTTTTAAGCTAAATACTATGGCTCCATGTTGATCTAATATTAAAATTTCTTGGCTTTTGCTGTTTTAACATTGATTGTGATTGTTGATTTCAATCATAAAAACATAAGATATATCATACTGGGTCAGACCAAAGGTCCATTGAGCCCAGAATCTCCCGTTTCCAACAGTGACCAATCCTGGTCACAAGTAGTTGCTGGGTTCTCAAAAGGTAGACAGATCCCATGCTGCTTATCCCAGGAATAAGTAGTGGATTTTCCCAGTCCACCTCAATAATAGTTTATGGACTTTTCCTCCAGAAACTTCTCCAAACTTCTTTTAAACCCAGCTACACTAACAGCTTTTATTACATCTTCTGGCAACAAATTCCAGAGTTTGATTACAAGTCGAGTAAAAAAATATTTTCTCCAATTAGTCTTAAATATGCTACATTGTAGTTTCATTGCATGTCCTCTAGTCTTTCTTCTTTTTGAAGGAGTAAACAACCGTTCTACATATATCCATTCCACTCGTAACATTATTTTACAGACATCTATCATATCTCCCCTCGGCTATCTTTTTTCCACGCCTTCCCTTGTAGGGGTATCCTTCCATTTTCTTTATCATTTTGGTCGCTCTTCTCTGTATCTTTTCTAATCCTGCTATATCTTTTTTTAGATATGCCAAACAGAACTTCAAACAGTATTCAAGGTGCGGTCACACCATTGAGCGATACAGAGGCATTATAATACAATAGGGCCCAATATTCAAAAGGATTAATGCGGTAGCAGACCTGCTAACTGTGTTAATCCCCTTGGCTGGGATATTCACCAGCACTACCACAGTTAGTGCTGCTGAATATCTGCAGGTGCGTGACTGCACATCCCAATGCTAACTGGTTAGCATGGAGGCAGAGGGTGGCACCTGGCTATAATTGTACAGCAGTGATACTGCCGGTTACTGCAATGCAGAAGAAATCAAGCGCAGTAAAGGCTGGCCTTACTTTCTCTGCTGAAGCTCAATATCACCACTGCCCGGTTAGCTTCATGGCAATCCAGACAACCCAGATATTCAATGCAGGGGCCCGGATATGGCCCCAGCATTGAATATCTTGATCTAAAGTTCAGCGACAGCGACTGGCCACTTTAGCAGTGCTAGCTGCCACCGCTAAATATCGGGCTCCTTGGTTTTATTCTCTATTCCTTTCCTTATGATTCCTAGCATTCTATTTGCTTTCTTGGCTGCCACTGCACACTGAGCAGAGGGCTTCAATGTATTATCCTTGATGACACCTAGATCCTTTTCCTAGGTGGTGATTGCTAATGTGGAACTTTGCATTATGTAACTATAATTTGGGTTGTTCCACTTGTCTACATTAAATTTCATCTGCCATTTGGACACCCGGTCTATCAATTTCTCAAGGGCCTCTTGCAATTTTTCACAATCCTCTTGAAATTTGAATACTTTGAATAATTTTGTGTCATCTGCAAATATGATCACCTCAATTGTTCCCATTTACAGGTCATTTATGAATATGTTAAAAAGCAGCAGGCCCATAACAGATCCATGCATTATTCTATTGAGAAAACTGGCCCTTTAGCCATACCCTCTGTTTTCTATCTTTTAATAAGTTCTCAGTCCACAATAGTATACAGCCTTCTATCCCATGACATTTTAATATCCCCAAGAGTCTCTCACGAAGGACCTCGTCAAAGGCTTTCTGAAAATCCAGATACATTATGAGGCCAATTCTATTCTAGCTGTCCAGCCCCTTGTGTGGCCGGGCAGAATCGGGGAGTGCAGCGGTACCACCCGATTCTGATCCCGTGGGGGCTAGACATGCCCACAGGATCAGAATCAGGTCTACCCGCCTGGACATGTAGGCTGGCCCCGATTTTGATCGGTCACATGCCCAGCCACATACCCAGCTAACTCGGCCAGGCTCCTGAAAGGAACCGCAGTGTCATGGCATCCCGTCAACATGGCATCGCGATCTCCAGCCCAAAAAAGACACCTCTTTCCCCCATATCCTGGGCCCCAATCTGGCATTCCAAGGCCTGGGTCGGGCTGTGGGGAGCCCCCTGCATCCCTTCACCTGCTCCTCTGAGTCCCGTGCCATGATCCCCTGCCAACCAGCGGGACTTATTCCACCTTTGAGGTAGAATAAGTCCCCCGTCCACATTGAAGGCCCCAGACGTACAGGGCCAACCTTGGAATCGGCCCTGTAAGTCCAGGGTCACGGCCCGCCCATGCCCCACCCTCACTCCACCTCTAGACCACCCCCTCATGCCCTCGTCTAAGGCTCCCCATACAACAGTGCTGTTCGTATGGGGAGTCTTTGGGCAGGGAGTGGCAGGGAGACAAACAGCAGGGATGTATGTCTTGCCTGGACGTACATCCCCGCTGTTCGTGGCACAGAATGTCCCCCCCATATATCTACTGATTTACCTTTACCTATCTGTTTATTCACACCTTCAAAAAAATATAGCAATTAGTGAGACAGGACTTTCCTTGGCTACTTCCATGTTGGCCTTGTCCCATTAAACCATGATTCTCTATTTGTTCAGCAGTTTTGTTCATTATAATGGTATCTAAGAATTTTGCATGACACTGATGTCAGGCTCACCCAACTGTAGTTTCCTGGATCATCCCTGGAACCCTTTTAAAAAACTGGCATTATGTTGGCCACTCTCCAATGTTCAGATACTTCATACAATTTTAATGATAGTTCACAAATTTCTAATAGTAGATCTACACTTTCATTATTGAGTTCTTTCAGCACCCTGGGATGTACACTATCTGCTCCAGGTGATTTTCTACTCTTTATAAAATTGCTATATTACATCTTCCCAGTTTATTGAGATTTATTTCAATTCTTCCGAGACATCACCTTTTAAGTATCATTTCTGGCATAAGTAAGTTTCCCACATCTACTCCTGCTGGAATTCTGCACACAATAATTAAATATATTGCACTGTTTTGTGATTTTTTTCTATTGTATTTTAAATTAAGTATCATACAAAAACAATGGGGGTGGGGGTGGGGGGGGGGTGGGGGGGGGGGTATTCAGCAGCAGTGGCTATCGCTTCTACAGTTGTAAAGGGTCCGCTTCTTGTTGGTCACTCCAGGACAGGGAAGTCCCGAACCCTCATCTGCGGTGTGCTGCTCCGGCTGGCTGGAATCCAGGGGAATAAAACTCACAGACCACACAGAAGGAAAAGTATGCAAGTTTATTCCAAAGGGTGGAGGGATTGTCCGTATTTTATACATTACCAGAAACATATTCATACGTCATCCACCCATCTTCTGGGGCCCACTATAGCTTATCAGTAACTATGCAAATACAAGTCATCTCTGAGTAGAACAATCAGTTTAGCTTAGCACAGCACATTCCTTTTCCATACCCACACCAGAATGTACAAAGGGCACATATATAGGATTCTGATTTTCCTTGTGCAGGCCTCCTGTATATGCACTTAAACTAAACATTATTATTTCCTAACAATCCCCCCTTTGGGCCTGCATAGGCCCACTATAAGAACAGCCTAACAATTTACTACAAAATAACTAAACAGACATTATTAATGGAACATCTGTATGCGGCAGCTCAAGTACATCAGCCACCATAAAAGCAGGAGTATAGGAATACATAAAAGTGGTAGAGCTTTATAGGGCCTTTCAACAACAGCCAAGAACAAATGAAAATATACAGCAAAAAAGAACAAGAATTATAAAACCGTTCAATAGGGCAATAAGCAGCCCTTTGAGACCACCCCAAAGAAAGATACATCAGAGAGTAATCATGAGAAACTTCCCTGTAGTTAAAGAACAGTATAGAGCAATATTAGACAGGCTAAAAGCAGAAACAATAAAACAATCTGTAGCATTAAAACTAGAGACAGTTTACAATGGGCAAGGGACCTAGTCATATCCCAAAGAGAGGCGAGTAACACCAATGTTATACAAAAAAGTAGAAAAAGAAACATGGGGCTGGGTGCAGTTTAAATTATCCAGTACAGTAAACTTCTGCATTTCACACAGATTAGAAGATACAGTAATAAGACATGTTGAGAGAAAAGCTCCAGTTTGTAGCAATCTGCGCACACAAAAGGTAAGGCAGTCTGGGCAAGTAGTATTGCCGTATTAACAGTTCCCAAAATGGGCTGAAGGAGGCACCACATGAGTGGTAGGAGGAGTCAACACAGTCTTGTGCGTGATGGTCAGGAGGCTGGAACCGAAGATGTCAGTGGAGACGATACACGCTTGATTCTTGACGCATGGATCCACGAAGGGGAGGAGTCACACAGGATGGCTGTCCATGTGATGGCGATCACTGTAGTTTGGAGGTCCGTAGAGTGGGTCTAAGGTACCGTGCTTGTGAGATGCTCCAACCTGTCACCAACCTTGAAGGGATATGTTGGTTCGGTACCTCTAGGCCGAAAGCTGCTTTTCTTCAGGAGTCTTCTCCTCTCCTCTCCCGTTGCTAGGGCCTTGGCTGCCCCGGCGTCAGCTACTTCTCATCCTGGTCCTGAAGCCTGATCTGTATATGGAGAATGTTTCCAGCGAGGGCAATGGCTTCAGGATCTTTTAGCCGCCACCCTTCACTGTAATCGGTGTTATCAGAAGAACTTGGAACGGTCCCATACTGGAAAAGGGGCTTGTACTGTGTGCTGGTGGTATGTCTTTACCAAAATCCAGTCTCCGGATTGAAAGAAAAGAGCTGAGTCATCTAGCAGAAAGGACTGGACCTGCTGAGCATACCTGTGGAAGGAAGAGAGTTGCCTCTGCTGCTAGGAAATACAAGAGATCAAATGTGAGGCTCAGGAGTATAAAAAATAAGCAGTCTTCTATATAACAGTTCAGAGGGAGAAAAAGTTCAGTCTACTCCCTTAGGGCAATTTTTTTTTTTTTTTGAACAGAGTCAAAGGCAAGACAGTTTAATTTCTCAATTTAGCTAATACATTTTGACAAGATGCCCACACTTCCCCAAATTTTTCACAATTTTAGAATTTTACCAATTTGTAAAAATTTGTGTAGGTAACTTTCCTCCTTTACCTTCATGTGTCGGGCCAGGACACATGGAGGCAAAAAGGGATAAAAGCATCTGAAAAGCACCACATGGCCAGTGTGGATCTCCCCAAAGCTCATTAGGATGAAAAGTGCACTCAGCCTATCTCCAAGTGTCTATTTCCAATTATTGGATATATCTCTGAGCTAGATGACTTTCAAAATTGGAGTTAATGTGGATGGCATAATCAAATATTGTAGAGTATTCATTGTCAGTTTTCTTTCTAGATGGATACATCGGATACATCATTTCACATTTCAATTTACCCTCACCATTTTATAATGTTAATCTGAGTTCTCCTTTCCAACATGAATATTCCATCACACTCCTCTCAACACCACTTTTTTTTCACTTACATCATTCCATCAAACTACATGCATAGGTCCTTCTGTCCTTTTTATACCATACTAGTGTATCCTTATTTGGCAAGGCTGCTAAGAACAATTGTTAGAAACTTAGTATTTTTGTAAACAAAAGGTATATATAAAATATAAATGTAGATCCTTTTCAATAAGCATAACAATATGAGTAACAGTGCTCATTCTAATTAGCAACTGCCTAAACAAAATATAGGTAAAGTTCTTACAATATAGACTAGTGCTTCACGGCATTTTATAACATCAATCCCAATAGGAAGGAGTATGGCTTCTAACAGAACAGCCACATAATCTCTCAGGTGTGACTAAAGTCTATCTTATACCCGGTTCCCAGTGAGAGTGCTGTGGAAACTTAAAAATATTTGAGGACCGATCTTATAATTGCAGTGCCCACAAGGATCTGTGCAAGTTACTCAGTAATCATGGTGTTTAAGAGATCATTTTGAGGTGAGAGGCCTAAGAAGGTACAAGGCATTGGTGGTTGGGCCTCATGGCGATACGTCTTCAGGTTCTTCTTGGACTGCAAGGCATTTGTGGCTGGGCCTCATGACGATCCTCGGGTTCTTCTCGGCCTATTCCCCCCTGCCTATTCATGTCTCTTCAGAGGCATAAATATGCAAGGTTCATATTCTTCAGGCCTTGTGGGTCCTCGAGGAGTCTTAGAGCAGTTAGAATTCCGGTGGCCCAGATCATCACACTCAGAGCAGCACGTTTATTGCCTTTCCCAAGGCTGTAGCCTCACCTTCTGTCTCTCTCTCTCACTTTTATTATTATTATTATTTTTTTAAACCTCTCCTAGATTGTTGCTAACAAGTGAAATTGAGTTTATCCAATCATCTCAAGTTAATATTATTGTTTTATTTATCTACTAACTTTACAAATATTCTCATATTTCCTGGTAACTAAGCTCCATCTTTCCACTAAATGTGATCTATGTGCTTGGGAACAAAGCAATTGCAGATCAGCCTCTTTCCAAAATTCTATAATTTCTATGTGTACTGAACCTCTACATAATGTACTGCTACAACAAGTATTTTGGTAACATAAAGTGCAAGTGTGTAAACTAAAGAAAACTTGTATGTCATAGTGCTACAATATACTGTATTCCTAAAACTGAAATGTTAAAAACTTTTTCTCTCTGGACCCCAACACATAAAATTCAAATACAGGAAAACAGATGAATTTATCCTAAAATCCAATATTGTAATAAGTCAAATTAGAAAGATCAATATAGCCAGCACCCATGGTGCTACTGTCCTGTTCGTCAGTCATCAGCACCGAGCTTAACAATGCAAAATAATTAACTTAAAATCTTACAGTTCAGGAAACAGACATTCAAATAACATGAAACTGCAAAGAGGTGAATTCAAAATCATGCTTTGTCACATTTAAATTAAAACCTTATACATAATACTTGAGACTGGTATCAAACTGATCTGAAACAATGAAATTATGTTAAAGCAATCTACTTAGAGTAACAGTTCAACCTTGATGTTATCTCAAACACAAATAGCAAAGTAAACAGCAGGTCTGTCTTGAGTCCAAATTCCTTCAGGCAAATGCAGATAGCTGAACAAGAGAGAGAAGAGTCCTAAATACTAAGAGTTTAAAAAGAAAAAGTTGTTTGAGAATTGTCACTAATTGTGATTGCTATTAAATTCCTATAGTTACAACTCTATGTGTTGTTATAATATATGAACAATAATTATGACCTCTGAGGTGCTTGCCACAAAATATAAAAATCATTGTTTTTTAAACTCTTTAAGTTTACTCAATAGCATACACAAACAAAGACCAGACACATAACATAACCTTCTTATTCACTCAGGATTCAAATCATTTTTTCAAGTTGCAGTCTTTTAATTACTGGCTCAGGATGCCCCATTGTCCTGACAGGGTTCCCAACCCCTACTTTGAAGGTTAAAGAAAAACAGAACAGTTTCCACCAGACCTTTCTGACAGAATTACAGCCCTTTTACACCCAGCCAAACGGATATCAGCTCTCTTAGTTTAGGCAAAGGTAACTCCACAATACCCTTTATTCTCTCTGGATTTATTTTTTAGTTTCACTTTCCTTCACTTATAATGTGGCAGTCACCTCAAGATGAAAGGCATTCAGCCCCTGGCTAGTAAATATGGCCATGCTACAAAATGCATTGACAAACGGCCAGAGAAGGGCTGTGCTATAATCCAAAATCATTTGTGCCTTCTGTAGCCCACGGGAGGGGCTGCCCCCTTTCCCTCTCTCTTCTTTGTTCTCTTTGTTAAGTTTCTGGTTTCGTTTCTGATGTTGTAGGGGGAAGGGATAGCCCCAACCTAATTTTTTTCCCAGGACACCCTGAAACCTTTCTTACCCAAGAAATGCATCAGATTGTGAATGGCTTCTATCACAACAACTGGTTTCTTCTCCTGCCCTGAACTTGGAAGATCATCTACATAGTGCCTAGGGAGCAGGCTCAAACATATACCTCAAATCTACAATACTGAACCATTTGTGTTCATGCAAAATTTAGCTAAATATTTTTAACCAAAAGCATAAATATACAAATCAAGGGGTTTCTTTTGAAATAAGGTTTTCAAAGGAAAGTATCCGTTGCTAGGTCTGGACAATCTTATTCAGATTCCTTAAATCCTGCACCAACCAGCAAATAAAAGAAAAACAATATTTACTGTAAACAAAACATATATATATTTTTTTTAGCTTGTTGGGAAGGACACTAAGGAGTAACTTATTTGGGAAACTTCTGTTTCAGTTCTTATTTAAACAAGAGACAAATCAAAGCTTACAAGTGCTTTCTTAAGAAACTTCGCCCTGCATAATGAACTAGACCCTCGGGGTATTTGGAGCCCACCCCACTCCCCGGATTTCTCCACTATTTACATTATACATCTCACTCACACACAATCAGTCTCAGTTCCCAATAGAATGTACAAACCACCAAGGTAGAAACCAAAGTCCCACTTTTCCTTACCTCGGTCTGTGCACAGAATTTACTTGGTTGCTGCAGTGCCTGCTTTTAATTCACTGTCTATCACACTCCGATTCACAATACCTCTAGTCACCCAGGACCATTACCAGCCAGTAAAGAGACCTCTCCGCAGAGAATGAGGTGAGACTGTTGAAATCAACAGGACGCGTCTTCGCACCTCCACTCAGCAGGAGTCACTCCACTGTGGGAAAATCCCGGCGAGTCCCAGCTGTTATTTACACTTTTACCTGTGGCCAATTCACCTTTAGCCAACCTGGCCAATGAGACTCGGAGAGGGATATTGTGAAGCAGATTAAGAGCTCTTTTAGTATTTCATCATTCAGTACATTGCTATAGCAATGGGTGTCTAAATACAGACACACCCTATTACATATTTCAGTGACAGTCATACCGTTGTTGAGTACAAGAGTAAAAGTATTTTTTTTCTATTTAGCTTGTCGTCTTACAATATGGCAATAAATAGACACTCTGCAAATAAATAATAATTTACATTGTAACTTCAGGTTTCTGTTGTCTGCCTGTCCGTAGCCTTTGAACAACAAAGAACAGGAAGGGAGGGGGAGGGAAGAGCGGAGCATTGGAAGAATAAACAAACACCACTTGTCACTTGCATTCCAAGGACTCTGAGTCATCAGTTTTACCTTCGCTAGAGACCGGGGGGGGGGGGGGTGTCGTATAGGCACAGAGATAAACTAAGCACAGTAAACATGCTAACAGACTTTTTCAGCAGAATTAGCAAATGTCCTGTAACCCACACTGACAATTTATGTAGGATGGCTTTTTTTTTTTTAGCTGCAGTTTTAAACTTTATCACAACATGTAGCTGCACACGCACGCCCGCGGATTCTGAAGTGGTCCCCTTACCTTGGGACCCCCCCCCCATCCACTAATGAATTCACAACAAACACACGTCTGGCCACTTGCTTTCTGCACAGTATCTATCACGAGTGCTATATTGCTTCAAAATATGGTAGGGGCGTCTAGCCAGACTCAAAAAAGACACACAAGCACACAGCCCTCACAGCAGCCGCAGATGAGAAAGAAAAGAAATTTAGCTTTCCCACCGTTTCCCACCCAGGGAACAGGAAAGTCTTAATTACCATTTAACCATGCTTAATTACCATTTAAACATGCTACCAAAGCAATAGGGACACTCCCAACCAAAGGGAGAATACCAGTTCTAATTTAAACCGTGCTACCAAAGCACAGGGATCCCTGGCCAACGGGAGTATCGACACTTCTGACACCAAATGTAAAGGGTCCGCTTCTTGTTGGTCACTCCAGGCCAGGGAAGTCCCAAACCCTCATCTGCGGTGTGCTGCTCCGGCTGGCTGGAATCCAGGGGAATAAAACTCACAGACCACACAGAAGGAAAAGTATGCAAGTTTATTCCAAAGGGTGGAGGGATTGTCTGTATTTTATACATTACCAGAAACATATTCATACGTCATCCACCCATCTTCTGGGGCCCACTATAGCTTATCAGTAACTATGCAAATACAAGTCACCTCTGAGTAGAACAATCAGTTTAGCTTAGCACAGCACATTCCTTTTCCATACCCACACCAGAATGTACAAAGGGCACATATATAGGATTCTGATTTTCCTTGTGCAGGCCTCCTGTATATGCACTTAAACTAAACATTATTATTTCCTAACAAGTATCATACAAAAACAATGGGGGTGGGGGTGGGGGTGGAGAGGTATTCAGCAGCGGTGGCTATCGCTTCTACAGTACATAGCTGTTGCCGCTGAACCCAGATGTTCAATGCCGGGGCCATATCCACTGCCTGGTTAGCTTCCACGGGTAAAGATAGGCCAACTTTGCCACTCCTTTTCCCCACGGGTCGCTATCAGGGCAGTGGTTCAATATCACTGCTGCCCGGTTAGTGGCAAGTGCCACCTCTGCTCCACCCTGGAATGGCCACAACACGACCCGATGCTACGCAGTTGGCATTGGGATGTGTAGCAGTGTTACTCAGGGATAGTCAGTGGCACTAACTGTGTTGGTGCCACTGAATATCCCTCTAAGCAGTACATACATGGTTTACAGGTTTGTAATATACAAAAAATGCCCTTAGAAAAAAGACTTATAAAGTCAATTGTTATTATCAAGGAAAATGTTTAAACAACTCAATAATAATAAAAGGCAAATGTAACCTCAGGATGGCTTAAACCCTACATGTAGTGAAATCCATCACTATACGGAATAGCTGACGCTCACATCACTGGTCACAGGCCTTCTTAAAATTTTTAACTTTTTAATTTCAAATTATAATTCATTTGCCCTATTATATCCACTAGTTTGCTTACAGAGGTTTTTGAGAGTATTGAGAATCCTAAAAAGTACTTTTGTGGATATAATAGGGCAAATGAATTATAATTTGAAATTAAAAAGTTAAAAATTTTAAGAAGGCCTGTGACCAGTGATGTGAGCGTCAGCTATTCCCTATAGTAATGAATTTCACTACATGTAAGGTTTGCAGATGTTTCTTTTAGATTTTTCTTAACCATTTTCCTCATTTTATTATAATCTCTTCTTTGAAAGTCAAATGCAAGTGTAGTGGATTTTCTTGCTATCTTCCTTCCATTCATTAAATAATATGTGATCATGTTACGATCACTATTACCAAATGCCCCCAACATTTGGAGTGGAGGAGTGGCCTAGTGGTTGGGGCAAGGTACTTCAGACTGGAAGGTTGAGGGTTCAAATCCCATTAGAAGACAGCAACCTTGGGTTGGAAGGACTGGAGTTTCTAGTCCCACAGGTGCTTCTTGTGGTCTTGGGCAAGCCACTTAACCCTCCATAGCCCATGTTCCCTGTAAAATAGTTATCTCCAAGTTATAATGCCCTGTTCAATGTAATTTCAGTTTGTTCAATATAAACCGCACTGATGCAGAATAGCACAGTATATAAGAGAATGTAAATAAATAAATAAAATAAAACATCATTACCTCTCACACCACATCCTGTGTTCCACTAAGGACTAAATCAAAAATGGCTTCAGAGAAACACAGAAACATGTTGCAGGAGAAAGATCACATGGCCTATCTTGTTTGCCCTTCCATATCAAATACTGAAGTCCCTTCTTTGCTTCTAGAGATCTTCTGTGTTTCTCCCATGCTTTTTTGAATTCAAATACTGTCCTAGTCTCTACTATCTCCACTGGGAGACTATTCTCTTTCTGTAAAGAAATATTTCCGCATATTACTCCTGAGTCTATCCTCTTTCACCCTCATCCTATGTCCCCTTGTAGCAGAGCTTGCTTTCAATCGAAAGAGGCTCTCCACTTGTGCATTTATGCCACGGAGGCATTTAAATGTCTCTATCATATCTCCTCTAGCCTGCCTTTACTCTAACATATACATATTAAGATCTTTAAGTCTATCCCCATATGCTTTATAAGGAAGACTACTAATCATTTTCGTAACCACCCTCTGCACTGACTCCATCCTATTTATGTCCTTTTGAAGGTGTGGGCTCCAGAATTGCACACAATACTCCAAATGAGATCGCACCAGAGACTTATACAATAAGGCTATGAGTTCATAATTGCTATAGTTTTCCCAAAACTTACCTTTTTGGACCTCATTCCATTGTGGATGTCCCAGCCTGCTGTGCGCCCGGTCGAAACGGACACACAGAAGTAGACGGGATTCTGATCCCGCAGGGCATGACTAACTATTTGTGGCTCAGAATGACCTCTTTTATGTATTGCCACAATGTTGGCTAGAGACATGGAGAAAGGAAGTGATTTCCCCTCTAGCACCTTGTTAAAAATTCACACTAGAGGGTCAGGTGATGTGCTGGGGGAGATAGGGCATGCTGTGAGATCTCTCACGGATCGTTTTCCTCTTTAAAGGCTACTTTATGGCAATACCCCAAAAATCTAGGAACAGAGGAGAGAGCCAATATTAATCACCCAACACATAAAACCGGACTGAGCAAAACTTTAATACCGATGAAAACTGCCAAAAAAGAGCGAGAAAGAAACCCCGTGGGGGCAGCTAAGATGGCTGAGACACCAGCATCGCCGGCCTCTCTGAGGAGGTAACAGCGGCCGTGGTCGGGGCTTGGGATCCAGGCTGGATGATCTAAATGGTAAGCTGGATACTTTGACGCATACCATCACAGCATTCGGGACCAGACTGCACTAAGCGGAGCAAAGAATCTCTCAAAAGGAAGACACATAGTAAGAGATGGTGATAGAGCTAAAACGTCTCGCAGTGATAATAGATCAACAAGCAGCCAAAATAGATGATTTGGAGAACCGTGGCAAGCGGAATAAATTGAGATTTGCAGACGTGCCAGAGTCCGTGAGGGATTCGGAGCTCTGGGCTTTTTAGAAACCCTCCTGCAAACTACACTAGGTATTGGAGGACCCGGAGGTGCTGTTATCACTGAGTGCATTAAGTTGGCCTAATCAGAGCACAGGAGCAAAGGCCGCAGCTGGTGCTGGTGCGCTTTCTTAACTCTGCCCAAAAAGAGGATGCTCTGCGGGCGGCACGAGCTAAGGGTATATTGCATCATGCTGGTACTGGGATTTGAATCTTTCAGGACTACTCCCCAATGCTCAGCCAAAAAAGAAGAGCATATGCGGGGATCTGCCAGTAGTTAACAGAAGCGAAAATCTAATTTCTGGTCCTATATCCTGCCCATCTGCGCATTATTGCAAATGGCGTGACTAAAGTGTTTGACTCAGCAGAACAGGCCCATTCTTATGTGGACTCGCTAGTAGGAGCCCAGTCGAGCACTAAAGAAGGATGAAAACATGAGCCAAGACAAGGTAACGATAGGGGACTAAAAAGCCTAGGAACTAAGGACTACCAATAGACTGATCCTTCATATCCCCGATGATACAATGTGGAAAGATGGATGAACTGTGGAAAGGAGAACACGGAGGAGTCCCCACAACTAGGCAAATTAACTTCCTCCCAACCTTTTCTAATCCCTTTATCCACTGCTCCCTTTCCCTTTTTCTGTTTACTCATTTTGGAAATGGACTGGACTGAACACTAAGGTATTTCCAAGGCTCAAATATTGTAAGTGTAAGAATTCAAGAGAGCCCTAGGGTATTAAGAAGTAATAATCAAGGGAGAGAAATGCTGTTGATGTTAGTATAAAGAATGTTTAATGTCTTTAAGTAAATTGTTGTATAATAATAATTATTGGGGGGGGGAGAAGGAGGGGAACATGGATAGAGATAAAGCTAAGGGAGGAAGGGAGGAGGGAGGGAAGAATACGCAGGGTGGGGGTGGAGAGGGGAGGAGCATAAGGAAGGATTGAAGAAGGAAGGCCATTGTTTGTAGCCAACGGTGGAGGGTTGGCAAGGGAATAATCGAAAGATGTTAAGGGAGGCGAGGGGAGGAAGCAAGGAGAAGGGGGGAGGGGGTGTGGGAGTGCCCCATGATAATGTTAGAGGGACACAGATTATCTAAAAAGGCCTGTCAGTACATACATGGAAGCACTCCCAGGACTCTACTAAATAGAAAGGGCGAGCCAACGACTGATAGAACCCCTGAGTGGATAGGGCAGAAGGGGAATAACTTTTAGATTTGGTACCAATTTATGAGAGATATAGGCCTGAGGCCTGGAGAAGGTGAAGAAGGGGGAGGGGGGATGGGGGAGGATGGGACGTAGGGATTTACCACAGAGCCTTTACACGAACAGAGTTAAAAGAGGGAATAGAATAGATACACATAAGTAATTATTTAGAGCTGAAGATTTGGGGGAAGAGAAGTGGATGAGAGGAAGGACCCAACACATTAGAATGTGACCTGTAGTTCCAATGAGCACTTGGAGGGGGGGCATGGGATGGAGGGAAGGGTTAGTAAAGGGGGGAGTAAGGGGAGGGGGGAAGGTCCACAGGGTAGTGATCTCTTTCAAAAAAACAGAAAGGCAGAGAAGAATGACATTGTCAAAGGGGCAAATCAGAGGGGGGATCCTGGGCTGGGAGGATCTCCCCAGGAGGAAGGAATTAGTAAGATGTGATGGGGCCCATTGCGGGGTGAAAGACTCTGAGGGTCATATTCTTGAATGTCTTCAGGCTCAGTACTCCCATCAAAAGATATAAAGTGCTGTGGGCCTTAGCTAGACATAAATGTGATATTGCATTTATCCAAGAAACTCATCAGAGTGCAGCAGAACATCCAAACTGTGTAGAGTTTGGATGGGGTAAGTTTTCGGTAGTCCAGCCCAGGGGAAGAGAGGAGGAGTGGTCACGTTTATAAACAGGAATTTCTGCTTTACCCGAGTAGAAGAGCAGTCAGACTCGGCAGGACATTACCATATTTTTTGGGGAGACTTAGAAGGCAAACCAGTTATTTTATGTAATCTTTTTGGCCTGAACAGTGTGGACGCCCCATTTTATGCACAAGTGACCGCAATGGTGGATTTGCTCCCAGGTGACCCCTTGGTGGTCGGAGGAGACCTAAATGGACCAGGAGCTTGATACATCAGGAGGAGGGGGATCTAGGGCAAGAAGGGCTACCACGCGAATCCTAAATTGATTTAAAAAACGGAAGGGCCTATGAGATCCGTGGAGGTTGTTGCATCCCATGGAGCGTCCCAGTCCAGGGCGCATGGGTCCAGTGCCCGTATTGATTATGTGCTGACATCGGAACAGTTGTTTGCACAGGTGGAGGATGCGCAGATAGGCCCCGATGAGGTTTCCAACCACACCCCAGTGTGGGTGGACTTGTCATGGAGAACACGGAGGCTAGGACCATGGGTCTAGCAGTTTCTGACTGAGGTATATAGGGAGGAGCAATTTAGGATCTATTTAAGGGAAAGGTGGCAGAATTCTATTTTGAACAATGCACAACATGAGGGGCAGCCAGAGCTGTTCTGGGAGACGACAAAGGCTATCATCGGGTGATATCATAGTGTATATAGCTCGATAGAAGTGGTTACTCACAGCCCGAGTGGTTAGACTGGAAAGGCAGGCAGTTTTCACATGTAGAAGATAAGCAAACCACCCATCAGTAGAAGCAAAGGCAAAGCTTCTTCAAATACATACCGCTTTGAATGAAACATTGTACCAGCGGGTAAAGAAATCCATGATGTTTTATAAATATCAGCTACATCGATATGGAGATAAAATGGAGAAAATATTGACGCACTGACTAAAGAGGACTGCAGCTGATAAAAGCATTAAGGGACGAGGTGGGCCACCTGCATGGGGACTCGGCCAAGATAGCCCAAGTGTTTCAAGCCTTCTATAAAAGATTGCACATAGGGAAGGAGGTATCACCCACAAGGTTGACTACGTACCTCAAAGGTACGGTAGTGCTGCATCTCACGGAATATCAGGCGGAGGCCCTAGCAGTGCCGATTACGGCGGAAGAAGTACAGGGGGCATCCAGACGGCACAGTGTTGAAAGGCACCAGGGCCCTATGGCTTCTTGGCTGAGTTCTATAAAATCCTAAGTGATGTGGTAACACCCCACTTAGTAGGAATGTACTAAGCTAGAATAGAAAAGGGACAAACCAGATGGGGGAGAAAATAAGGCATATATTATTTTACTGCCAAAACCATGGAAGGATCCCCTTCAAGAAGCCTCCTCCTAGCCAATTTCTTTTATTAATTTTGACTGGAAGCTCTTGGCTAAAATATTAGCGGAGCGATTTGCTCCAATGTTGCACCAGCTGGTACAGGAATCCCAGGTAGGATTTGTTCGGGGACAGTATACAAGCAGGAATCTGAGGAAAATTGTGGCATCCCTTGAGTGGGTATATGCCCACCGGACCCGATCAATGTTTATTAGTTTTAACACGGAGAAAGCTTTCGATCGGGTGGGATGGGCATACCTGTTTCAGCTTCTCCCACAGTATGGCTTAGGAGAGGACTTTATCCAAATGGTGTGACTATTGTATGAAGACCCCAAGGCAGCGGTGATAGTCAATGGGACAGTCTCTGAGACCTTCCTCTTGGGGCAAGGGACAAGACAGGGGTGCCCCCTCTCCCCCTTGTTGTTTCTACTGTCTATTATCATTGATTGACAGCATCATAAGAGGGATAGACAACACAAGAACAGGATTTATCCTCATCTTCATGGACATATCCTCAGCCTTCGACACAATCTCACACAGCATCCTACTTCAACGCCTACAAGAAACTGGCCTACATAACATCACGCTAACATGGTTCAAATCATACCTCTACAATAGACAACAACAAGCAAAATGTGGTACAGTCAAATCAAAGCCCTTCCCCATAAACCAAGGAGTCCCGCAAAGATCATCCCTCTCTGCAATTTTGTTTAACATCTACATAAAGCCAATAATCAAAATTATCAAAAACCACAAAATACAATATAAACTATATGCTGATGACATCATGGTATACTCTCCTATAGAATTACACAATCCTGACATCTCGAACATAACAGCTTGCATAGAAGACATGATCACCTGGCTTAATAACAACAACCTATTAATAAACTATAAAAAGACTGAGGCACTCTTTATCACTAGGGACACATCATTTACCCCAATACAAACAATCAAAATACTGCAAAAGCATATAGCAGTCAAAAAAGAAGTTAAATACCTGGGAGTCATTATAGACCAACACCTGACCATGCAACCACACATAGCAAAAACAACTGCAAATGCCTGCTATAAGATGAAGATAATAAGAAGACTAAAACCAGTTCTAGACCATGATCACTTCCGAACCATCTGCCAAGCAATCATCACCCCAACGCTCGACTATTGCAATTCACTGTACTAAGGACTCCCAAAGCATACCATCTTACCACTCCAAATGGTATAAAACACTGCAGCTTGCCTTATCACAGGAACAGACAGATATGGCCACATCAATACTTAATCAACTACATTGGCTCCCAATCCATTCCCATATCAGATACAAATCAACATTAATCATATTCAAGATCATTTACCAACTATCGGCATACATCTTACAAGACATTATAACAAGAGACACAAGTGGAGTGGAGGAGTGGCCTAGTGGTTGGGGCAAAGTACTTCAGGCTGGAAGGTCAGGGGTTCAAATCCCACTAGAGGACAGCAACCTTGGGCTGGAAGGACTGGGGTTTCTAGGCCCACAGGTGCTCCTTGTGGTCTTGGGCAAGCCACTTAACCCTCCATAGCCCATGTTCCCTGTAAATAGTTATCTCCAAGTTATAATGTCCTGTTCAATGTAATTTCAGTTTGTTCAATGTAAACTGCACTGATGCAGAATAGTGTGGTATATAAGAGAATGTAAATAAATAAATAAAATAAAGTACCCATCCCAGAAGAAATAACAAAAAGAATATGATTATCACACCCTTGGATACCAAAAGACCACACAAACCACATCTGGAAGAGCACTATCACTCTATGCTCTATCACTTTGGAACTCTCGACCTGCAGGCAACTTCAGACATCAATGACTTTAGAAAAAAGCAAAAAACTCATCTCTACACAAGCCACTTTGGACAAATAACCTAACCACCCAAACAACAACATGATCCAAGTCACCGATTGTTGACATAACAATGGACTAGTAAATATGATGCAAAAATGTATATAGTTTGGTCATACTCTCACGACCATGTACATAGCTTCTCTCCTACTCAAAGTTCAATTGTTCCTTGTATAATGTTGGATAAAGTTGATCACTGTTCATCCGTTCTATGTATAATGTTCAAGTTGTAATGTAAACCGCTCTGAGTGAAGGACAAAGAAGTATAGAAAAATGTTTAAATAAATAAATAAACAATAGATCTGCTGGTGCGTAGGCTCAAGACATGCAAAGAGATCCCAGGAGTGCAGATGGGATGGGCTGAATTTAAAATTGCGGCCTTTGCTGATGACATGCTAGTTCACCTTACGTCCCCAAAGACGGCACTAGCCAGAGTGCTGGAGGAATTTGATCAGTTTAGAGAGGTGGTAGGGTTACGGATAAATCTAGACAAATCTGAAGCACTGGATGTATTAGGACAGCTGAAGAGCTCTTGGGGTGTGTCTTTTCCCTTGAGATGGGCAAATAACTTATTCACATATTTAGGGATCCGATTAACTAGTGACTCCCAACTCCTGTATAAATACAATTGTGTTAAGATATTGAGGCAAATACAAGATAGAATGCGAGACTGGACTCACTTGCCTCTCTCACTTCTGGGTAGGTTGGCATCCTTCCTCATGGTACTCTTCCTCAAACTTCTATACCTGTTACAAACTTTACCATGTAAGCTACTGCGCAAAGATACCAAGCTATTTGAAAAGGCCTTGCAGGGGTTTTTGTGGCAAGGGAAGAGAGCGCGCATACTATTCCAATGTTTGAAGGGGCGATGGGGGCGGGGAGAGTTAGGAGTCCCAGATATTATGTATTATGCCCAGACATGTGAGTGATTGGTTAGGATATACGGATACATTTACGCCCCGCACCCTAGAAGAGGCTTATGTGGCACCCCGCTCGTTATTAGCAATATTACATATGGACAGCTCAATTCTACCTGCAAATCTTACAAATAGCCTGGTAGTTCAACCCATTAGAGGAGTGTGGCGGATCCTTTGCTCAAACTCCGACAACTTCTTGTTGGCTGCCCCTTAGGAGAAATGTTATTTTTTGTTGGGAAATGAAACAAGGGCATTTCGGGACTGGGCAGAAAAAAGGATTAGGATGTTGGGTCATGTGGTAGATAGATCTAGGATGTGTAAGGCATTTCAAGCATTGAAGGTGGCATATGAATTACGAGGGGATCAAATCTTTGCCTACTGGCAGCTAAAGCACTATATAGGCTCGCTACCAAGGGAAGCACTGGTGGAAATGGCTACAGCCTGTGTCATACAATTCTTTGAACTAGAAGCACTGAAGAGAATGTCAGCAGCCAGATACGTGAGAGCCTTGATGGGTTGGTAATTCCCCTAGATTTTACTAGGATAGAGGAAAAATGGGTGGAGGAGCTAGGAATCCAGGTGAGTTCACATATTATTCTGGGGACGGTCAATCGCATCCCAAATTTGATACACTCAGTGAAATTACATGAAATTCAATTTAGAGCGATGAATCGGGCACATATTTCTCCCAACCAGGCAGTAAAATGCGGTATAATAAGAGATGGTAGATATCCATGGTGCAAGAGCTCAATGGCGACATTGAGCCAGATGTGGTGGCTCTGTGAGAGGACCCAGAAATATTGGAGACATATTCAGAATTATATGAGCTCTCTAGCCGATCAATGAATAGAGTGGACTGAGGGTTTAGTGATATTTGATTAATTATCCCTGACAGGCCCACAGGGACACTGGAGTAGGCTCTTCACACGGAAGGCATGTGTGGTTGGGAAACAGGTCCTCCTCTGAGGGTGGCGGCAGACCCAGACACCCACATTTTGGGAATGGAGGAATAATTTTCATCAGTTGATGCTTATGGTGCGTTTGGAAACTAAGGGGAGCACAGGGAAAACAGAAGCTTTCCTGACCTTATGGGGGAAATATATTGATACCTTAACAGCAGACATGCAGAATATGATTCTCACCCTGTAGTGAGCCAAACGCAAGGAGGTCTAACCATAAGGGAAGGGCAGAATGTGTATTCACAAGGATCATCAACAAAATAATGTTCCGAAATAGACACACATATATAGACACTACCCTGGGGGGAGTGGGGAGAGAGGAGAAGGGGGAGGGAGGGGATGGGGGGAGGACGGGAGGGCCAGAGGGGGGGGAGATGATATAACTGAAAATGTAAATGATGTTATGTTTCTAACAGGGGGTGGTGTAAGTGTACCCACTACCCTCTGTATTGTTCTGTTTGAATACCAAGAAACAATATTTTAAAAAAAATTCACACTAACACTGCGGCCAGGCTCTCCCGTGACACTTAATAATATTCCGGAGGGAGACTCTCCTTCCCATCTGTCTTCCCTTGAGAAATGATTTGATAACTCGAAGTGGCCTCTACCTCCTCCACTTCTGTCAGATAACTGAAGAACAACATGCCCTCACCCCACCTTTATTTCCTTAATTGCCATTCCAATAACTTCCCAGCCAGATTACTACATTCAATATAATTCTGCTTAGTTATTCTAAACAGATGGACAGTGTTGTCAGTTTCTAAAGAATTTAACTGAGCCTTCACTACAGGAAGCTGATTTTATATTTTCTTAGAACATGTTACCATGTGTTGGTGTTGCAAAGAGGCTACTTCAGCTCTCAGGAGAGGTAGTCTTTCTTTCCTGCTTTTTTTTCACTTTATTACTTCCTATATCAAAATCCTCCTCATCTAAGAACATATGATATGCCATACTGGGCCAGACCAAGGGTCCATCAAGTCCAGTATCCTGTTTCCAACAGTGCCTAATGCAAGTCAGGTTTCCAAAAGGTATACAGATTCCATGCTGCTTGTCCCATGGGTAAGCAGTGGATTTCTCTGGTCCTATTTAATAATGGTTTATGACGTTTCCTCCAGGAACTCATCCAAACCTCTTCCAAACCCAGCTACACTTTTACCGCATCCTCTGATGATAAATTCCAGAGTTTGATTATGCACTGAGTGAAAAAATATTTTCTCCAATTAGTCCAGTTGTCGCTTCATTATGTGTCCCCTAGTCATTCTGCTTTTTGAAGGACTAAACAACTGATCTACATTTACCTGTTCCACTCCATTCATTAATTTATAGATCTATATCATATCTTCCTTCAGCCATCTCTTTTTCCAAGTTGAAGAGCCCTACATTTTAAGCCCTTCCTCATAGGGATATCCTTTTATCCCCTTAACCTTAGCAGTTGCTCCTTTTAGTTTTTCCTTAACCATTTTCCTCATTTTATCACCGTTTCTTCTTTGAAAATTAAATGTTAGTGCACTTAATTTTCTTGCTATCCTCCCTCCATTTATTAAATCAAACATAATCATTGTGTGATCACTATTGCCAAGCAGGCCCAAAACAGTTACCTCTCATACTAGATCCTGCGTTCCACTGAGAACTAGGTCTAAAATAGCTTTCCTGTATGTCGGTTCCTAAACTAGCTGCTTCATGAAGCAGTCATTTACTGCATCTAGAAACTTTATCTCCCTAGCCTGTCCTGATGTGACATTGACCCAGTCATTACTGGGGTAGTTGAAATTTCCCATTATTACTGTGTTGTAAACTTTGCTAGCTTCCCAAATTTCTGTTAGCATTTCATCATCTGTTCATTCTGTCCAGGCGGACAGTAATATACCCCCCACTGCCATTCCCTTCCCCTTTTTACATGGAATTTCTATCTATAGGGATTCTACAGTGTATTTTGTTTCCTGTGAAACCTTTATCCTGTTTGACTCAATGCCCTCTTTAACATATAGAGCCATTCCTCCATCAATGTCATCATTACGATATAGTTTGTAGCTTGGAATCACAATGTCCTCATTGGTTATCCTCCTTCCACCAGGTCTCTGAGATTTTATTTATTTATTTGTTTAACAGTTTTTCTATACCGCCTTTTCATTTAATCAAGGCGGTTTACATTAACTTCAACTTTTACAAAGAACATCCAATTATAAACAATAACTTTTACAAAGAACTTTCAATTGTAAACAGTAACATCACATTTCAAAAAACTTAAACAGTCTTGTAACGTCATACTTCAAGAATAGAGATTTTCTGTACACAAAGGGGAGGGTTAGATGGGAGTTTTGAAACAAAACTAAATACATCGAAGTATGATGGGAGGTGGAGTGGTACAGGTATCTTGGCTTGTGAAATCGACTTGTGGGGTGGATTGGACATGGTTCTATGTAGAGATTTCAAAGATTGGGGGTCTTCCTTGAAATGTTCAATGAATAGGGTGATTTTGAGTAATTTCCGGAAATCTTTTATATCTGTTGTGGATCTTAGCTTTTCCGGGAGTGCATTCCAAATAGCAGGGGCAGCAAGAGAAAAAGCCCTCATGGATGTGGATTTATTAGTTCTTGTGAATAAACTAGAAGTTGGTATTGTGTTTTTAGTGCTGTTTCAGAGATGGCAGTTATGTCTAATCTTTCATTTATTGCTATACTGTATATTTTAACAATCCCATCTTATTTTTTTAGACGCCTAGCATTTGTGTACTGGCATTTCAGAGTTTGTTTTTTGCTAATATTAACAGTCTGGCTATTTGATGACAGGGTTAATTTGGATTCTCCGGTAACAAGCACAAAGTCAGTCCTCACATATGGGTGACGTTGGCACCAATGGAGCCCTTGTGCGGAGCAAATCCCCAGCTTTCTAAGAAAGCCTTTGGGTATTGCATCACACATGCACAGTCCCCTTCCCGCCCAAGGGTGCCATCTTGCTCAGTCTCCTTTTTTTCCGCGGAGGCCTTTGGATATAGTCCAGTTGTCACCACATAAGAAGTGTTTAAAATTCTTAAAAGTTTCATCTTTTCTTCCAGTTCAACACCAGTTCCCCTTCCCGCCTTCGGCTCAGTACACCGGTATCGAGTCCGGTTGATTTTTTCGGTTTTTGTCCTTCGTGACTAACGTTCGCGCTCTTTTTCTTTTTCACTGGCAGCCCGGGTCTTCGACCTCGCAGGGGCCTTTTTCCCCCAAAGGCTGCCAGCGTGTTTAAGAAATGTGATTTGTGTACAAAATTAATGTCCCTCACCAATACACATCACTGCTGTCTCCAGTGCCTCGGGCATGATCACGACCCGAATGTCTGTGGCCCATGTAGGAAAATGTCCTCGAAGACCCTGAGAAGCCGCCAGCAGCAGCATAATAGGATTTTTGCTGAGTCCGTACCTTCGTGGGCCCGGACCTCATCTGAGGCCTCTACGTCTCGGGAACACTCTGAGCCTGAGCATCGTAGATGTTCCTCGGAGAGGGGGTCTCCCTCGTGGGAACATCGAAGGAAGAAAAAATCCTCGAAGGCAGCGTCGTTGGATGGCTCTGAATGGCCTGGTTCCTCCTGGGACCGGTTGCGGAGCCCTGAGCACTGGCCTGGATCCTCGGAGATGGAGCGTCCAGTGAAGCTTCCTCAATGGAATACGGAGCAGCCGAGGCAGGTAACAATTGTCCTCGTTGAGGACTCTGCTCCGGGAGAACCGGCGTCGGGACCCTACCCAGGGGCTGCAGAGCCTTCTGAGCTCGGTCTCAGAATGGTGGCCCTGGAGCGCAGCATGTCTACTTTCATGGACCAGCAGCAGGCGCTGATAGCCGGTCTCACCGGTCCTTCCGCCCTGACCACCGGGCCACCGACATCCAAGTCGACCCCGGAGGCCGAGCCGATCCTCGAAACCATGCGTACTCGAGTTGATCCTCGGCCGAAGTCTCCCTTGACCTCCCATTTGGGACCAAATTCGTCGACGTCAGGGCGGTCAAAGCCCTCAAGGCTGGGGCCATTTGATTCCTCTTCGGAGGCATCGGGCTGGGAGACTGAGGAAGAAGAGTCCCCGGACACCTGCCGGCACAGGGACGTCCTGTCCGATTCCCCGGTGTCTGAGCCTCGGAGAATGTCCCCCCCGGAGGACAGTAGGTTCTTGGACTTCATAAGGGATATGTCAAAGGCTTTGGTGTGCCCTGCGGAATCCGAGGAGGATCCTCGAGCTGAAGAGTCCAACAGACCACATCTCGCACCATTCAGGTAATTCAGCATGTAGGATTTGTAATCAATTCCAGTCGGGGTTGAGCACAGGGCGAGAAGCAACTTTCCCGCTCCTGCACTCCAGCCCAATCGGGGCTGTGGGAGGACTCAGCGGCTCCTTTAAAACAGCGCCGCCGGCAGGAGATAGCCCTTTCAACTGCAGCCATCTTTGGAAGCTCCCCGGTCGGGTTGAGCACAGGGCGAGAAGCAACTTTCCCGCTCCTGCACTCCAGCCCAATCGGGGCTGTGGGAGGACTCAGCGGCTCCTTCAAAACAGCGCCGCCGGCAGGCGGCCCGCGCCTTGCGGGCCCGCGCTTGAGGGCCTCGCAAGAGGGCCTTTTGGCGTGGCACGACAGGCGGGAAAAAGACTGTAACCTAGACCAACTCTCTACTAGACAGACTGCTCGTGGTCCTCTCGCCTCCCGATACCAGCAACAGCTCTCACCAGCCCGCAGATAGAGCCACAACATAAGGAGCGGCAACAACACCCTATTCGCTCAATCGGAGCACACCAAAAAGATATAAAAGATCGTGCCACCAGGGAATGCGCCTGAGGAGGAGCACTTGATAACAGCTGATAATCATCCACAACGACTCAGATCGTCCTTCAACCATGTTACCCACAGCAAGTATACAAAAAAAAAAAAAAAAAGACATTCCCTCAAGACCTATATTAAATGCTGTTATATATCAATACTGATATTATATTGCCAATAATAATTACCCTTCCTGCACTGTTATTTTGAGACACTGTTGCCAGTAATAATTACCCTTCCTGCACTGTTATTTTGAGATACTGTTGCCAGTAATAATTACGCTTCCTGCACTGTTATTTTGAGATACTGTTGCCAGTAATAATTACCCTTCCTGCACTGTTATTTTGAGATACTGTTGCCAGTAATAATTACCCTTCCTGCACTGTTATTTTGAGATACTGTTGCCAGTAATAATTACCCTTCCTGCACTGTTATTTTGAGATACTGTTGCCAGTAATAATTACCCTTCCTGCACTGTTATTTTGAGATACTGTTGCCAGTAATAATTACCCCTCCTGCACTGTTATTTTGAGATACTGTTGCCAGTAATAATCTCCCTCTCTCTAACTACTCCCCCCCCCCACTCAACCCTCTACCTCAAAAAAAATGAACACAATGCCTCCTACTAAGATTATAAATCTCCTTCTCACTCTTTTTTTAATAACCCTCCTAACTCAACACATATACACTTACAAAACCAACCAAAGCCCATACAAAAACATCCCAATCATCCACAATCATTACCGGAACCCTTATAATAACTTCCCAATCACCTACAATCAGTACCAGAATCCAATACACAGCTCTACATACACAAACTCTCACAATCACTATTCGCGCCACACCTCACACAAACGCCATCACCGTCTCATCCAAATAAAGCACCAACCCCTCAGTGATATAATTGACCAAGCTGACAATACAAATACCAAACTACAACTCATCCTAATAAACATCCGGTCCATACGAAACAAAATACCAATAATTAACGACATAATAAACGACACTTCTCCTGACATTATATGCATTACAGAAACATGGCTATCACCTACAGACACCATACTACTAAACCAACTAACCACATATCAATATGACATATTCAATTGCCAACGGAATATAAAAAGAGGAGGGGGTGTATTGATTCTCACCAAAAAAGACCTAAAATTTACCCTAACAAACCTAAATAACATAGATGGAATGGACATCGTTAACATAGAAAATAAAACCTTGGCTCTCACCCTCATCTACAGACCCCCTTCATCCGATCAAAAAAACCTCACCCCTATCCTAGAACTCGCATGCACAGCATCGCAAAGCAAACCACTTATACTCCTTGGTGATTTGAACCTTCCATCACTGAACCACTCACAATCAGATAACTTCATAGATGCTATGACACATATGGGGTTCACACAGATAATACATGCTCCCACACACAAAAAAGGTAACATGCTTGACCTAATTTTCCTCCCATCCACACTCTACAGTCACCTACTACATACCACTCCGAATATAACCGAAGTACCCTGGTCAGACCACCATCTCATCACAATCCAGCTACCGGCACAAGTCCCAAAAAACAATGCAAGCACAACTCCACATACATCACGTTTCGTACGCTTTGACAAAAACACATTCCTCGACAAAGTATTACCCAATCTAAACACAAGCTCACCTGACATCAACTCAACCATAACACATTGGAATCTAACCATTCAAAAAGCAGCTGTCCCCACACAAGTCTTACATAAACAAACAAGAAAGACAGAAAAATGGTTCACGAAAGAGCTGACAAAACTAAAAAAACAATTGAGAAGACAAGAAAAGAGATGGAGAAAACTAAAATCTGATGAAATCAAATCCCAATACATGCTCCTACTTATAGTATACAAAAACACAATTAACAAATCAAAAAGAGACTACCATTCTAAAGTAATAAACTCATCCATCAACCGCCCTAGGGAATTATTCGCGATAGTAAGAACACTAACCAAAACTAATAACACTGAACCTAAACAACAAGCAATAAATATACAAACACTAGCAAAACATTTTGCAGAAAAACTAAAAAGCAAGACCACTACCCTGACTCCATCATTATCAAACACAAAAACCACACATGAATGGACAAGTTTCCAGTTGGTTGAACAAAAGCAACTCCTCAAAATCATAACAATGATAAACACCACCACCTCCCCACTCGATCCATGCCCTGTATCATGGATTAAGTGTGCGAAAAATGAACTGGCGGCAAACCTACAACACATAGTTAACCAATCCCTTTCACAAGGCATCATGCCTGATGCCCTAAAACTCACAACACTCCGACCAATAATAAAGAATAATAAGCTCGACTCAAAAGATCCAAACTCATACAGGCCCATAGCCAGCATTCCATTCATAGCCAAAATAATAGAGAAAACAATTCAAATTCAGTTACAAGAACACATTGATGAGCACAAACCACTTGACTCACACCAATTTGGTTTCCGCCCATCCCATGGAGTAGAAACCCTCCTAATCACCCTAATGGACTTCCTCATCAGGGGTACAGATGACAAACACCAAGGCTTCTTACTTCTATTTATAGATATCTCTGCCGCCTTCGATAACATCAACCACCTGACACTGATCAACAGACTAGAGAACCTAGGAATAGGCGGGACTGTCCTTAATTGGTTCAAATCCTACATCTCACATAGATTAATACGCGTCCAAATTGACCAACAAGCATCAGAAACATTCCCCCAAGGACAGGGAATACCCCAAGGATCAGCCCTTTCAGCCCTCCTATTTAACTTGTACCTGCAACCGATAACAGACATATTTAAAAAACACAGGATTAACCATTTTATATATGCCGATGACATCATGCTAGCTATCCCCATAACCATTAAAAACCCTACATATGACTCACTATCCAAATGCATGGCTGAGACCTCCTCCTGGATGGAATCTAACCACCTCAGCATCAACCTCAAAAAAACTGAGGCAATGTTCGTAACAAGGTAATCTATGACTGAGAACACTTACCCAGAAACAATCACAATCAACAAAACCTCCATACCTGTTAGAAAACAGGTAAAATACTTAGGAGTAATAATAGACCACACTCTTACCATGCTACCACACATAAAACAAACAGTAAAAACCATTTTCTATAATCTCAAAACTATTCAACACCTAAGGCCACTCCTCGAAACACAAGACTTTAGATCTGTAGTAAGTACACTGATCACCCCTCACTTCGACTATTGCAATAGTCTCCTAATAGGCCTCCCTCAAAAAAGCACATACCTCCTACAAAGAGCTCAAAACATCTGTGCAAAAGTAATTGCTAAAGCTCGTCTAACAGACCATGTAACCCCAATACTGCTAGAACTCCACTGGCTCCCTATAAACAGCCGAATTAAATATAAAACTATCCTAACAACCTATAAACTCATAAATGACATAACCCCCTCACACCTATCTACATTACTGCACTCTCCAACATCGACAAGGGCCCACAGACAAAACGCAGCCCACTCCCTTATCATACCAAAAGCCATCCGGAAAACTAAGAAAACCACTAGCTCCAGAGCATTCACATTCACTGTTCCTACACTCTGGAACGACCTCCCTATTGACCTTCGCACCATAAAAGACCTCATCCAATTCAGGAAAGAATTAAAGACCTACCTGTTCACTGAACACTTTGAAATCCCCTACTCCCCCAAAGCCAGCTCCACAACAAACATGGTTACACATGCACAAACTCCCTTAATCCCAACAATCTAACTACATGTCTGTCCCCCCCCCATACACGCCCCAAAGACGACTTAAAAGGAATTAAATTCCAGCACCTACACCAATATCTGCCCTATACACCACACACAACCACTGTAAATATACATTTGTAAAAAGTTTGATGTTTTGTTTTGCTTTAACACCTACAAAGTTAAATTTATTGTTCAATGTAAATAGTTGACTTCTATTGTTCAATGTAAAAATGTATACAAATGTGTACATGACTGTTAAACTGTTATATGTAAACCGCCCTTGATCTCTGGAAGGGGCGGTATAAAAGAAATAGTTAAATAAATAAATAAATAAATAAATAAATAAATAAAATTACCCCAAGTCTACCTTAATGCCCACTCAACAACTAGAGTTCATTGGGGCCAGACTAGATACCCTTCAGGCAAGGGCTTACCTGCCAGTAGACAGGGCACAGAGACTCCTGGCCCTAGTATGTCAAGTGAGTCGCAGGACGCAAATATCAGCAAGACACTTCCTGCACCTACTCAGCCACATGGCCTCCACAATCCATGTGACACCAGATGCCGCCTCCATATGCAAACAGCTCAGAGGTGCCTCAGGGACCAGTGGACGCAAGCCACAGGCAGACTCCGAGACAGAGTCACAGTATCTAAAAGACTACTATAGTCCTTGGAATGGTGGCTTCAACCAAGCACTTGGAGGCAGGGGTGACCTTCCAGACTCCTCAACACACGAGGATCCTAACTATGGATGCATCCTTGCTGGGCTGGGGAGCCCATTGCCAGGGACTTTGCACTCAGGGCGTGTGGTCTCCGAATGAGAGCAGGCAACAAATCAATTTCTTGGAACTTCGTGCCATTCACCTGGCTCTACGAGCCTTCTGTCAAACTTTGGCTCATCAGCCTGTCTTGGTACAAACAGACAACCAAGTAGCGATGTTCTATGTGAACAAGCAGGGAGGCACGGGGTCCCACCTGCTGTGTCAGGAAACCCTGGACTTGTGCTCCTTTCCAGTCTGGCATGGCATGCATCTGAGAGCAGTAAAATTACTTAGCCGACAGGCTAAGCAGGATTCTGCAGCCCACGAATGGCAGCTGGACACGAGTGTGGCCCAATTGCTTTTTCAGACCTGGGGACAGCTGACACTGGATTTGTTTGCGAGCCTGCACAATCACCAGTTGTCCCGGTTTTGCTCCAGGCAGCCACATCCAAACAGGGTGGCTGCTGATGCCTTTCTCATCTCATGGTCTGAGGGCCTCCTGTATGCATTCCCTCCGAAGCCTCTGGTGGCCAAAAGTCTGTTCAAGATTCTCCGAGACAAAGCCTCGGTCATCCTGGTAGCTCCAAGATGGCCGAGGCAACCCTGGTTTCCACTTCTACTTCAACTAGCGGTGGAGGCCCCAATCCCCCTGGGGTCCTCTCCGAACCTCCTATCTCAACAGGGGGCGCTCTACTGCACCCCAACCTCATCTCCCTCAACCTAATGACATGGCTGCTGAAAGGGTAGTTCTCGCACCACTCCTTCTGAAAAAAGTGGAAGAAGTTTTGCTGGCCTCAAGGAGGCAGTCAACTAGACGAACTATGCCTTTAAGTGGCATAGGTTTGGAGTATGGTGCGAAAAGCAGAAAGTGAATCCTGCCATCTACGCTACCTTTCTTGGAAGATAGTTTTCATGGTGGCACTCACATCGGCCGGTGAGTGAGTGAGCTTCAGGCCCTGGTGTCCAACAGGCCTTATACAAGGTTCTATACTAACCGGGTGGTGCTCCGCACATATCCCAAGTTCCTTCAGAAAGTAGTCTCTTCGTTCCACCTCAACCAGGAGGTAGTACTACCTACCTTTTTTCCCAGGCTGCATGCCAGTCGGGCAGAGACAGTTCTGCATACCCTGGACTGTAAGAGGGCTTTAGCCTTCTACATTCAGCGTACGCAAGGCCATAGAAGGGCTTTTCAGCTCTTCGTATCCTATGACCCCAGAAAGCTGGGGATGGACGTCCCTAAGAGTATGCTTTCCACCTGGGTAGTGGACTGTATTGCTTGGGCATACAGGGCAGCCGATCTTCCGTTGCAGGGTCGTGTTACAGCCCAACGGGTCAGGGCTATGGCGGCATCAGTGGCTCACTTCTGCTCTGTTCCACTGGCAGACATCTGCCGGGCCACTACCTGGTCTTCCAGTCAGACTTTCGCAACCCATTACTGCCTGGATAGGGAGTCCCAACGGGACAGTGCTTTTGGCCAGGCTGTACTCCGTAACCTCCGTCCGATAGCGACGTTTTATATGGCAGAATTTTAATCCACTTTTATTTATCCCTCAGATTGGTTTCACCATATTAGGATGTGGACAAGGTTTTTGGACGATATTTTTTTCTTTTGGGTAGTTAGATTATTAATATTCTAACACTTCTTTTCACATCCATACGCTTGTCACTTTCAGCACATCTCTTATGTTCAGTCGTTTCACATTTTTTCAATCAATATAGTTTTGAGATTATTCTGCTCACCGTTCATTTTAATACTAGTTTCTTTCTACATGTTTGTTCTTTTTTCACACCCATATACATTCACCATTTTTGGTTTTAAGATTACATATGTATACCTTTGTTTCTATCACATTTTTTATCCCTTACAGAGATATGCAACGCACGTTTTTACTTTCACTTTTATCTCACAGACGTTTACATTCACCTTTACAACCCCTTCTAATTTCTTCTTAGTACAAGCTTTATTGACAGTCCTCTGCACCCATTTGCTTAATGTCTTTCTAGTTCTTTTCTATCATTCAATAGCTCCTTTTACACATGGTTTTGTCTATAGTTTGGTGTATAAAACTTATCACTTGTTTATTTACCTGTCCATAAGTATTGTTTACCTTGAATATAAATTTTTAAGCATCAGTATCTTGTTATGTTTTTATATATACACATATTTTAATTCACATTTATTTTCTGTTACATACATTGCTCTGTTTCCTTGTTCATGACAATTCTTGTATTAGTATTTATATATATTTTTATATATTTTTCTATATATTTTTTTAGTCATGTAATTTATTATTGCATATTTATATTTATATTGTTTGCATATTGTTTCATAACATTTTATTATTATTTATTGTTCTTATGTGTACTCATATTTTACAATTTTATAGCCTGTTTTTTATATTTTTAGCTATTGTATAATAGTCTGACCAAACTGTCTTAATGAGACACCTCACCTGACACAGCACTGGTAGGTTTTGATTAATATGTATGAGTTTGTCGCTTGGACTACTTTTTGTTTAATACAGTTGACACTCTTGGTGTAATTTTTGAATGTGACCTTTGTCTCTCCCTGTCCCTCCTTCTCTATTATCTAGGTTATACATGTATGATTGTTAGTTATTTTTATCTTTAATTTATATGTGATTATTAACTGCTCCTCATTAGGTTCCATAGTCCTTAATATTTGGACAAATTTATCTGTCTCTTGTCTCGGCCCTTCTTATTCTTATTTTTATTATTTGCATGATCATTTGAATGTACTTCATTATTTATCTATTTATCATTTTTATTATATGTATTATTTATTAAGATATGGCATTTAATATTTCTTTGGTTTAACATTGTTTGTTCATTTTATGTTAGCTGTATGTCCCCCGAGGAAGGCGTTTGCCGAAACGCGTAGGGACTTTCATCAATAAAGCAGTCTGTTACCGACCTACGTCTCTTGCTCCTTGTGTTCCTCACAGGAAATGTGGCAGACCATCACAGCCCATAATCCATTCACCCTAAGTCAAGTAAGGGATAAAATAAAAGTGAGGTGCGTGCATGGCACGTCTATATCTTACCCACGCTATAGAGTGTCGGTAGAAGGAATGGGCACTAAGGAAAAAGTATGGGTAGCTGTAGTCCCACATCTCCCTTGCAAACTTGTTTTAGGACGTGATTGGCCACCGTTCCCCCAAGGATTAAAAAAGGGTTTGGGTAGCAAAACTAACCTGGTTTCTACCAGATCCCAGGCCAGGGCCTCAGGAATAGGGACAGATCCCACAGATGAGGAAGAAACCCCAGAGGAGGAGGAAAGCCTAGGGGATGAGCTAGCTAAGGTACTCCCCTCTTATGATGATTTAATTAACCTTCTCTCTAAGGAGAGAAAGGGGAAGGCAGAGAGACGTCGGGAACAAAGGAATAGGTCCCAAGGGAGGGCGGAGCTGGCAGCAGGGGAGGATTTACCTTGGGTCCCTGCTGAACTGGTTCAGAAATTCCCGTCCTTCCCAAAAGAGCAGGGGGCAGATCCTGCTCTAAAAAGAGCTTTTGAATATGCTCAGGAGGATAGGACCACCTTACCCCGATTCTTGCTGGAGAGAACCTCCCGGGTGTCCGTAGAGAATTTGCAGGCGAGCCAACGCTGGCAAAAGCGGTACTATGACCGGGGGACCAAAGAAAGGCAATTGGACATAGGGGACAAGGTGTTGGTCCTAGTGCCAGCCGCAGGCCCAAAATTTGAGTCTAGGTGGAAGGGACCCTGTACAGTGGTAGCCAAAGTGGGCCCAGTCTCGTATAGAGTCGAGAATGAAAGGGGGCGTCAACAGGTCTACCATCTTAACTTACTAAAACCATGGCAAGACCGATCAGCATCAGTACAGCTGGTCAAAATAGAGAAGCGTTGGGATAGTCAACCTAGGCTTACGTGCTGTCAGACGAGGGCGTCAGCAGCCCGTAAGGTTTTAAGGGGGGGGATATGTGATGAAGAAGCTCCATTTCCTACCTTAAAAACACAGGATTCACTGAGTTCTAGTCTTGAAGCTGACAGGCAGGCAGGCCATGTGAGCAGCAGTTGTCAGGGGCAACATAAACAAACCCAGCCACGGGGTTTGCAAATAAGCCCAGCTGAGAAACATTCCCCAATTCCTAATAGCGTGCACCTGGAAAGGGGAAGAGCTTATAGCCACTATAAGAGCTATGCAGGAAATACAGAGTTAGACCGGGTAGAACGAGGACACCGGGTAGAACGAGGAGGACTAGCGGAACTAACTGAACCAGCTGGTCTAGAGGAAGAAGGAGGAGTTTCAGACTCTGACCCAGGACGTGAGTCAGAGCCAGAACCAGGAAGGGTTCACCACAGAAACTACCCAGAGCACTGCAGGAGAAAGCAGCCAGTGAGGTCAGAGAACAGTTGCAAGTGTTCTGCTGATTGCAAGCTGTTTGGAGCTCAGAAGCAACATTCCAACTGGAGTGATTGGAAGCCTAAAGACAAGCAGTATGTATTTGAGAGCTGTAGCCTGGAGAATGTCTCTGATAGGAAGTTAAAGTTTACTGATGAAAGGAATACCTGCAGGGTTAACGCTGAAAAGCCTCGTGTGATAAATCCTAGGTGGGGGCAGGGCAGTAATACCCAGCCAAGGGATTTGAGCACCGAGCTGAAGAGAGAGCAGTTGACAACCCCAGAGAGAGAAAGGTATTTCCCTGAAGATGTGTGCATGTCTGAGGAAGATATAGTAGCAGTTCCTAAGCCTCAGAGAAAACCTCGCAGGCTTAAACCTGGTGTTAATAGGGGAGAAGAATATTCTTTTGCAAAGCCTGAAGCCAGAGCTTATAAATGTTCCAAGGGTAGAACCTGCCAGAAGGAATTAAACTCTAAGAACCCTGAATGGTGGCTTCCCTCTCTCCCAAACACCGAGGAATACGGTAGCTGTTATTCCAGCACTAGAGGGAGTTGTGCAGAGAGACTCTGTGACGGCACGTTACAGGGGAACTTGCAGAAGTATTGTGGCAAGGAGAACTCAGACAATTCTGAATGTATGCAGGAGCCTATGGTCATTGATACAGTCAGTGAATGTTCATTTGATAGTGACCCAATGGACTGCACATTGATTTTCTCTGATAAAGTGACGTCTTTTCGCTAGTCAAAAGGCTGAAGAGTGCTGTTTTGCACATATGAAAGCTATGTGCTGAGTTTTGCCTGTTTAACGTTTACTCTTTACTTTAAGAAGCAAGAAAAAGCTGTTATAATTTCCTTTGTGTTTTGCCAGAAAGTATGGCTTATTTGTTTTGAGTATTGTGTTATATTACCTGAAGAATCCGACCCCGGGAGGGGAAATAAATCCTTTTACCTTAAACCATTCGTGTTCACAACTACTTAATCACCATCAGACACAGATCTGCAACCCTAGGCGGCAGCCTGTCCACCTGGTGGTGACAGTAGACACTGAAACAAAATTGCAAGAATTCTTCATTTGGATTAATACATTATCAACGGATTTGCAGTTTACACCTAAATTTCATAAGGATACTATTGATTTTTTAGATTTACGGTTATTTAAGGATCATTCAGAAGTTAGCTCAACTTTATATCGAAAAGCAGTCCAACGAAATACTCTACTACATTATCGCAGTTACCACCCGGGCCCCCTGCAGTGGGGCTTACCTGTAGGGCAGTTTATTAGATTACGTCGAGTATGCTCTTCAGTGGAGGATTTTAAGGTGCAAGCATTACAATTGAAGACTCAGTTATTAGAACCGGGTTAGCCTCGAAATATTATTAATCGTGCATATCGAAGGGCCCGATTTAACCATGGTGAATGGTGGAACTCGGTATCACAAAATTCTTCTAAAACTATAGAAGGGACCCCCCCTTATGTTGGAGTGTTACCTTATATGCCTTGAGCGACAGAAGTGATGAATATTATGAAAACCAGTATTATCATTACATCCATGTTTTGAGAAACCGCTAATGGTAGCCTTTCAAAGAGGGAAAAATGTTGCGGATTGGGTAGTGCATAATTATAGTCGACCTCTGGAAATGGGGACTCCAGGGCACTTTAAATGCACCACCTGTGATTTTTGTGACTTAACATTGGAATGTGCGGTATGGGAACATCCCTTACAGCATCGGAAGGTATTTAGTAAATTTTCAACTACCTGCCAAACATCATTTGTCATTTATATATTGATTTGCCCATGTAAACAGATTTATGTTGGAAAGACATCAAGAACGATGAAGAAACGTCTTCAAGAACATCGTTCCCGTATAAACAACATCGTATTAACAGCTCCAGTAGTTGCACATTGTCAAGAACATAATCATAAATTCTCAGATCTCCGTTGGAGAGTGTTAGATCATCTACCGCCTAATGATAGAGGTGGAGATCGAGATTTTTGTTTGCGCTATCGGGAACAATTTTGGATCTACACCCTGGAATCCTTAATACCACAGAGTTTGAATTCAACCTTGGATTGGTGGAGTATCCTGTGATAGGGCGGTGAGGGCTCTTAACTCTCAGCAGCTATTGGTTATCAACCAGACATGTGATCATACCAGGAAGCTTAAATGTGGGTACTTTCCGGGTACGAGTTGGAGCAACACAGTTTGAAGAAGGGCTAAGAGAATCTTAGGCTTGAAACACAACGTTGGGTTACTGCATTCAGGATTTTGATTCCGAAAGGGTTGCTATAAAGAAGGTTTGGAAAGTCGTTGTTAGCTATGACTTCTTTGCAAGTCTAGTTGTATGGTTCGGGACGGCGTGAAGGTCTTCCCCAAGATTAGAGGGGGAGTTTTGCGATTTGGTTTCCTGACCTTCAGAAGAATGAAGAATGAAGTCATTAAGGCTCCTACACTTATTTATTATTTATTTATTTAACAGGTTTTTTATACCGCCTTTTCCTTAAATCAAAGCGGTTACAAAGACATACAAGAGCTAAACATAGGCATGGGAAGTGAAAGGTGGGATACATAACATGGTGAACTATTACAAAAAACACAATGTAGAGAGGTTACAATTAATATGAGTTGGTTAAGTGTCATAGCCGTAGTGCTCAATGAAAAGAACAAACTTTAGTTGTTTTCTGAATTCCTTCAGTTCTTCAATAGATCGTAGGTCGGGGGGGAGAGAGTTCCATATTCGAGGGGCCAATAAGGAAAAAGCTCTTTGTGAGGTGAGTTTACAGACTTTAGAATAGCTACTTGGGGTGCCGAGGGTGTCAGCTGTGGTTTTCCTTCTAGGTCTTTTGCTTGGGATGAAAGTCTGATCAGCTAATTGCCTTTTTAGGTTTTTTTACCCATGATAAAGGAATTTGGTTTTACCGGTAGGTGTTGAGGGGTTAATGTCACCTTAAAACTTATGTTAGGGTTGCGTCCCTAAAAAAGGCATGAAAAGGAACATCACACTACAAGAAGGATTTGTTTTCCTTCATGGTGTAAGTTCAGACAAAAATTTGTTTGCGTGTATGTTTCCCTTGTTTGTAGAAGAAAAATAGAAAGTTAGCAACATTACACTTATTTAAGGAGACAGGGCAGTATCGCTGGGAACGAACCCCCCCCCCCCCCCATGAAATAGGAACATATCTTGGTCACCTGGTTAAAGAGGGGCTGCAACTTCTCACAGTCCCACATTATATGTAGAAGGGTGCCCTGTTTTCCACAGCCTCTCTGGTAATAAGCTGAGTAAGTCGCGTTCATTGCCCAGAGTTTGGTGAGCATAAGATACATCCTGAACAAGAGTTTATACTGAAAATCAAGATGTGATTGGGAAATCAACATTTTTGAGATGTTCTCCCAGAGAGTTACCCCCATCCCTCTGACCAAATCTTCCCCAAATCTCTCACCCAGTTATGTTGATAACGATGCTGCTCGCCCTTAGCCTGCATAAGGACCTGATACAACTGAGCCAGATATCTGCTACCCTTGCGTGGACTAAGAAAAAAGACCTCAATGGGATGTGGCGCTGTTAAATATTGAGATGAGATCAGGAAGTGCTCCACCTGAAACAATGAGAAAAAGATAGGGGTCATAACCAAACAATGCCACATGATCACTTCTGTAGTCAAAAATTGATCTAGATAAATGAAATCAGTTACTCTTTCTATCCTATTAGCACCCATCCATCTAAACCTCCATGGGTCTGACACCCCAGGGGGAAACAATTGCCCCTGTATCATGAAGGTCAGCTTCGAATGAGAGGGTGAAAAAGCCAACTACTTAGTCACCTGCTCCCAGTCTGCAAGAGTGGCACCTACCACTTTTGTCGACTCCCCTTCCTCTTCCCGTGACTCTTCTTTTCTCTCTCTTCTTTCTGATCTCTCTCTCCAACAGTATACCTGCATACCCACGCATTCTGCTGGTCACTCCCTGGACCTGGTCATAACCCATTCCTCCTCTCTTGTAATTCCCACCTCCCTTTACACCCTGTCTGTCCCCTGGTCAGATCATCTATGCCTATTTTTCTCTATTCCCGCTTCCTCCCCCCCACTGTCCCGGACGCAATCCCCTTTCCCCCCCCGTCTTGTTCGCCGTATCATGCCCGTCACTCTTACTCAATTCCCTTCCTCTGATTCCCTTTTCCCCCCAGACTTCCATCTTCTCTCTGTCGGCCTCCAGGCCCAGTCCTGGAACATCATCCTCACGGATGCACTGGACCAGCTTGCCCCCCGCCAGCCTCTTCCTTCCCCTTGTATCCGTCATCACTACCCCTGGTTTCACTCAGGTCTCTTTCTCCACCGTTCCTACCTACGCCGCGCCAAGCGGCACTGGCGTAAACACCCCTCCCCTACTTCCCTAGCTCACTTTCGACACTGTCATTCCCATTATCACTCTTTGTTACATTCTGCTAAATTGGATTACTTTTCTTCTCGCATCTCTTCTTCAGACAACTCCACTCACCAACTTTACTCTGTACTTCGTTCTCTCTCCGCCTCTCATTCCCTCACCTCCCCAGCCCCTTCCCCGGTATCCCCTGATCTTCTGGCCTCACACTTTGCCACCAAAGTCCAAAATCTTCACTCACTTTTTCCCTCCTACCCTCCCCCCTTCCTCCTTCTCCCCTCCCTCCTACTTCCCCCTTTCTTCCCCTCCTTCTCACTCCCCTCCCTTTCCCCACAAATGGTCCTCCTTCCAACTCATGACTGTATCAGATCTTTCCAAGGTATACTCTTCAATTCGAAAGACCATTTGTATCTCAGATCCCATCCCTTCCCAATGGCTTCTGGATACCTCCCTGGCCCTTTCCCCCTATATACTCTCCATTATCAACTCTAGCCTCTCATCCGGTTCTTTCCCCACCATCTGGAAGCATGCCATTATCCGCCCCATCCTAAAAAAAGATTCACTCGACCCGTCCTCCCCGGCCAATTGGCACCCTATCTCAAATCTTCCCTTTCTCTCAAAAATTCTTGAAAAACTGGTTTATGCACAACTTTCTACCCACCTTGAAGCCTCACTGACACTTCACCCCGTCAATCCGGCTTCCATCCCAATCACAGCACTGAATCTATTCTTCTCTCCTTCCTTAATGATGTGTGTACTGCTCATGACCAAGGTCTTATTTCCATTGCCGTCTCCCTAGACTTATCTGCTGCATTCGACCTTGTGGATCACCATACTCTTCTAGCTCGCCTACACGACATTGGGCTCTCTGGCTCTGTTCTCTCCTGGTTTCACTCATTTCTCTCCCATAGATCCTTTTCCATTTCCATAGGTCTTTCCTCTTCTCCACCCACCCCCCTCCCATGTGGTGTTCCCCAGGGCTCCGTCCTGGCCTCCCTCATGTTTAATGTTTTCATGGCCCCCCCTTGCCCTTCTAGTTCAACAGCACAGCATTTCAGCCCACTATTATGCTGACGACATTATCCTTCTTCACCACACGGACCCCACTGCCCCAGATCTTGCTCCCCTCAACTCCTGCTTGGCTTCAATGTCCACCTGGTTTTCCTCTAATTTTCTGCATGTGAACTCCTCAAAAACATCTGCCATCTGGTTTACCTCTGGCGCCCCAGTTCCCTCTCTCGCTCCTCTCTTGTCCTCCTCTCCCCTACCAGTAGTCTCCTCCTTACGCTACCTAGGGGTCATCCTGGACTCCACCTTATCCTTCAAAGAACATATTTCTTCTGTCGTACAGTGGTCCTTTCACACCTTAAGACAACTTCATGCAGTTCGCCCTTTTGTATCAGTCCCCTCTATGACCACACTATTACTATCCTTGGTGGTATCTCTCTTAGACTACTGCAATATCGTCCTGGCCGGTCTTCCCCAAACGCAATTACGGAGATTACAACTAGTCTACCGCACAGCAGCACGTATCCTCACACATGTCTCACGTTTCGACCACATCACCCCTATCCTGATTCACCTACACTGGCTCCCTCTTGTCTATCGTATACAGTTCAAAGTACTCATCTATGTTCATAAAATCATCCACACCGGTATTCCCCTCTACCTTGCCGACTTAATTCACCTTCATTCATCTCACCGCTCCCTTAGGTTGATCCACCTGAACCGTATGTCCCTTCCCTCTCTGTCACAAGCTCACCTTGAATCCACTCGTTCCTCTGCCTTTTTCTTTCTGGGCCCCCGACTCTGGAACTCGCTTCCCCCCGCTCTCCGCTTAGAACCCTCCTATAAAACCTTTAAGACCAAGCTGAAGACTCACCTCTTCTGCACTGCCTTTAATCTTCCTCCTCCCTCTGCTCCCATATCTCCTCCACCCCGCTGAATCTGGATGTTCTTAACCCTTTGTCGCTGCGCACTTTGTCTTGTTTTCACCTTGCTGCTCTATCCTATCTCTCCACTCTATCTTATCTCTTAATTTTTTTGTCGTTCCTTTTCCTTTTCAGCAACCTAAATATTTTTTGTTATTGTAAACCGCTCTGGTGCCCTCGGTAAAGAGTGGTATATTAAATGAGCCAATAAAGATAAAGATATAAAGATAAAGATACCACCGGATGCGCAGAGCGTGGCACCTTATCCCCAAGTGGATAAGAACGGGGCCACCCCAATAAGAGGAAAGCCCACCTCCAAAGGGATCCAATGCTGATCTAGGTTTGCTGTCCATCAGCATTACACAGATCTTAATTGTGCCGCCCAGTAATAGAACTTACAATTTGGTAGGGACAGCCTACCCTTACCCAGTGGGTGCATTAACATATTCAACTTCGCTCAAGCTCTCCTGCCATTCCAAATGAAGAGGAAAGCATCCACGATCAAGCAGGGAAGTATCAAAAACAAGTAGAGGAAGTGGGGGAGAACATTCATTTTGATCACATTTATTCTAGTGAGTAGGGGCGGGGATAAGAAGGTCCAACCCCAGAGCTCTTCATGCAGTTTTTTTGAGCATGGGAGGGAAATGCAGCTGGAAAAGTCTATTTAACCTAGTAGGAATCTTGACTCCTAAGTATGAATTCTCCCTTCCATTGATAAGGAAACCACACTCTTAGTGTCGCTTCTAGTCTTGTAGAAACATTAAAAGGGAGAAGCAAAGTTTCTATATTCTTCCTCAAATGCAATTAGGGAGCTCTCAGGGTTGGAAAGAAAAAGGAGAGTGTCACCCGCATAGAGAGCGACCTTGTGCTCTATACCTCCCGCCTGCACTCTCTCCACCGCCACATTAAGATGCAGGGCCTGCACAAAAGGCTCTAGGGAGAGTGCAAAAAGAAAGGGGGACAAAGGGCATTTCTGCTATGTGCCCCTCCCTGGAGTGAAACGAAGAGAGAGAATTCCGTTGATCCTGAGCCTTGCCGTCTGTGTGCTGTATAGGACCCAGGTAACCCGCAAAATACTACTGCTACTACTGAACATTTGTATAGTGCTACAAGACGTATGCGGTGTTGCACAGACACATGTAAAAGACAGTACCTGCTCATCAGAGCTTACAATCTAGTCAAGATAGACAACACAGTAGCTGTAGACATGGGATATATCTAGGAGGAATGGTAAGGAAACACAAAGGAGATCAGGTGAGTCAAGATCTGAAAGCGGCAGTGAAGAGGTGAGTTTTCAGGCTGGATTTGAAAAGGGTCAGAGAAGGCGTCTGACATGCAGACTCAGGTAGTTTATTCCAGGCATAAGGAGCAGCAAGATGAAATGAGCAAAATCTGGAGATAGCAATAGAAGAGAAGGACACAGATAGAAGCAATGGAGTTCCCGAGGAGGGAGAGATAACAGAGAAAAGGTAGTGAGGAGCTGCAGAGTGAATGCACATATAGGTAAGCAGGAGAGGTTTGAAATGGATAGGGGGCCAATGAAGTGACTTAAGAAGAGGAGAAATATGAGCATGATGAGGCTGGCAGAAGATTAACCACGCAGCAGAGCGTTCAACAGATTTAAGGGGAGACATATGATTCAGAGGGAGACCAGCAAGAAGTAGGTTTACAATACTCTAGACAGGAGGTGACTAAGGAGTGGATATGTATCTTAGTAGCATGTTCATAAAGAAATGGGTGAATTTTGTTGATGTTGTAGAGAAAGAAATGGCTGATTTTAGCTATCAGTTGGATGTGTGTGGAGAAGGAGAGAGTGGAGTCAAAGACGATCCCAAGGATCCAAGTTGAGGAGACAGGGATGAGTAGAGTTATCCACAGAGACTGATAAAAGAGGAAGGAGAGAGGAGAGTTTAGGGGGAAAAATAAGAAGCTCAGTTTTGGCCATGTTCAATTGCAAGCAGCAGTGAAACATCCAAGCAACAATGTCAGAAAGGCAGGCAGAGATGCTGGTCTGGATTGCCAGAGAGATTTCAGGTGTACAGAGGTAGATCTGGGAGTCATCAGCGTAAAGATGGTACTGAAAGCTATGGGATGAGTGCACCAAGGGACTGGGTATAGAGAGAGAAAAGGAGTGGACCCAAGACAGATCCTTGGGGTACACCAACTGAAAGTGAGATAGCAGTAGATGAGGATCCACCAGAACAAACACTGAAAGAGCGATGGGAGAGATAAGAAGAGAACCAGGATAGTACAGAGCCCTTAGAACCAAGTGAGGACAAGGTATCAAGGAGAAGGTTGTGTTCAACAGTGTCAAAAGCAGCAGAAAGGTCAAGAAGGATGAGGATTGAGTAAAGGCCCTTGGATTTTGTCAGTAACAGGTCACTGGAGACTTTGGCAAGAGCCATTTTGGTAGAATGTAAAGGATGAAAGCCAGATTGTAGAGGATCCAGAAGGGCTTGAGAGGAGAAAAATTTGAGGCAACGACGGTGAACTGCACATTCAAGTAGTTTAGAAATGAAAGGGAGGAGGGAGATGGGTCAATAGTGAGAAGGACAGGTAGGGTCTGATGAGGGTTTCTTGAGGAGAGGTGTGACCACAGCATATTTGAAGGCTGCAGGGAAAGTTGCAGTGGAGACTGATAGGTTGAGAATATGAGAGTTGGAAGGGACTACAATGGAGGAGATGGAGCTAAGGAGATGGGTGGGAATACGATCAGAGGAGCAGGTAGTGAATTTGGGTGAGGAAAGAAGATGAGTGGTTTCCTCCTTAGAGATCACAGAAAACAAAGAAAGGTAGCAGATGTAGGGGGGAAAAATTGGGAGTGAAGAGGAGGAGGAGAGGAAGTAGCTGACTTTGTGGGGAATTGGAGTGTGATCTTGTGGATTTTGTCATCAAAGTAGTCAGCCAGGGTTTGTACAGACAGGGAAGCAGAGGCACTTTGAGGAGAGAGTTGAGAGTTGTAAAGAGATGGCAAGGGTCAGAGGCAAGAGAGTTAGTCAGACTGACAAAATAGTCTGGTGAGTGCTATGGCTGAATGGAAAGAAACAAGCATGAATTCAAAGTGTAGAAAGTCCACAAGGGTATAGGATTTGAGCTAAGCATGCTTAGCTGAGCGGGTGCAGGAACATAGATAGCAGGTACTGGAAGACAGTCAGGTTTGAGGCATAGTATGCCTCACAGGACATGGCATGGGTGGAGCAAGAGCATCCAGGGGAGAGTGCAGTGTTATAGGAAGCTACTGCCTCATCAACAGACTCAGATGACATAGTGGAGGAAAGAGGTGATGAGACAGTAAAGGAGAGAGCCAATGGGTCAATAGCATGAAGATTTCTAAAGTGGTTGGAGGAGACAGGACGAGGTTGAGGCGGTGTGTGATGAAGAGTGAAGCTTAGCATGTGATGGTCCGATAAGGGAAGATGTGAGGTACAGAAGTTTGGTGGTAAGCAATTAGAGAAGAATACGAGGTTGAGGCAGTGGCCTTGCTGGTGAGTAGGACCCAGTAAGGAAACGTGGACAGCAAACGGGAAGGAAAAATCTTTATTGGTCACCTTTAGCCTATGGCCCGACACAGGCCGTGTTTCGCTACCTTCCTCAGGGGCAGGCTAAACTAAAACATAAATACAACATCAAAATCATAAATAAATACATAAAGATCAATATAATAAAAAAAGATAAAAAGAAAGGCTAATAAATATGAAAATGGTTAACAATCAACAAACATCTCTATAAATAATCACATATATATAAAACCATAACATTATAATTATATGTGAATAAATGGCTGAATTCATACTGTTAAAATAATAGCACAGCCAATATAAACTCAACTTATAAACATATATAAACTGCCCTAAATAGGCGTAAAGAATAAAAATATATTAATAAAAACATAAACTATACACATTCAAACTTAAAAAGGGATCATAAAAATGTATCATAAAAATGTATGGTATGTATCCATGTGTGCAAACAAAACATTAAAATGTGATCAACTTCTAAGTAAACCTCATATCTTGTGTTTCATCAGGTAATTCCTACCTAAAGGAATCATGTCGAATAGCAAAAATAATAAGGAGACACTGGAATTTGATCCAAACTATTCCAGCATTTCAAGACGTGAAGCTTACAATCGCATACAGACGTAATGTAAATTTAAAAAACATGCTTGTGCCGTCTGCATTGACTGAAAGGAAATTCCTATCTACTCATAAGGGCCATTCCAATGTGGTGCATGCTCCGTATGCACTCATGTCCTTACTGTTAAGAGTAAATATACTCATCCAATAAATGGACATATTTTTCCCTTAGATGATTTTTCTAATTGTAGTACCAGGCATGTTATTTATGTGATACAATGCCCATGTATGAAGTTATATGTGGGCATGACTACACGTCCAGTTCATGTTAGAATCATAGAACACAGAAGTTGCCTCAAGAGAGGGATAGTGGATAAACCCCTTGTCAATCATTGGCAGGAATTCCAGCATAAAATCTCTGATCTAAAAATTTTTGTGATTAAGAAGGTTAAGATGAATTGGAGAGGAGGGGATGTTGAGAGAACGATCCGAAGATTGGAAGAGCGATATATCTTTGCATTGGATAGTTTGCATCCCAACGGATTAAACATGGATAGTGACCTATCCGTTTTTCTGTAATTCGTTTACTTTTTTCATATTTATTGCCTGTGCTGAGGTTACCCTGTAGGGGGTGTTTCGTGTTAAAGTTTAATAGTTTATGCAGCATTTCCAAGGAGACCTTTAGATATAAAAAAACTCTCTTGTGAGGATATAACCTTTCCTGCATAATTTATTGTTTTGACATTTATAATACATATAGATATAATTTTTTTATGATCCTTTAGTGGCTGCTAGGTGGTACAATACATGTAAGGCGTCTTGAAAATTGCGGTGCGATTTATGTGCATAAATATATAAAAAGATGTTCTTAGATCAGCATGTGCTCTACCATTGAGCACAGTGTGTAGAACAGAGGGTTTTGTTTTTATGGCTTCTAGCAATTAATTAGTTTTTGTGATTGCTGATACGCATGCATCCCAATGTGTGAATGTTTGGTTTGTGCGTACACACCCGTTTTTCATGATGGTAATGTTGTTGAAGCATCGGCACGGTTATAATGCCATCAAGGGTAATTTATTATATGTAAGGGTTAATATTTTTATCGTATTTTTTAACAGGACCTTCAGATGAATTTTCCTACTTTTGATTTGCATTTTTAGGATGTTAATTTATTGCGTGTGCTAATATTTGTAGTTAGTTATGGTTTTATATGTACCTTATGTTTTTTATAGTCAATCTGGTTTTTCACATATCTTTTAAATTTAATTTATTTCTTCTGTTGGTCAGTACAATGTGTGTGAGAAAGGTTTTTTATTTTGAAGTCCTCTGAAATCTGAGGACATATTGGGGTTGAGTGGCACGTCATGAAATTTATATGCAACCTTTGTGCCGTCATGGGCAATTACTCACATGCAAGGTTCATAATTTTATAGTCATTTTAGAGCATAATATGTTTTAGATTAATTTATTTTTTTGATAGGCAGCACAGCGTGTGGAGAAAGTTTTCACTTTGACGTTCTCTGAGATTTGAATACGTACTGATGCCTACTGAGACGTCATGAGATTTGCATTTTTCGCGGGAGTGTCCCTTTGTTTAATGCGCATACGCCGGCGTTTTAACATTAGTACGCTGGCTGGACATTTTCTACTATGACAAGACGTTACTGACACCGGAATGAAAATGTGAGTTAAAACGTTTGATTATATTTTCGGCGTTTTCACTTTATAATGATCTACTGCTGTATTAGGATATATTTTACCTGCGTTTCCATTGGGTAGGTATGAAAAGTACAGAGCATCTTTATGAGCCACGTTAAGGCAGTTTTACACGATAGAGGTTTTGCGGGTAACAATGTATTATATGATAAGGTTTAGATTTTCACCAGTTAACATCTTTATGGGATTCTGTATTTATTGTTTTTTTTGAAGGATGTGTATCTCTTTTTATTCGAGTCACTATTAGAGCTGGCAAATGCTGAAATTTTAACCTTGAAGAACAAGTGTCACGTCCTCACAGGTATACTTTTTTAAAAAACTTTTTAGAATGTTCCATAGAGATAGATGGGACGGTTTTTCTGATTCCACTGAGTTCAACCTCCTTTAGGTAGGAATTACCTGATGAAACACAAGATATGAGGTTTACTTAGAAGTTGATCACATTTTAATGTTTTGTTTGCACACATGGATACATACCATACATTTTTATGATACATTTTTATGATCCCTTTTTAAGTTTGAATGTGTATAGTTTATGCTTTTATTAATATATTTTTATTCTTTACGCCTATTTAGGGCAGTTTATATATATTTATAAGTTGAGTTTATATTGGCTGTGCTATTATTTTAACAGTATGAATTCAGTCATTTATTCACATATAATTATAGTGTTATGGTTTTATATATATGTGATTATTTATAGAGATGTTTGTTGATTGATAACCATTTTCATATTTATTAGCCTTTCTTTTTATCTTTTTTTATTATATTGATCTTTATGTATTTATTTATGATTTTAATGTTGTATTTATGTTTTAGTTTAGCCTGCCCCTGAGGAAGGTAGCGAAACACGCCTGTGTCAGGCCATAGGCTAAAGGTGACCAATAAAGATTTTTCCTTCCCGTTTGCTGTTCACGTTTCCTTACTGGGTTCTGCATAGCACGTGGACTTGTGCTTGTTTTGTTGGACTTGCTGGTGAGTAGGGACAGTAGAGCAAAGCTGCAGGTTGAATAATGAGGTAAGGAAGAGGAGCTTTAAAGCATAAGGGTCAGAGGGCTTATCAACATGAATGTTAAAATCCCCAAGAATAAGGGAGAGGAAAGATGAATCCAGAAAGAAGGAAAGCCACGCATCAAAGTCAGAGAGAAAAGTAAATGTAAACTTGTCATGGGATCGGTAAATAACAGCTAATCAGAAAGGTAGTGGAGTAAAAAACTGGATGGAGTGGACTTCGAAAGAGGAAAAGGAATGAGATTGAGGCAGAAGGAGGGGTTGAAATTGATAGGAAGGAGAGAGTAGAAGCCCAATACCACCACCATGGCCAGTGGGACGAAGCATGTGGGAGAATTGATAGCTGCCATGTTAGAGAGCAGCGACTGAAGCTGAGTTCTCTGGAAGGAGCCAGGATTCAGTTAGAGCAAGGAGATGGAGAGCATTAGAGATAAAGAGATCCTGAGTAAAGGCAAGTTTATTTGAGATGGAGTGTGTGTTCCACAAGGCACAAGAGAAAGGGAGAGAGAAGGGGAAAGGAGAGGGATATGAATAAGATTTGAGCTATTGCATGAGGATCTGTTCTGAGAGTGTAACAAAAGTCTAGGGAGCCAGGATTGAGGATGATATCTCCAGAAGAGAGAAGGAGAAGGAGTAGAAGAGTGCGGGACAGAGACGAGACAGCACGGCAGTAATGAACATAAGAACATAAGATATGTCATACTGGGGCAGACCAAAGTCCATCAAGCCCAGGTATCCTATTTCCAACAGTGGCCAATCTAAGTCACAGGTTCCACAATGCTTGTATTGGGGCAAGCAGTGGATTTTCCGGGTCCCCTTTAATAATGGTTTTTTGACCTTTTCTCCAGGAACTTGTCCAAACCTCTTTTTAAACCCAGCTACACTAACAGCTTTTATTATATCCTCCGGTAACGAATTCCAAAGTTTGATTACACATTGAGTGAAAAAAAAAAGAGTCTTATATAGGTTACACTGTAGTTTCATTGCATGTCCCCTAGTCTTTCTATATTTTAATGATGTAAACAATCAATCTACATTTACCCGTTCCACTCCATTCATTACTTTATAGACCTCTATCATATCTCCCCTCTGCCGTCTCTTTTCCAGGTTGAAGAGCCCTAACCTTTTCAGCCTCTTCATAGGGGTATCCTTCCATTCCCTTTACCATTTTGGTGGCTCTTCTCTGTATCTTTTCTAATAACACTATATCCTTTTTAAGATACGGCGACCAAAATTGCACACAATATTCAAGATGCGGTCGCACCATGGAATGATACAGAGGTATTATAATATCCTTTGTTTTATTCTCCATTCCTTTCCTTATGATTCCTAGCATTCTATTTGTTCTCTTGGCTGCCGCTGCACACTGACCGGAGGGTTTCAACATGTTATCCACGATGACACCTAAATCTTTTTCCTGGATGGTGGTTCCTAATGTGGAACCTTGTATCGTGTAACCATAGTTTGGGTTGTTCTTTCCTAGGTGCATAACTTTGTTCTTCTCCACATTAAATTTCATCTGCCATTTGTATGCCCAGTCTTCCAATTTATCAAGGTCCTCTTGCAATTTTTCACAATCCTTTTGAGAGTGAGGTTGTTTCAGAGAGAGGAGATGGCTGAATGAGAGGGAAAAAGTGGTGAAGCTCAAGAGCTTATGATAGGGTAGATGACAAGATGGTAGGGGAAATGAGAATGGTAAAGGGGAGATAAGGGGGAGGAGGCTTGAAGGGATAGGAGGGGAGACAGTTAGGGAGTATGAGTAATAGGAAGAGAAAGTGTTGAGGAGCCATAAAGAGAGCTGGAGAGGAGCACAGAAATGAGAGGAAATAAAAGAATAGGTGGTAGAAATTGCAGGGGATAAAGTGCACCTGTGAGTGATCGTGGTAATGAGCACAGGGCATCTTTAAGAGACCACAAGCCAGGGGGTGGGTGGGCTGTGGGAAGGAGGGTGGAATGATAAGGAAGAGAGACGCAGCTGAAAACAGAGAGGGAAAGCTGAAAAAGATCACAAACAAAAATATTGAAAAGTAAGGCACTCTAACAATGATAAGATAAATAAATAATATGTACAGGCAGACAGCATAGTTACTCACCTGTAACAGGTGATCTCCGGGAACAGCAGGAATTTACTCTTCACATATGGGTATCGTCGGTACCGACGGAGCCTGCGTGGGAACGCTCCCCAGCGTCCAATAGGAAAGCTTTTGGGAGCATCCCACAGCGCCTGCGTGCTGCCTTCCCGCCTTTCCCAACTGTCCCTCTCCAGTTGAGTTTATAGCTGAGACAAAAGAGAGAGGGAAAGAGAGATAGAGAGATACAACTCCTAGGGGAGGTGGGCGGGTTGTGAAGACTAAATCCCTGCTGTTCCCGGAGATCATCTGTTACAGGTGAGTAACTATGCTATCTCCAGGAACAAGCAGGAATGTAGTCTTCACATATGGGGACTCCCTACAGACACTGCATCAGATTGAAAAAGGGTGCTAAGTTTAGCAGCTTGGTTTTGCCGGCCCCTCTTCGACATCATCCCACAGGCAACACACTCCGAAATAGAGTGGTCAGGACCTAAACATTTGAGGCACCACTCATGGGTGTCGGTGACGGAGATAGTACCGCCACACTTGGACACTTTTTAAAACCTGAAGCGGGTTTTTCCATTTTAAAGGAAAGGTTGAGCCTAGTGCCCAAAATGGCACGTGGCACCTGAGGAGAAAATACCTGGAAAAGACTCCAGAAGAAAAGGTTTTGTTTTTATTTTTAAGAAAAAAGAAAGAAGAACCGGCGGTACTGGTGTAGCATTGAGGGAAGGCAGACTCGACCACAAAAAAGAAGAATAAAAGGGAATATTTTCTGCGGTGACAGGATGTGCGACCTGTCGGCTCCACGGAAAACGAAGAACTGGTGAGGGACAGTTGGGAAAGGCGGGAAGGCAGCACGCAGGCACTGTGGGATACTCCCAAAAGCTTTCCTATTGGACGCTGGGGAGCGTTCCCACGCAGGCTCCGTCGGTACCGACGATACCCATATGTGAAGACTACATTCCTGCTTGTTCCTGGAGATAGACCTTACAAGCAAGCTGTTAAAATGTCAGACCCTAGCCAGAAGCTAGGAGCACAGCCTGTAATAGACTTGCACGTTCCACAGCAAGAAGGCAAATGGCTGAGCCCACGTGGGGAAGAGGGATTACTATTACTACTACTATTTAACACTTATATAGCGCCACGCACGCAGCTCTGTACAGACTTGAATACAAGAGACAATCCCTGCTCGTCAGAGTCCTGCTTATCAGAGCTTACAATCGAGACAGTACACAATACAATTTAGTGCAAAGCATAGTGTGGTCATGCAGTTAGGTTATGCAAATGATGGGTGGTTAGGTTAAGATGAGGGATAGAAAATGATGGGGTTAGTTTAAGATGAAGGATAGAAGTCAGGATAAAAATGCTTCAATTGGGGGGAGGGGGGGTTATACTTTCAGCACACAGTAATAGGAGGGAGGTAGGCAGGGAAGGGGAAATTCTAAACTCTGAGAACAGAAGTAGAGTGGATAAGGCAATTGAAGTTAATACTTGATCTCCAAAAGCAGAGAGCAGAGAGGGAGAGAGAGGGCGCGGGGAAGTTACATTTGATTATGAGGAGACAGAGAAAGACATGGCTGAAAAGAGAGAGGGAGAACTGAACAAGATCACAAACGAAAATACTGAAAAATAAGGCACTCTAACAATGACAAGATAAATAAATAATATATACAGGCAGACACAACTTACAAGCAAGTGGTTAAAAAGTCAGACCCTAGACAGAAGCTAGGAGCACAACCTATAATAGACTTGCATGTTCCACAGCAAGAAGACAAATGGCTGAGCATAAGTGGGGAAGAGACAAAATGGCTGGGCTGAAGTTGAAAGCCTCAAGCACTTGCAGCAGGAAAGGCAACTCAGCTCAGTCAAACACCTTTTCTGCATCCAGAGCCAAAAAGACCACTGGCTATATTAGCTGTCTGGCGCTATCAGGCTTTACCCCAAGAGGAAGCCCCACCATACACTGAGCGTGCTGTGTGATTTGATTCTCACCTGCTTTATCATTAGGGTGAGAATAATCAAAGGGGGGAATGTGATAGGCTATGGGTCCTTTTTGAAGCTTGACTTTTCTGAGCCTTGTGCACAATAAATTGGCTTGGATCCTGAAGTGACTCCTGGTATTATTTGGTTGCATACACTCCGCTGCTACAGCTTGGATGATTCTAATTCACACTGATATACTATGCTCAAAATTCTCCTCACATTAGTCGCTGAATTGTGGCTCTTAATAAAACCTGTTTGGTCCCTGTGTATCAAGATAGGAGTAAGCTGGTTCAATCGTTGGGCAAAAAGTTTGGCAAGCATCTTTGCATCAGTAATGAGAAGAGAGATTGATCTGTAAGACTCAGGAGCAGTTGGGTTCTTACCCTTCTTATGTATTAAAGTCACATGGGCTTCCAGAAATGAAGATGGGATTACTCCCCCATTCCACCACAAAATTAAGAACCTTACACAGTAGAGGGGACAAGACCTCACAAAAATTTTATAAAATTTTGGAGGGAACCCATCATGTCCTGCTGCCTTCCCCACTCGCAGGGCCTGGATCGCCTGCTGAAGCTCAAGCCACTCCTGCTGTTCCGTGGAGAGGTGTCTCTCCAACTTTCTCTTTAGATAGTCTGCTATGCATCCTGTGTCTCGCATATATTCAGACAATATACAAGGCCCTATAAAACTGTACAAATACCTGCTCAATCCCCTCCCTATCATGATGGAGCTGACCCCTGGTATCCTAGAGCTGCAGGATAGTCATCTGCACTTGCCTCTTCTTCAAGAGAAAAGTGAGCAACTTATCTCTTTTCCCCCCTCTATAGTAATAGGTCTGGCCTGTTTTCTTAAACAGCGCCTCTATCTCCTCTGATAACAAAGCATTGAGCTCCCCCCTTTTCATGGCCAGTCGGCAGGAAAGATCCTCCGACTGTGCCTGCATCTGGTCGTCACATCTCCAACTCCAATTCCCACCTAATCCTTCCCCCTCCCTCTTCTTCCTCGCCCCCACCTCCATCAAACTGCCTCTTACCACCTCTTTATGAGCATCCCAGGTTACTATCAGAGGAACCTTGCCTGTGTTGTTCTCCCGAATATACTTCCCTATAGACAATTCCATCTCCTTTGTGATCCCTCCATCTAGTAAGAGGGAGGTGTTAAGCTTCCAGGGTTTCTGCCCCCTACTTCTGAGACCGCTGGCCCCTAAGGTGTACCTGGGCGTGGTGAGACCAGATGATGCTGCCAATGCTACAAACACCTGCTAGAGGGCAGAGGGAAGGACTGGGGAGAAAATAATCCAGCATGGAGTATGAGTTATGCAGAGATGAGTAACAAGTATATTGTCGTAAGCCTGGATTTTTTACCCTCCATGTATCTGTCAGATTATGGGATCTCCCAAGGAAATGCAGAGAGCCCTTCCCCCTCCCCTCTCCCCCAGCCCAGCAGTCCTAACCAATTCTCTCCTGTGGGACCACATTGAAATCCCTTCCATAGATCCCAGGTAAAATGGTCCACCCTTCAATTTTGACAAATAACTCCTGCAGGAAACGAAGCTGGCCCTTTTGGGGGCATACAAATTGACAAGACAAAAAGTGATTCCCAAACATTGCAATTCCAGAGCTAGAGCTCTCCCCTGAGTATTCCTCCACCTGTTAAGGATCTTGTACATAAACCCTCTCAAGAACAGGAAAGCTACTCCCGCACTATGGGACTTCCCTGGAGAGTAGAACATATCACCCACCCAACCTGCCTTCAGTCGACTTGTATCCGGTGCTGTCTAGTGGGTTTCCTGCATCATACATATATCTGAATGAAAATTGTCCAGCTCCCGGAGAACTAGCTTCCTCCTGTGGGGTGTTTGTAACCGCCTTACATTAACAGAGGCCATTTTATACGTACATCAGCAGTGGATATATTTTTTAGATTCCACCCTGCATACCAAGCACACATGCAGTCACACCCTCACACACTCAGCCCCACCCCATCCTCCCCACCCCGCCAAGAAGTGCACTCCTGGGATAAACCGTGAACCATTTAACATAACACAGAAAATCAACTCAAGTTGTGGTCCGGGGCCTCTAGGAGGTGTGATGAAGCAGAGGCCAGTGAACCTATGGAGATAGGAAAAATCACTGATCCCTTTAAAGAAAGTGACAGTCCTAAAGTGCAGTTACTGCAAAGCGCAGCCAGAGGGAGCAAGCACGAAGAATCAGAGGGTAGGCTGACACACCCAAGCTTGGATGATGCAATAACTAACTCAAGGGATAATCAGACACACCTGGTCAGGGTGAGAGAAACCCTAACTGAGAAGCAGCTTTATAAGCATGGGTTAGACAGGACAGAAAGGGCAGCGGCAGCAGCAGCAGCAGACGCAGAAGAGAGAGGAAGGAGACAGCTCCGAGGAGAGAAGGAGAGGCAGTTGGATTTGCGGTCCTTACAGAAAAGGAACAAGTTCCAAGAGAAACAGTTCCATGCTGAAAAGCTCCAGGGAGAAGTCTTCAAGGAAGACAGAGAAAGGAGAGGGACCTATAAAGTGCTGGGTAAAGAAAGTACCAGAGAAGCACAGCTCAGAGAGCAGAGATACCTGCATACTTCCTTTCCTGACCATGAGCTACAAGGAGTTCAGAGGTGGGTGCACAAGACTCAGCCCAGGAGTCTGAGAAACACAACAGTGAACCAGGAACTGTGGCCAAGCCCTAGAAAGGCACGGAAGCCAGAGAGCCGTAGGTGCAGTAAACACAGCTGGAGAGAGGTTTGGGACCCTGTACAAAAAGTGCTAACTAAAAGTCCTGTCACCTGTTTTCCAGACCAGGTAGAGCAAGGCTGGAGAGTTTTAGAGACAAACTCTGAAGTGAAGCCAGAATTACATGAGGAAAGCTCAAGGCCAGCAGATATATCGTCAGAACAGGAGGAGATGCAAATAGACCCTGCTGAACCTGATTCATTGCTACCTGACTGTCTCATGGATTGTACACTTTGTCTAGCCGGGAGTTTGGAATCCTTGGCAGAAGTATAGCTCGCAGGGTATACGTTAAAATACAGTTTTGATAAGCTAAAAGAAGAAGCTTGCTTTTGTTTGCATGACCTGGTTTTGTTCTAACACCTGCATAGCTAATAAGACTGTGAAACACGTCTAACTTTTGAATTCTGTAAATACCTTTTTTGAAAATCCTGAATGAGGTGAGAATCCTGTTTTCCTTCGTTGAACCTTTGTTTGTGCATTATGGGAATAAACCTTATCCTTTACCTTACACATGGCTTTCACAACTAATTATTTCAAGAAAGGGACTACTAGTACCAGCATGCATCTGGGCTAAGAAAAGTTTCTCCCTTTGATGAAAACAATAATGTACACCCTGACCCTTTAAGCACGTGGCTCGGGGGCTGGGGTTGCGACAAGTGGCGTAGTTTTTGGATTTTTTTTCGCGAAGAAAATAAGACTACACTTGTTCAGGATAAAGCTGCGGAGTTTAAAAACACCAAGTGAAACGGAGAAGATTTGCTGCCAGCAGTGGTGGAACAGTGGAGGACCAGCTGACGCATCTTTTTCTAAAGGCAGGAGTCAACGCCTGATGCAGGTAATGAGTAATTAGGCATAACCTGTGGCGGATTCAGGTGCAAGAGTCCTGAGAGTCCAGATAAAAGGGGGTCTGACAAAGATTTGCCAGTACCGCACTTGGTGGTTTTGTGTTTCTCTCTCTTTCTACAGGAAAAGTGGCTGCCATGGAGCTGAAAGAAGTCCTACAATGGATGGCGGCGCAGTTTGAGAAACAATGCGAGATGGCCTTCCAAGCGCAGGAACAGGCTGTGACAGCTATGCAAGCGCAGCAGAGACCTGTACTTGAACTGATGGAAGCTTGGCTGGCTAACCAGAGGACGACGAGGGAAGCAGCTCCGTCTCCTCAGGGACTAGACGCATTAGCTAGCAATTTTATGGTAGGACCATTGTCTTGTGGGACACTGACATTAGGGAAGTTGTCGCCTATTGATGATATAGACGATTTCCTGGAATCCTTTGATAGGATAGCCCATACTGTGAGATGGCCAAGAGAGCAGTGGGCCATACGCCTGGCAACTTCGCTCACAGGGGAGGCGTTGTCCGCATATAGGGCTATGCCTGCAGCTCTTGCCAACGACTATACAGAAGTAACAAAGGCTATTAGAGATCGCCATGGGTTAACCCCTATGGTTTATAACCGTATGTTAAGAGCTACCAGACTTAAAACTGGTGAAACACCGAAAGCCTTTATTAATCCAAGGGGTGATTGATGCCAAAACCCGACACTGGCCGTGTTTCGTGTGACCTTCCTCAGGGGTGTATGGCTCAACTACAATCAAATACATAAATGTAATAAAAACAAATAAAACATTAATTAAAAACATACAGAATAAAAAACATGAAACATAGAATCATAAATAAAACGAGAAATAAAACTAATTTAGATAATCAGGAACGCCCAAGAAAAAATGCTATTAAAACGGAAATAAATAAGAAACACTGCATATATATATATAAAAAAATATCATATGTAAACAATTATAAGAACTAAATAGATACTCGCCCCAGAACACTTCCGTACCGTCTGTCAAGCACTGATAACCCCGCTACTGGACTTCTGCAATCCGATATACCTTGGACTACCGAAACAAGCCATCAAACCACTCCAACTGGCACAAAACACCGCAGCACGAATCATATCCGGAACTGCAAGACAGGAGCACATCACACCCACCTTAAAGGACTTACACTGGCTTCCAATCGATGCACGCATCAGATACAAAACTATCATAAACCTATTTAAGATAAAACAGCAACATCAGCCAACAGCCTGCACACCCTCATACAACCAGACACCAGCACACGTCCTAGAAGAAAACAAACACACAACCGAGTCAGCACCCCAAGTGAATACAAACACACACGCAAGGACACAACAGACAGAGCACTCTCCATGGCTGCTCCAACAATATGGAACAAACTACCGGACGATTTGAGAGCAACTACAGACCTCAAGGACTTCAGAAAACAGCTGAAAACCATGCTGTTCATAGAACACTATGGACACATCACATAAACTAAGTAACTGTATAGCAGCACACGTTACCGCCTAACACTATATGTATATAAAGTGTTTTTAGCACCACTGTATATAGCCCACATTGTACATAGCTCAAACCAATCTAGCTCACAATACAACACACACCCAACTAAATTTCCACCCTCACTGCATGTATAACACACTCACACTACCAGATTGTTTGCTGTGATACCACCTTGATTTTTATTTATTTATTTATTTTATTTATTACAGTTGCTTATATACCGCACTATTCGGCATCAGCGCGGTTTACAGTATAACAAAGTGACCAATACACACATTCTGTTTGGTTTTACATCGAACAGGAATATAAACTTGGATAACAGGGGCTGAACTATATACATGAACTATTTACATTTGATTATTATGATAAGGCGGTTTAGAAATACTGTTAAATAAATAAATAAATAATAAGACTAAAACTAAGTGACGACATCAATGAATATCAAAATGCATACAATCATAAAAATAAATAAATAAATAGATAAGAGCTGGAGGTGTTAAATAAGTACATCATAACATAAAGCTCACATGTAAAATATCATCATAGGACATGTTAAGAAATAAATAATTAGATGCTAAAACAAATACTGATAAATGAGAGGCTAGAGAAAAAGAGAAAAAGAAATAGGAAAGAACCAGTGATAAAACATGTGTATGCGAAAAATATAAGTAAAAACAAGAACTATAGGTATCAAATACATACAATCATAAAAAGATAAATAAATAAGAGCAGGAAATGTTAAATAATTAATATTAAACACATCATAACATAAAATGCACATATAAAATATCATCATAAACATATTATTTATTTATTTACATCTCTTATATACCGCACTATTTGACATCAGCGCGGTTTACATCGAACAAAACATTTCAGTACACAAAAAATGTCTGAGTTACATTAAACAGGGTTAACAACTTGGATAACAGGGTAATTTTAAAACTCAGGTAAATACACTTTGATTGTAATGTAAACTATTTACATCTATAAGTTAGGGCACCGTTGAGACGTAATGGTCAGTTGAGCGTTGAACTTACTAAGTGGGGAATTCAGGGTCAATGGGTGATTCAGAGTTTCTATAACTAACAGAGATGGGTCGTGATTCTGCACTCACTGGGAAGTATATAAGGAATAGGTAATGTTGGAGGGCCTTTCTGAATTGGAGTATGCTGGTGATTGCTCTAATGTCAGGTGGCAACATATTCCAAAGCTTTGGGGCACGGAGACTGAAAGCCCTGTTTGCTGTTGATGAGGTGCTTTTTGTAAGTTCACGGGGAACCAATAGCGTATTTAATGCCATTGATCTTCTTGATCTAGTAGAAGAAATGGGTTTGATGAGTTCAGTTAATGATGTGGATGAGAGACTGTTTACCACTTTGAAGGTAAGTAGTAATGTCTTGAAAATGATCCTGGCCTGTACAGGAAGCCAGTGTAACTGCTTCAGAAGGGGCGACACATGCTCACTCCTAGATGCCCCATAGAGAATCCTCGCAGCGCTGTTCATTGCAAGCTGTAAAGGGTTCAAGGTGGATTGAGGGAGGCCTAGCAAAATGACATTAGCATAGTCAAAGTGTGGCATAATCAGAGCCTGGTAGATGGTCCGGAAATCCTCAGGTTCAAGCAGTGGGCGAAGATGTCTTAGTGACCGGATTTTGTAGTATATGGATCTTACCGTGTTAGCTATATGCGCCTTCATGTCCAGGTTCTGATCGAGTGTAACACCCAGATAACGTATTTGCTGTTTTGATTGTAGCTCAGCATCTTTCACCTTAAGGAATTGTGGAGGGCTGAAGTTCGGGTTCTTTGACATGAAAAGCACCTCTGTCTTCTTATGTTGAATCCGGAGGTTTTGTGATAAGAGCCATTCTGATATGGCGTCAAAACAGTTGCTCAGAGGGGACAGGTGAAAGGCATATAAAGCAGGACGTCATCCGCATATATCATGCAACCTACATTGAAAGACCGGATGATCTTGCAAATAGGTTGCATATAAATATTGAACAACAAAGCAGAGAGAGAGGAACCTTGTGGGACCCCTTGCCATTGGTGGAATGGATCAGACATCACTCCCCCAGCACGAACATGTTGCCATCTTTCGGATAAGTACGATCTGCACCACTCAAGGGCAGTTCCGCCTACTCCTTTCTCCTTCAGCCGTAATAGGAGGAGGTCATGGCTCACAGAGTCAAAAGCAGCGGCTATGACTTATATTAAAAGATAAAGTAAATAAATACTAACTAAGGCGAATAAGAGGCTAGAGAAAAGGAGTAGGAGAGAACCATTGATAAAGCATATATATTGTGGCGGCGCGCTGCTCTGTTAGGCGGCTGCCTAGTGGGGCGCGCCGGTCATCACTCTTCTTTTAATGCTCCAACGTATTAGCTGAGGCTCTTTTAATGTAGTTGTGGCTTGCTTTGCAAGCAGTACGAGTGGATGAGGCTCACAGGACAATTTGTGAAATAAATTGATTTTTATTTTTCTTTGCGGAGTCAATTTTGACAAATGACCTTGATAAGGCTAACAAAATAACAAACTGAAAACAGGATAATTTCTCCAGTAAACTTTCTCAGCAAAACATTTTCAAAGTAGTTTTCTACACTCTTGGGTTAACTTTGACTTCTTCAGTTTAACAAACTAGCATAACACTGTTAACTGCACAGTTCAACAAAACTTAAACTTCAGTAAGACAGTTTTGAACTCTGTTATTCTCAGCTGCTGCAGACTAGGGTACAAATCATGTGCTGCCTCTTAGTTTAAAACCAACAGCCTTCTTAACATGGCTTCAGCAGTGGTAAAACTGGCTGCTTTTAAAACATGAGGTTTCTATCTTTTTGTCTGCCCTTCTCCTTGGCATTAATTGACACCAGCACTCATTATCTTCTTACCCTGTCTCATACAGCCTTCCATAAAAGCTTTAAACATTGCTTGTGCAAAGCCCACATTCCATTGACTCTTCTGAGGACATTGGACTATCTGGATAAAGCTCCACTTCCATCTCCTCCTGTGTGCTGTAAGGCTCAGGGCTTGGGGCACGTTCTGGAACGCTCAGCTGCACTTCCTTTAAAAGTTTAAAAAGCTTTCCCCATTTAAGATTCCTGCTCCCCTTTTTAACTGGGTCAGAACCTCCTGCCCTTCTTTCCCTTAACAACTCAACTTCAGGAAATATAGGAGTTGCTTGGCTTGCAGAAACCCTCCTTTTATAAGGCTTTCTGTACAGTCTGTTTAAGGGCCCAGGACTTGAGCTGCTGTCTTCAGAATCAGATGTATAGTTCTGAATCCTTCCCCAGCTCCTTTCTTGCCCACAGCCTTGAAACTTGCCTTGGGAGTTGTGGCTGATCCCCTTTGAACCACCAGGTCTCACAGCCCTGTAATGCTGTCTTTTCCCCTGGTCTCTCTGGACTCTCTGCCTCTCCTCGTGACTTCTTTCCTGCAGTCTTTCCTGCCCTCTGGCCGTCTCTCTCTGCAGTCTTTCCTGTTCTCTGGGCGTCCTTCTCTGCCCTCCTTCCTGTTCTGCCTCACTTGCTGAGTGATGCAGCTTAAATGTTCTGTAGCTTGTTTCCTTCTCTGGCCCCACCCTCTCTCTCCCTGCAGCTGCTCTGGAGGCTGGGTGTGGCTTCAGGCTAGCTCTGCTATTGTGTGCTTTAGTTTCCCTTTCTCTCTGGGAGCTATGCTTTGGTGAGCCCATCCCCCGTTTATGAAAAAAAAACTCTTTTTTTTCAGTTTTAAAGAGCTGTGCTGCATGTGCATCACCACATATCCCCCCCCCCCTTAAGCTATTACCGGCTGGCGCCACAACCTGCGCACAGCTGGTAATCCCAACTAAAGCTTGTGGGTTATTGTCCTGTCCTGTAGCTACTTCTACAGCCCGCTCCTGCACCTGGCACAGTCCTTGCAGCTTCTTCTTTTTTTCCTTGGGCTGCCAGCCAGCTGGACATCACCTCAAGGAGCGGTGCTTGTTGAGATTGGAATAACGCCTTGGCCTGCTCCAGGGTCCGTGCGGACATCTCCTGCTGTCTGGCTATCTGGCCAGCCGCCCAGTCCAGGATGTCGCGTGACTCCATGGCTCCGCTTTCCTGTGGAGAGAACAGAAGACACAAACACCAAGTGCGGAACCTCTTCTATTTCCCCCTGCCTTGGTGATTACTCCCCTACAGCCACCCTCTTATACCAGTGATGTCCAGAAATAACCCTCCAGCCTACGGGTTACCTGGTTCTGGTGCAGAGTCTCACTTTGTCAACTCCGTTGATCCGGAATCCAGCTCCACCGCCACTCCAGATTTTCCCTTCTGCTCCGCAGACCTGGGGTGCTGACACAGCTGCTCCTGGGGATTCTCTCCTCCGCCCAAGGTCAGGATCACCTCTTCGGCGTGCCAACTTGACTCCAACGCGAAAAATCCTGCCAACTACGCCACCTGTGGCGGCGCGCTGCCCTGTTAGGCGGCTGCCTAGTGGGGCGCGCCGGTCATCACTCTTCTTTTAATGCTCCAACGTATTAGCTGAGGCTCTTTTAATGTAGTTGTGGCTTGCTTTGCAAGGAGTACGAGTGGATGAGGCTCACAGGACAATTTGTGAAATAAATTGATTTTTCTTTTTCTTTGCGGAGTCAATTTTGACAAATGACCTTGATAAGGCTAACAAAATAACAAACTGAAAACAGGATAATTTCTCCAGTAAACTTTCTCAGCAAAACATTTTCAAAGTAGTTTTCTCCACTCTTGGGTTAACTTTGACTTCTTCAGTTTAACAAACCAGCATAACACTGTTAACTGCACAGTTCAACAAAACTTAAACTTCAGTAAGACAGTTTTGAACTCTGTTATTCTCAGCTGCTGCAGACTAGGGTACAAATCATGTGCTGCCTCTTAGTTTAAAACCAACGGCCTTCTTAACATGGCTTTAGCAGTGGTAAAACTGGCTGCTTTTAAAACATGAGGTTTCTATCTTTTTGTCTGCCCTTCTCCTTGGCATTAATTGACACCAGCACTCATTATCTTCTTACCCTGTCTCATACAGCCTTCCATAAAAGCTTTAAACATTGCTTGTGCAAAGCCCACATTCCATTGACTCTTCTGAGGACATTGGACTATCTGGATAAAGCTCCACTTCCATCTCCTCCTGTGTGCTGTAAGGCTCAGGGCTTGGGGCACGTTCTGGAACGCTCAGCTGCACTTCCTTTAAAAGTTTAAAAAGCTTTCCCCATTTAAGATTCCTGCTCCCCTTTTTAACTGGGTCAGAACCTCCTGCCCTTCTTTCCCTTAACAACTCAACTTCAGGAAATATAGGAGTTGCTTGGCTTGCAGAAACCCTCCTTTTATAAGGCTTTCTGTACAGTCTGTTTAAGGGCCCAGGACTTGAGCTGCTGTCTTCAGAATCAGACGTATAGTTCTGAATCCTTCCCCAGCTCCTTTCTTGCCCACAGCCTTGACACTTGCCTTGGGAGTTGTAGCTGATCCCCTTTGAACCACCAGGTCTCACAGCCCTGTAATGCTGTCTCTTCCCCTGGTCTCTCTGGACTCTCTGCCTCTCCTCGTGGCTTCTTTCCTGCAGTCTTTCCTGCCCTCTGGCCGTCTCTCTCTGCAGTCTTTCCTGTTCTCTGGGCATCCTTCTCTGCCCTCCTTCCTGTTCTGCCTCACTTGCTGAGTGACGCAGCTTAAATGTTCTGTAGCTTGTTTCCTTCTCTGGCCCCACCCTCTCTCTCCCTGCAGCTGCTCTGGAGGCTGGGTGTGGCTTCAGGCTAGCTCTGCTATTGTGTGCTTTAGTTTCCCTTTCTCTCTGGGAGCTATGATTTGGTGAGCCCATCCCCCGTTTATGAAAAAAAAACTCTTTTTTTTCAGTTTTAAAGGGCTGTGCTGCATGTGCATCACCACAATATGCTAAAAATATAAATATAAGACCAGAAACTATGAATGGCTAGACACGGTTTCATTAGAGGCTGTTATTTTATCTCTACAAGGCACGCATGCTGATTTGATTTTTGTTTTAGTTACAATCTTCCCCATCTGGTAATCCTTTTTTATCCCCCCTCCCCCCTTTATCCCTCCTTCCTCCCCCTCCCCTTTTCCCCCTTTTTTCATTTTTCCCTCCCCCTTTCTCCCCCCTTTCCCCTCCCCCTTCCCCCCTCCCCCCTCTTCCTCTCCCCTCCCTCCCCCTCCCCTTTTCCCCCCTTTTCTCTCCCCTTCCCCCTTCCCCCTCCTCTCCCTCTCCCCCTCCCCCTCTCCCCCCTTCCTTCCTCCCCCTCCCCTTCCCCTTCCTCCCCCTTCCTCCCCCTTCCCCCCTTTTCCCCTTCCCCCCCTTTTTCCCCCTTCCCCCTCTCCTCCCCCCCTTTTTCCTGATTTTCCCAATCCTCTCTCTTTTCCTTATCCTTTTCGTTTTCTTTTTCTTCCTTTTCTTTTTTCTCCTTTTCTTTCTTCCTCGTCCTTCTTCTCCTCCCTTCCCTATCTTCTTTCCTTTCCCCCTATTCTCCCCTTTTTTCCCTCCCTTTTCTCCCTTTCCCCTTTTCCTTCCCTTTTCCTCCCCCTCTTCCCCCTTCTCTTCCCTTCCCCCCCCCTCCCCCTCTCCCCATTCCTCTGGGTTTCTGATTTTCTGCATCAGCATATACAGCGCATCTCCCGGCGTTTTTACATTTACTTTCACTACTCGAGCGGAGGCTGTCAGAATTGGTTCAAGAAGGTTGTCCTCTGGTTTTGCGAGTTTACCAATTCTTTTGTTTGGTAAGACACATATTTCTTTCCCCCCTTGATGTTTTTTTATTATAGTTCAGTAGCCATGCCGTCTATTTTAAAATTGTCACTGTTTTGTTAGGTTATATAACTGTGCGGAGTCATAACCGGCGGTTTATCTGGTTTCTTCTTGCTCTTGCACAGGATCCACATGATCCTAGTCTTTTCAATTTGTTTTATCATTTATTAATATTTATTTATAAGTTTTTTTCAATAGGATTAGATAGATTCTCTCCTTCGTTTCCATCAAGGTCATGCCTCCTATTATTTAGCCTTCGGAGGTGATTTATTACATTTACGTTCTAGCGTAGAGGCATAGACGCGGTGCGTACTAGCATCTTTAACCCATCATTGACACATAATCTGTGGGTTTAAGGACAACTTAATTGATGTAAAAATCCATATTTGTTTGAAAAGAATTTTTATATTTAATTATATGGGCTCAACATATGGAATAAAATATTTAAGACGATGTATTGATCTGTCTTCTAAGTTACACTTTGGCTACACAATATGATTTGGTCCAGTATAATACTTCCACTTTTCAACTTGTTTTAAAATTTTTATCTTGGCAAATGTGGTTTATGGATCATTTTGTTTTTAAGGTTTGTGATCCTCATGGATCCATTTTCAGAAAAGGTTTTTGTTCATTCAACACACCACATAGTGGTAGGTTTATACCGTCTTTTTATTCATAGTTTCTGGTCTTATATTTATATTTTTAGCATATATATGCTTTATCAATGGTTCGCTCCTACTCCTTTTCTCTAGCCTCTTATTCGCCTTAGTTAGTATTTATTTACTTTTTTCTTTTTTTTTTAATTGATTTTAATCATAATACATGATCAAATAAGCATATACAGGTCAATCTAGGCAAAACAATATGGCACAAGCCATTCACAAAAAAAGTAAGGAATCAAGCAAACGATAAAGTCCACGTCAAGAGAGAGCATTAAATCTGAAATAGGCAACAAATACAAAATATAAGAAAACAAGACCGAAGGGGCATTTAGATCTATACCAAGGACTGGAATAGGCAAAACAATAGGAGCTCTCACTGCACATAATTCATCAAAGGAAACCTGAGAGACCGAAGGAGCAGCAGAACGAGGACAGGGAGGAGGAGATCTCCCCCCGGGGCTTAAAGAAACCCTGTCAGGAGAGGATAGCGCCAGAGGTAGAGGCACCACGTGTCTGTCCAAGGGGCCGACCGGTTTAGCAATCCCGGTACCGGCCGCCTGGGACTTGGCAACTGCCTTGGCCTTCCGCTTGTCCATGCTGTAGCACTAGCAACAAACATAAACTAACACAATATAATATAAGAAACAAATTGCATACAACCTTAGGCACAAACGAAGGGCTAAAGGAAGTCCAAACACACAGTCTCTACTCTCCAGATGGCCTGACTGAAGCGGCGTCTCAATAGCGTCGAAGGGGCGTCTAAGGGGCTTAACCGGCCCCTTTAGACACGCCCCTTCAGACAAAGCCCCGCGGTCGCGGAGAGGCAAAGAAATTTATAGCAGGCAGGTCCTCCCAGCAGCAGGGTGTCCCGGGCGTGCCTGCCCGATTGTCTCAGGGCAGCGTCGTCTTCACAGGCGTGACCACAGCTCCGTCCGAGCCCAAATGCAGCTCAACACACCTCCACTCAACCTCCGAAATGCTCTCCGCCAAAGGAAAGTAAGCACAGTTCTTTTAAATACAGTCAGGACCTCCCAGCAGCAGGGTGTCCCGGGCGTGCCTGCCCGATTGTCTCAGGGCAGCGTCGGCTTCACAGGCGTGACCACAGCTCCGTCCGAGCCCAAATGCAGCTCAGCACACCTCCACTCAACCTCCGAAATGCTCTCCGCCAAAGGAAAGTAAGCACAGTTCTTTTAAATCCAGTCAGGACCTCCCAGCAGCAGGGTGTCCCGGGCGTGCCTGCCCGATTGTCTCAGGGCAGCGTCGGCTTCACAGGCGTGACCACAGCTCCGTCCGAGCCCAAATGCAGCTCAGCACACCTCCACTCAACCTCCGAAGTGCTCTCCGCCAAAGGAAAGTAAGCACAGTTCTTTTAAATCCAGTCAGGACCTCCCAGCAGCAGGGTGTCCCGGGCGTGCCTGCCCGATTGTCTCAGGGCAGCGTCGGCTTCACAGGCGTGACCACAGCTCCGTCCGAGCCCAAATGCAGCTCAGCACACCTTCACTCAACCTCCAAAATGCTCTCCGCCAGTATTTATTTACTTTATCTTTTAATATGTTTAAGATGATATTTTATATGTGCATTTTATGTTATGATGTGTTTAATATTAATTATTTAACATTTCCTGCTCTTATTTATTTATTTATCTTTTTATGATTGAATGTATTTGTTCTATAGTTCTTGCTTTTACTTATATTTTTAGCATACATATGTTTTATCACTGGTTCTTTCCTATTTCTTTTTCTCTTTTTCTCTAGCCTCTCATTTATCAGTATTTATTTTAGCATCTAATTATTTATTTCTTAACACATTAGCGCATGAGATAGCTGCACGTGAGACATAAGTGGCGCGCTGATGTGCAAGGAGAGCAGAGCCACAGCACAATGGTGAAGACACTGACCAATGGTGCAGGGATCAAGGGTTTAATCCCCCACTGTGCCCAATGAAGCTGGCTGAGGTGTTATTTTAGGAGGCATATAAATAATGGGCAGCATAAGGCGGGGCGCTGATGGCCATAAGGCAGAAATGGAAGGATAGGTGAAATATCAGGATGACTGTGGAGTAGAAGTGCTATGCAGAGCACACACAGGAGAGGCAAGCAGGGAGAACTGCAATGCAGGAATGTGTAGGAGTGCAGGACGTGGGTTAGCAGCATGCACATCAGGGTAGGATGGCACACAGCTGGCAGACAGAAGATGGACGGAAGGATGGGTCACAACTCAGATGAGGGTACAATGTGCTCACAGCACAGATCTGCACAGATATGACTGTCATACGAATGAAAACCACCTCTGCAGGACAAGCATACCAATCAAAGAGAGCAGAGAGGAAGCACACCTACGACCACTACCACAAATGGCAATGCATAAACCGGTAGGCCACACCACCAACGTGAGCTCATTAGCAAAGGCTGCATACAAAAAGAGTGCAGGGCATTACACAAGACGCCTGCTGGCTGTCAGGACAAGCAAACCCCCAACAGTAATCATGACCAAATGCACATGCAGATCTGCTGTGTACAGATCAAATTGCAGTCTGTATTTGGGACCAGGGACACATGCACACACACAATGAAATGTTCTGCAGTGGATACAGCATGCAAAAGAGGAAAAAACTAAACCCCAAGGGCAGCAGAGGACGCTCTGTGGAGCAGGTTAATAATCTGGATCAGGACAGGAGAGAGCTCAACATGCAAACAGGTGTACCACACACCAGTTGAACCACAGCAATACCAAACCCCCAGGTGCACTGCCATGTAAACACCATAAAGTGAGAGACCTATGTAACAGAGAATATCTGATGGCTAGGCAGCACACAGGGTGCACCTTGGTGTACAGTGAAGAGAGGGAAGGGTGTGTGTAGAGGTGAGGAACCTGGTGGTACCTTATGGTCCAGTTAGCACAACATAAAATAAAAAGATAAACCACATGTGGGGATCAAACCTGCAAACTACAGAGTTAAAACACATGCCTGTAGCCACTCCCAGAAACAGCACACTGAGCACACTGTAACACAAATACCCCAAAGGGAGGGTGTGTATGGGAACCTGTAATACCCAGTGATGTGGCATATGGCTGGCAGATACACAGCTGCCACTGTACAAGGATGTGAGCACAGGTGGCCCATGTACATTACCAGCAAATGACTACAAACAAGTGTCAATGTGCTCAAAGAGTGGAGGACTAACCTAGTGGTTAGAAAACTGGCTTGGGCACCAAGCAACCAGGGCTCAATTCACACTAGCACTCCATGTGGCCTTGGGCAAGTCACGTAACCCTCCATTACCTTGGAAGAAAGACCTGACAATCTACATCCAGTGACATTGACAAGAAAACAATGGAGTCTCTGGGTCACAAGGAGTCAGGACTAATTCAAAGGCACACATTGCATTGCATGTTTGTCACCATGATCAAGCAGCAAAAGAGACAAATGTCTGTCAAATACATATCTTTATTTGGGTTATACATCACAGATAGTGTAGACAGTGCCATCATAATATCAAGGTGAGCACATCCCTGGTGAAAGACGGAAACACTTTTAGCAGGGCACAAACCCACCTCCTACAGAAAGGTCACTTGCTTGACCACAAATGAAGGGCAGGAGATATAATGTGCATCAGGTGCATGCTATGCATTGGGCAGCAGACCCCCAGCCCCCACCTGCTGCTGCATGCCTCAAATGTGTTACGCACATATGAGTGCATGTAGAAAGTAGGCGCTTCATGCTGAGGACCCAACACACATCATCTGTCCCTCAAAACATATCCATCTGGCAACACAGGAGGCACACAAACGAAAACAGCATATGTTGTCACAATGTTTTAATGTTAAAAACACGCTCGGAAAGTAATGTTTCAGCTCTCACCTAATGCCTGATCTAGGAATCAAAGCTTCAACAATGTAGACCCAAACAATCATCACAATCACAATGAGCATATGCTAACAGGTAAGAACATAAGAACATAAGATATGCCATACTGGGTCAGACCAAGGTCCATCAAGCCCAGTATTCTGTTTCCAACAGTGGCCAATCTAGGTCATATGTACCTAGCAGTTTCCCCAAGAGACACAAGTTCCACAATGCTTGTACTGGGTCAAGCATTGATATCTTCGGTCACTTCTTAATAATGGTTTATGGACCTTTCCTCCAGGAACTTGTCCAAACCTTTTTTAAACCCAGCTACATTAACAGCCTTTACTACATCCTCCGGTAACAAATTCCAGAGTTTGATTACACGTTGAGTGAAAAAATATTTTATTTTATTAGTCTTAAATAGTTTACCCTGTAGCTTCATTGCATGTCCCCTAGTCTTTCTATATTCTGATAACGTAAACAATCGATCTATGTTTACCCGTTCCACTCCGTTCATTAATTTATAGACTTCTATCATATCTCCCTTCAGCCATCTCTTTTCCAGGTTAAAGAGCCCTAACCTTTTTAGCCTTTCTTCATAGGAGTATCCTTCCATCCCCTTTACCATTTTGGTGGCTCTTCTCTGAACCTTTTCTAAAATCGCTATATCCTTTTTAAGATACGGCGACCAGAATTGCACACAATATTCAAGGTGCGGTCTCACCATGGAACGATATAGAGGCATTATAATATCTTTTGTTTTATTTTCCATTCCTTTCCTTATCATACCTAGCATTCTATTTGCTCTCTTGGCCACCGCTGCACACTGGGCCGAGGGTTTTAACATGGTGTCCACAATGACACCTAGCACAGGCACATGAACACAGACAAAATACAAACTAAACTACCTGCAGAAACCTGCAAAGATAACACCATGAAGGAGGTACCCCTGCACTGTTTGTTGGGTAGACAGTGTTTGGCCACATATAGCATGATACACGCACCTCTTCCAATCACATTTCAACTTAACCTCATGAAATACACTAATCTCATGAAATGCACCCAGCCGTATGTAAATATGTATATAAGGATCCTTCGTATAAATTGTAAATATGTTTTTAAGTACCCTGTATGTAGCTCCGATATTCAATCAACTGTAAATCCTGTAACCCCATGCTTGCTGTGCACTATCTCCCCTCCCTAATCGAAATGTACATACTCTAATTACCGGCCGGTACAGCCAACTCTCCCATGTATAGCAACCGCTGCTGATCACTGGAAGTAGCGGGATACAAATGTACGTTAAATAAATAAATAAATAAATAAATGGAATGCACAATTGAAGAAGCACAACGGTCACCCACACTGCCACACTCCAAACATAATGTGGCAATGTGAGTGTCCGTACCACAGGGCATAACCAGGACCGTGCAGAAGTGCAATGCAAGGTGTGTACATACATGCAGACTGTGAAGTCTGCACAGTAAATAAACACAAGAACCAGCATGTGAAGAGGGAAATGATGGGCAAACATCTTACAGGGAACCACACAGAAGCCATAGGTCCACATGTTGTGTTTCACAAACATAGTCAGTCATATGCACAAGCACCATCCACATTCCAACATGATACAGTGATGTCACACATGCACGTAAACACCCTTGGCCCATTGCAAACATCAATCCAAGATGGTGGTGTGCATGAAAGCATTGTTGAGGCAAAACCTGTATCATGTCCAGGTGGAAAGCAGGTGGACATAGACAATAGGACCGCTCCATTGTTGGCCCTATGCCAAAAACATGGCTGTATGCTTGTGTAGAAAGAAACAGATGAGCATATCCTGTGTACCATGTCACACCCATGGCCAAAACTCTACAATAACACAACTGTGTAGGAATGTACCACATACAGTGTCCATGTCAGTCGCTGCTACACACATGGGGATCAGTACACAGCGTCCAAAGTGCAAAGTGTATCTGCAATCCAACAGGTCAGGTTAAAAGTGTTCTTACAACTCTGGGCATGCATAGTCAAGTGTCACATTCCAATATGCCACAGTCCTTGAAAGTTCATGTGTGTCCTCTACAATGGGCAGGACTCCCAGCAAAAGCATCACAGCAACAGTGTGTTGGACAGCTCTGTCATGGGGAAAGCAGCAGTCCAAGAGTAATACTGTCCATCCCAGTCATGTGTCCCACTCTCAGAGGTCAAACATCCAATGGCTCAATTCTCCTTAAAAAGTTCCATGGTGTTGTTTCCCCCAACAGGTGGGTGATGGTGACACCAGATGCACTGTAAGAGATGTGTCCGGTATGTCCTCTGCCCTGTATCAGGAGAGGATAAGTATTGTATTGTTAGACACCTTGGAAAAACATCACAAATTGCAGACCGTTACACCTTAGGAAATACAGAAGAAAGGGATGCAAAGGCAAACATGACATGATAGCAACACAAAAAAAAACACATTTTGGTGACATCATGAATCGTAAACGCAGACACGGGTGTCACATGGATATGGTCATGTCCATGCTCATGTCACACAGGCGTCTCACAGCTACAAACTATATGCATCTGTTTATGTGACCATAGAGGCAACATTACATGCACATGAGACAAATATTAAATCATCAACAGGTTAAGACAGATGTAATCCCCCAAATAACAAAGGTGCAACCTACCTTGTGTGTGCATCAGGTGTACGTCATCAATCCCTTGAGCCACTAAACAGCAATATCCGGTCACAGTGAAGGGAGACAATGTCAGCCAAACGTGTAGAATCACCATGTCAAGCCACTGTTGATGCATGTCCACATTATGTTAATATCTGAAATAAAATAAAGGTGCTCAACAGTGGTCCCTCAGAACACAAGACACATTTCTGCTCACAGCACACAACACATGTTGATAATGTTCACAAGGTAAACAGCACTACGGAAGAGGTAGCACAGTCACAATCGCCACCCAGGTGCACAGACCCCTCACAGCACATGATAATGTACTATGCCTGAACACTGCCTCATCACACAGCCAACCTATAAATACGCACCCACACAGTATGCAAAGTTCTGCGTACCAGCTGTAACACATGGCCTGTATGTGCACAAGTGGAGATTTGTAGACATAAAGGCCCAGTGAACATGCAGTGATACCCTGTTGTTGGCTGATGGTACAATGTTGGGGTAGGGAGCAAGTGTAGGCCACCACCAAAACATAAAGAACCTACACACACATGCAGTTCTGTTGTACATGTCCCATAGAGAGTGTGGCAGAGGACATACTGAACACAAACACATGGGGATATGTGTGACAACAGCAAGAGATGGGTTAGGGAGGCATAAGTGAAAAAAGGAGATCACAACATCTGCCCAATATGATAGATCACTGAGGACATGTTTTCCCCCTGACTGCAGGCACACACAATGTCGCTGTAGATCCACCTACCCCAAATCACTGCATTTTGGGTGATGTACAGTCACGTGCCAATGCACCACAGCAACAGCATCTTCATGAAGTATGTCCTGTGCAGTGGGAAACACAAGAGAAACAAACATATGTCATGTTCTAGCTGTGCATCACACACTGCACCTTCCTGTCCCCAGCTGTCAGACCCCACAACATCACATAATGACTGACTGCTCTCTATCACAATGTACAGATCTCTCACATGTGAGAGGCAGCACGGAGGTGTTGGAGGCTATCTACAGGTGTCCGTAATCTCTCTGTCCCCTCCCTTACCTCACTGTTGTTGAACACACAGGTCAATAGAGGTGTCTGCTCCCACCATGTTTCCACCTCACCCCAAGGTCGCAATATTAGCCCTGATTCACCATATTGCCAACAATGCCCCCTCTCCTTGTTTAGTGTTGTTCCAATGTTGTATGTTAACCCACTGACAATTGCTGAAACACATGGAAATATGCAGGCGCACCTCCTGTATCCACTGACCAAATACATATCCTGGTGTGTACATCTCATACCTTGAATAATATTGACAGCTGTGTGATGATGATGTGCACAAATAGCTGGCAATGTCTGTGTCATGTCAGAAAAACCACACCCCCATGTCTGCTTGTGACCAAACCATGATGGCTGCATGCCATCCCACTGTGTGTCAGTGAGAATGTCAAAGCATGGATAGCCTATATGTGCACCTCAGAAAAATAGGTCTCACCTAAGTCTGTGTGTGTATGTCGACATAACCCTCCCTTGCTAGGGTCCGCAATGTAGTTGTTGATGTGGACTGTACTCTCCTGCCCTACACACATACACAGCCTGTAACTGAGGCATGATGGCATATGTTGAGATAGCATCAGCGAGATATGCCATGTCCTCCCTGAAAAACCTGGTAAACCACAAGCCACCCACACATTCAGCGCTCCACTTGCCCACTGTAACCCACCCCTTGCTGATCTGGGCCGGATCACCTCTGTATGTGTGTACATATGCAACACTGCACTGAAGGGCTATTCTCCAACAACAAAATGTAGCAATGATACTCCCCCTGGCTGGACACTGCACAGGTCCCCATCCTTCACCATATCCATGTCAGGGCTACGTGTTGACCTATACATTCATGCACACTGTAGGGTGACATTAACACCCCTCACATATAGTTAATACCATCCTGACATACTAGTACTAAGCATGTGTATTGTGCTATGTATGACATGTTGCGACACACATAGCGAACATACACACATAGCCAGCTGACAGGAGCTTAACACCCACAAAAGCAGAGCAAACATGTATAATATAAGCACACCCCACTGGACAACTCTCCCCAAACATGGACTGCCCTCCCACTGTGAACATCGCACCATATGGCTGACACTGTGCTCCACCCATATCATCTAAACAAATAATTGAGTTTGCACAGCAGCTGCTATCACAAGCAGCCACTAACTGGGAATGTGACCCTCAAAACCTCCCACAGGCGTTTGAACACCCACCCACATCATCTGCCACCAACTGCTGTTGTGCACTGCCCACATTGTTTGTCGCACACTCATGCCTATATGTGACGTTGGGATTGTCAGTCAAATGTTAATGCAGTGTGGCATCCGAATTATATCTTTACAGAAACATCAACCTCTATAACCATTACACACATAGGAAAAAACATGAAGGTGAGAAGATAGGCAATACGTACATGAGAAGATCTCTGCAATCAACCTCCGCCTGACCGCTGTGCCCTCCCGTGTGTCACCACTGGCACGTACAGGGGGGCACGTTGGATCTTCCTCCAGATCCTCATTAATCTCTGCAGGGATATTGTGCCTGAGAGCAATGTTGTGCAGGATGCAACAGGCTATGATTATCTCTGCCACAGTCATTGGCTTATATTGTAAGGCCCCGCCTGTCCTATCCAGACACCTGAAGCGACTCTTCAACATGCCAAAGGTGCGCTCTATGACAGAGCGGCTGGAGGCATGGGCCTCATTGTACCTCCGCTCTGCACGTGTCCGTGGCTGACGCACAGGGGTCAGCAGCCAGGGGCGACACCCATATCCTGCATCACCTGCAGAAAGAAATGTTGCATGTGAATGCAGGAGTTCATGTTCAACAAAATTGACTCTTGTTTAGACGTGAAAAACAAACGCACAACACATTCTGACATAAAGATATGACAGCACAACTATTCAGCTCAGAAAAATATACATATGATGACAGAAAAGGACCACATGGCCTATCGAGTCTGTACACCCATGGCAAATACTACAACAGTTCCATCTATACCTTTAGAGATCCTGTGTGTGTGGCACATGCGTATTGTAATGCAGTTAGTGTCCACATCTCCACCACCTCCACTGTGAGACTATACCACCGATCCACTGATCACAGATTCAAAGTATATGTCTGAATAGTAACCAAGGAAAAACATGCTGCCATTTGAGGGAGGCCCACACCCAGAACATGTATGCCATGGAGGTCTTGCAAAATGTAAACCATATCACCTCTATATATCCTGTCCACTAAGGTCCACATATCAAGATTTGGTAGTCTGTCTCCATATGCTGTATACTGCTGATCACAAATTGTTGTAATAGCCATCCTCTGCACTGTCTCCATCCTGTTCACATCCTTTTGAAGGTGCGGTCTACAAACCTGCACACTGTACCCCACATGAGTTTGCACCAAGGACATATACATAGGCAGAGTACCTTCCTGTGTATCTGGTACCAATACCTCTCTGTATGCACCCACGTAGCCCCCCTGCTTTTGCCGTCACCTTTCCATAATGCTCAGCTACATGAGGATCAGCAGACACAACGACGCTAGCTTCCGCTCATCTACAGTGGGCAAAGGTACTGCACCCCCTATACCTGTGTTGCACCCCTGCTTTGACATAGCCAAGATGCGTGACCATACATATGCAAACGTGTCCTCCCAGCTGGAAAGCTCCAGAAAATCCATCAGATATTTCCAGACACCTCCTCATGTTATCTACTGCCTCCTGGGTGTCAACTACAGTACTGAGTGAGTGGGTGAACCTAAGACACAGATGACAAGGGTTAGTTGTATGGATTGTCAATAACATAAACGTTACATGACATACAAAAATTAGATGACAATTAACCATCATCACAGGTGTATGTGAAGGGCACCAACCCCCCCCCCCCCCCATCACATGTGGGCAGTTGGCACACACACACACTAGGAGGGATCCAGCAACAGGATAGCCATATGCACAGGGGTGTAGTCACATGAACACCATGTGCATGTTGTTATCATATAATGTTATGATCCTGATGGTCTTTTGTTAATTGTTTTCCCTGTTACTATACGTCTATACTCCTGTAATAATGTTAACTCACAACAGTCCTCTGTCTTTCTAACATTTCTTATCTGTAAACTGCAGTGTTTTAAAAAACGTTTGCTACATATGAGATGTTACATAAATAAATGTAGACCGACATACCTAGATTACTAATCTTGAAATACTCACCCAGCAATATACAGTCGGCATACCGGCCTTCCTCAAATTGTGTGAATAGTGCCGAGTGATGCAGGATATAGGAGTCATGGGTGGACCCTGGAAACCTAGGGACCACATTCAGAATATGCAGATTAGCATCACATACAACCTGAACATTCAGGGAATGGTAGTGTTTGCGGTTGTGGAACGCTACCTCCCTGTCTCTAGGCGGGACCAGGGCAACATGTGTGCAATCAATAGCTCCCATCACATGCGGTATCCCGGCTAACGCCTCAAAGGCCTGGTTCAGGGTCCCCCATTGTTGCCTAGTGTGGGGAAGGGCTATGTAATTCCCCACCCGGCTGACCATGGCACGCAGTACTTGGTGGAGACATCGTGAGAAGGTGGGGCGGCTCATGCCACCCACTGCGGCCACAGATGACTGGAAACAGCCAGAGGCAAAGAAATGTAAGGCAGCAAGGAGCTTGACTAAACCTGGTATGGCATGGGACCAATCAGTCAGGGGCTCGAGGTCAGGTCTTAGATCCTCATAGAGCTCCCTAATAGCCCTTGTGCTCAGTCGGTACAGGGAGATGACCTGGTCCTCACGCATGTCCTGGAGCTGGGCCCTGGGCCTGTAGAGGCGAGGCTGCCGAGCCTGCACCTCAGCACGCCGTCTGCGCCGTGCACGCACAGCCCCTGCCTGGACCGCCCCCACAGCTGCAGGTCTGATTTGCTGCGGGACTACACCCATGCCCTGTGCCTCAGCACCATGGACACCATCTCCCCTGTCCTGCAACCGCAGCATCTGCCCATGTCTCAGGACACATGCAGCAACATAAATAGCCGCCATAAACTCCTCCCGTCCGGCTACACAAACACACTCAAACACACAAACAAACCTCCCTAAACAGTGTACACCTTACAAACCACACAAGACAATACACACACAATACAATACAATACCCAATACAACAAACACCAATACAATCTATACCTACACCTGCTTTGAATCTCTTCCTTCCTCTCTGCAACCACACACCTACTCTTCTTCGCCTACAACCCTCAACGTGGACAAGGTTTTCACGCTTTATAGGGTTTTTTTTGTTTGCGGCCATTGCGCATGCGCATTTGTGCGCGCGCGGTGCTCCAGCGTCACGCGCGTGCGTGACTCTACGCATGGGCGTCCGTCTGTGCATGGCCACACGCACATGCGCGGCGAGTCGCACATGCGCGGGATGCACACAGCCGCCCATGCGGCACTCGCCGTACTGCGCATGCGTAATGAGTCACACATGCGCAGTAGTGCGAACGCAGCGCACGTGTGCAACTGCGCATGGGCAGCTGTGTGTGCATCCCGCGCATGTGCGTCTCTCTGCGCATGGGCGTGTGTCCACGTACAGACACCCATGCACAGAGACGCGCACGCGCGCGGCACACGAGTGCCACGCCCGCACAATTGCGCATGCGCAACGTAAACAACATGCAAAAACCCTATAAATAAGCCTGCACACGTGGCCCAAGTTGAGGGTTGTTTGAGGAGTTCGAGTTAGAGAGAGAGAGTTATAGAGAGAGTCAGAGAGAGAGGCTGTGGTGGGAATAGTGCAGAGGAAAGAGGGAGATAGAGAGTTAGAGAGAGTTAGAGGGAGAGAGGCTGTGGTGGGAGTAGTGCAGAGGAGAGAGGGAGAGAAAGATAGTTAGAGAGATAAAGGCTGTGGTGGGAGTAGTGTAGGATTATTTCTTTTTCTTTGGGTTGTGTACTTTAAAAGTTGTCCTTTTGTATTGTGTTGTGTAGTTTGTCCTGTATTGTAGTGGTGTTGTATTCTGTATTGTGTTTTGTAGTGTGGTCTGTGGTGTGGTGTGTATAGGTGAGTGGGGGTGCATTGAGAGGAGCGGGTGATGGAGAGGGAGATGGAGAGGGAGAGGGAGAGGGAGAGAGAGGGTCAGGGTGAGGGGGTGGAGGAGGTGGCCCAACCTGTTGGTGTAGAGACACCCAGGGCAGTGAATGCACAGCCTATGGAGGAAGAGGCAGGACCATCTGGTGGGCCACAGGCTGCACAGTACAGCCAAACGGCAAAAAGAAAAAGGATACCTGTGCCTGGACCACAGAGGAAGAGGGCTGCAAGGTTCAACGAGAGGGAGAACCATATCCTTCTGTCACATGTCATAGAGAACTATGACATATTATTTGGGCGGCTCAGTAGCCGCACAACTGTGGCCACCAGAATGGCAGTGTGTGAGGAGGTGCGTGCTGCACTGTGTGAGGCAGGGGGCCCCCCACGAGATGTAGAAAGCCTCAAAAAGAGGTTCTCAGATATTAAAAGAGGGGTGCGGCAGCACATGGTCGCCGAGAGACAACATGCTCTGGGCACAGGTGGCGGTGGCCCCTTCATACCATCTCTCTCACCCCTGGAACAAGAGCTGGCCACATGATTGGGCCATATCTACCTCCGTGGTCTGCCTGAGGCCCTCGACACGGCACATCCTCACGCAGGTATGTATGCTAACTGTCAGGTACAAGGTCATGCCTGAAATTTCCATCGTGTACACATCAGTCATCTGCACAGACCCTCCCATACCTGTCACCCAATCCCCACCATGTTGCTATCCTGGTGGCACATGTGTCTGATATACCCCTGCACAACCTGTTTTGTTGCCATGTCCCGGGGCAACATTCAAAATGCGTCCCTCATCCCATCCCTATCCCCATCTGTCCCGAAAAAGCCCCCACACACGAGTCAGTACCCTACCACCACACATGTGATTGCCATCCCCTGTATGATTGTGAGGGCCATTGATCAGGGCATGTTTGTGTGACATACTATCTGCATAGTGCTGCATGTGCCTCTCAGTGGACCAGAGGTGCTGGCTAGTTGTAGTCCGCTGCACAATGGGTCACTGCCAATCACATGTAGCACTGAGCAGATAGTATGTCAGAAGAAAATGTGCCCTAATCAAAATCTCACACAGACAAACAGTGGATGGCAAAAACAGGTGTAAGGGTGGGGTATTAGCAGGCATGTGTGGACATATTTGGCACAGATGGGGAAAGGGATGGGATGGGGGACACATGTGGAATGGGACCAGGAACAGGAACATGGCAAACATGCAAGCTGTGCATGGGTACAGCACACACATGTGCCCCTGGAACATGTACATGGTGGGGACACACACGTATGGGAGGGTGTATTGGGTCCTGTATGCAGCACACATGCACGCCCCCCCCCCCATCATGTCTGTGTTGTCTGTAGCACACACGTATACTTAGGTGGATTGAGTAAACATATGTGTGCTGTCTCTGATTGTTCACAATGCAGGTGACTACAGTGAAATGGGGGCCCAGGAGGAGGCGGAGGAGGCGGAGGAGGGGGAGGAGGAGGTGGACATTACAGTCCCTCTGAGTCTTGTGGAGGCCGAGGCTGCTGTCTCAGGGGCAGCACAAGTGCCGGAGATGAGCCCCTGGAGCCACCCATCACCAGCAGAACTACACTGGGGGCTGCAGCAATGGAGGACAGCCAACACCCCAGGCAGGCAGCAGGCACGGATACAGTTGACACTGATGTAATGATGGTGGAGTTGAAGGCACACAGCGCATCAGCACGGCGCGATGCCGAAGGTGGGTGACAACAGACTGTCACAACCACAACACAGAAACCACTAGTCTCTAGTTGGTGTTTGTGTGGTGGATGTGGCAACATTCCTTCCACAGCTGTTACATGTATGGCTCACGTAGATGGGATGTAGTGGAGAAAACAAAAGGGTATGGCGTATGATAGATGATGTTATTGTGTCACACACCAGAACAGCCTAAGGTCAGGTGACACCTACAGATGCAGACATATGAGGAATGTTGTTTAAGGTCCAGCACGTTGTCAGTCACTAAATAAATACAAGCATTGCCCTTGCAACAGTCTGTCTCATTGCAGACACCCAGATGTCTTGTAAACAGGATGACAACTGACCCATAGTCATCAAACAATCAGAGCAGAGATAAACAAACCTAAGCATCCTCTGTGATGTAACATCACAGAGCCTCCATTCCCCACAGTCTGCATCTGCAGGTGAGAATAAATCATAGCATATGAATAGAGCTGTCCAAATTTGTTAGTTCACCCATATACAAGGATTTACAGAGGTGACAGTATCATACAGATTGAAAATATGGGTTTGGGGGAAAAACAGGTCCCGCAAGGCTGCCTGTACATCAACAAATAAGATAGACTGCAGTGCATACAGACAAGGCCATCAACATGTCCCCTTCCTGTAGCTCAACCAATGAGTCACCTGATTGCATAGGTTGGGACCAGGGGCGTCCCAGGGAGATTGCGGGGCTATGTGCGGATACTCCGTGATGGTCCCCATTAGCATAAGTGGCATATTTGCATGAATTGTTGTATGTTACCATACATTAATGTTTAGTAAACATGTCTCTTAATGAGTGTATGGATAAAGAAGGACTAAAAGATTGCCAAATTACTATACTCCAATGCCAACTGCCAGACACATTAGGAACTACAACAAACGCTGCCCATGTAGACACCATATCAAACCCCCCGTATCCTGACAGCATTACCAGGATTCTCAAATCACCATACCCCACCTATCAAACTGCAACACTGAAAATATTCCACCAAGACTTTTCAGAACATACTGGGGAAAGAGAACAATTGTCAATGTCAAATAGGAATTACATAAACAGAATACCTCAGCTCACTTGCACATTCAGAACATAGACCATCACCAAACAAGGAATCACAATTTACATACAGTGAGGCAATAAGTAAACTGGGAGCCTCAAAAGGCAAACATGGAATGTAATACAACACTGTAGAAATAAACCTATAAATTAAATTGGAAGTAACGGTATACAAATCTATGCCAAATCAGTACATTGATACATTCATTTTCCCTTGTACCAAACAAAGCGCAGATGTTAATGATGCACATTTCCCAATGCTTCCATATGCCATTTAAAATTTCAAAAGCAGCAAATATCTCTCTACCTTGTGTGCATGTTTTTGCAGTTGCAATTGCTCCAGCCACTTTCAGCAGGTTTCTTCATGAGTTGTGCTAACTCACCATCGTCTGATGTCTATTTATTCATTCTGCTCTCTTCTAGTGTTCTTTCCATTCTCTCTCTCTACATCTGCTTTAACATACTCAACTTTCTCCTTTAGTTCTTCCCTCATTCCTATCTCATTCTCTCGATTTTTATCACTCCATCCTCAAACCCCACGTACCCTCCCAATAACAAGCCAATTGTAGATTTATCATCCTTCCCACACAAAATGTATATACCTCTCTCCATGTAACTCTCCCAGCCCCATCCCATTCTAATCCTTCCCCAACATCAGCTCCCTTCTAGTTTCAGCCTCAGCCAGCATCCATTTCCGTCTAGTCCTTGCATCAGGCCATTTCCATGCCTAGCTCACCCATCCATTTCCAGCTCAAATCCCTTCATCAGCTCCTTTCCAAACTGAGTCCCCCATCAGCCCATATCTAGTCATTTCTTAGACCCATCATCAGCCCATGTCAAATCCTACCTCCCCGCCACACAGCCCAATCCCAGACTAAGGCCCCCCATGAGGCTACATCCAGTTCAAGCCCCTCCATGAGTCTATTGCAAACCAAGCCCCCACCACAGTCAATTTCCATTCATACCTCCCCCCAACAGCCCATGTCCAGTCCTATCCCAACTACTCCATCACCCCATTTCCAGACATGCCCCATCATCCCACAGCCCATTACTAGTGTCAACCCCCCATAGTCCATTACGGGTCCTAGCCCCCCACAAAGGCCACCTAAAGTCCCAACCCCTCACCAACAACCCATATCCTGTCCTAACCCCCCCCAACCCACAGCCCACCGCACGTCACGTCCTGACCCCCCCCCCCCCCCCACATCGGCTATGTGACGTTTTTACCAAATCAACTGGGTTTTGCTGCTGCCGCTGCGGCAGTAGCAGAATGGAGTGTCCCGGGGGGCCCCCTCTGGCCGCTGAGCCCCTCTGCAGGGTCATTCAGTATTGAAAAGGGAGATTGTCTCCATTGCGTCTCTTTTAAGGCCACAGGGGCTATTGATACGCTATCCATCAGCCCCTTGTGTCTAAAGGAGCCAATGGGAAATTTCCCATGAGCCCCTGTGGCCTAAACAGAGACGCAAGGGAGACACTCTCCCTTTACAAATCTGAAAGCCCCTACAGAGGGGATAAGAGAGCAGAGGGGGCCCCGCGGGACACTCCATTCTGCCGCTGCTGCCGCGCGGTAGCGGCAGTAGCCAAGTTTTGAATGTTGTTTTGGAATGTTGCGAAAAAGCACAATGTTCCTTGCGTGGGGACCCCTGGAACGCCGGGCCCTGTGCAAATACATACTTGCTCAATGGATGGGCCGGCCCTGTTTGGGACTCACCCACACAATCACATAGGTCAGCTAACGACCTCTGTGTTTTTCGAAAGACTAGCCAACTCCCAGCTACCACCCCTGCTGCCTAACGAAATCAGAGAAACACCCCCCCAACTCTGGTTATCACCGCCCTTCTCCAGTGAGTACCACCAGCTGTGGATTCCGCAACATAACCCTGTCATTGCGTTCCTGGGGTCTGTCCACCTCTGATGCCCCCTCTGTTGCTCCTCCTGCTCTGTCCAAACCCTCCATATTTTTTTCCAAGGTCTACAAGAACTGGTACCCAACCCCTCCTCTGTGTTACACAAGGTGTATGTGAACCCCTCTGGTGTCATACACGTGAAGCAGCAGTGCACTTGTGCAGGTAAGGTTTGATATCCTTGTGCTAACACTCCATCCCTCTGAGTCAATAGCACATCTCCTGTAACCTTTACCAACTGTGTTTATCCCTCAAACTGTGGCTTCACTTGTGCTGCCTTTCCTAGACCTTCCTCTGATCATCACTGCTGCTCCCCAGCTGTGACTGTTGTCCCTGGTGCATGCTCCACCTCCCGTACACGATGGACATGTGATTGCTCTCTTTGCCCAATCCTGTTGCTACGTCTGCAGTATGTGGGTGTGTCAGCGCAGCCTGTGGATCATTGTGTTTGCCTTCCACATCAAAGTACTGTAACGTGTCCTTTGGGTTTCTATGATGTATACTACTGTGAGAATGATGTATCTTACCCCTATCCATGTGTCTACTAGAGTCTGCCCTATCACATTAACAATCTTGTGGGATGTGCGTGACATGTTTGTGTATGACGGTGGATTACTGGAGAGGTATCTCATAGACCACCCTGTGTCCCACCCACAGGCAATCGTCGGGCGCTTGACAGGATCCGCAGTGCAGTGGAGCAGAACACGAGGGAGGTCTGTGGGGAGCTGCGTCAATTACGTGAGGAGGTCCGAGCCATGCCCTTCACTCGGATTTGTGAGGCCCTTGAGGGCATGCTGGATGTGATGAGGCGAGCAGCACCTGCACCACCACCACCACCACTGGCACCGGAAGAGGGTATAGCACCGCGGGTGGGGGGTTTGCAACGTGGCAGGCGTGGGCGGCCACGTCGTCGCTAAGTTATGTTTACATCATCATGTAAACCAACAATGCATATGTTTGTCCCTGTTGCAATGATCATGTGAAACACCTATGTATATAGTTGTCCTTGTTTTGGAAGTTCCATTTCCTGTTAAATTTAATGAGCAGACATATGAAAATCGTCTGATGTGTCTGTGCCATGTAAACCACGCTAATGACAATTACAGCAGTAATCTAGACATTTTTCTACAAACGTTAAAAAAGGAAAGGATAGCTGTGACAATAAACAGCTGTCATACACTACATACACTGTGTGTTTCCAATGTGTGTCCTTGTGGTCCCCTATGTAGTGTGCAAATGCATGTGGAGTCCCTGACTATATGACCTGCACCCAGGCCCCTTGCTGTTGGTGTGTTTTCACAGACAGGTATTATTTCCCAGATGCAAGCATATGCCATGTGTCACGTGCACATTGTGTGTTCACTGCCTCTGGGCTGCAGCGGGGCGGTTTACACAGACACCCATGTTGCGACAGGGGGACTATGTTTGAGGTTACATGTTTAGTTTTCTGATTCATCACCGTGTCCACCCCCTCATACACCCGACATTGGTTGCATATGTGTGACCATTACCCCTGCCTATAACACTGATTACATGCCTGCCCCCCCACCATAGGCATGCATGTGCCAGAGGCAGAAATGGGTGGCATGCGTATGTTGGCTGCTGATTTCTGCTTACAAATATGTTTCAGCTACGCCCATCCCTGTGACATGGATGTCCCCGGGACGCCCGCTACATTGCAACATCTCATGCAACACCCTGGGATCAGACCCCTACACACATGGTTTGCCCCCAAAACTGCATGAGGAGCCAATTGATGTATGCTACCCATGTCTACCTGTTCTGCACATCCCTGTCCACACACATATCCCATGCTGGCATCCATAGTCTTATGCTAAGTGAGACAGGTGACCATTTCTAATTCATCAACAATGTGTATATATTTATACAAAAAGGGAAAATATTTACATTTGTAGGGAGGGGAGAATACCCATCACCCTCGCCCCCCAACCACACCCCCTCCTCGCCCCTGCCACCCCCACCCGCCCTGAACAACCTCCCGCACCCCTCCCCCCACTCCCACATGAGCCACACCCTCCCCCTGCATGCCCAGTGATGGAAGACAGGGCAGCACAGGGCACATGTGTGGACGTCACAGGCGCCATCAATGACACCTGTGACGCCCTTCAGGGGGTGGCTGCCGACATGGCAGACGCTCCACCTCGGCAACCACCCTCTCAATGGCTCCCGCCAGCCACTGGTGCGAATGACATAAAAAGTGTATTCGTTGCTCCATTGCATCCAGGGCCACATACAGGTTGGCCATGCATCAGCCACCACACACACATCGTCCCTGGTGTCTGTGTGGTGGCATCTGCGTAGGACCTGTGTGGGGCCCTGGATGGTGGAGGCAACTAGTATGACTGGCGGGAGCCCACAGTGCCCTGTGATGCCCTGTCTTCCTGATCACTTTCCCACACCCCCTCTGGCCACTCCTCCCCCCCCCGACTCCTCCCCACCACCCTCCACCACCACCACCACCCCCATATCACCCACACCTTCTCTCTCCCCTGCCTCCCCCCCAACCACCCCTTCCGGATCCCCATCTGCCCCCTCCTCCACGTCTTCATCTTTTGCCTCCTCCTCCGCCTCCTCCTCCTCCTCCGTTGTCTCCAGCACCACCACCTCCACGTCATGGGGTGTTGTGGGCCTCCGTAAAACATATGCGGAACTGGTGGGCTGCTCCTCAGGGACATCACCATCTGTGGAAGATGACAGTCATCAGCACATTGTTATGTGTGAAATCTAGCACTTGTACCTATGTAGGCACCACACAGGCTTCTTGGCCAATGGAACATCTGTTACTGATCAGCCACTTTGTCAATATTCAACATCACCCTGTGAGGGGCTCTCACCCTGGAGGCGCTGGAGGTAGGCCCCATGGTGGAGACGCAGCTCTCTGCCCTTCTTCCGAAGGTCCTCGACCTGTGGATGTGAAAAGAAAGGTGGGGGCATTAGTGAATGATTCACCTCTGGTGGGTGGCCAACATAAACATACATCAGTGTGGCCAGCGTCTTGCTGCTCCTGTTCCACTGCTGTGTGTGTGTCATGTATAGCATAGTTCATCACGTGTCACAGGGGATCTCCATGTGCACCAGGAATATGTCCATCACATGTGGGTAGCGTCGGTACCAACTGAGCCTGTGTGAGAACGCTAACCAGCGTCCTTTTTGAAAGCCTTTGGCAGCATCCCACAAGTGCGTGTGTGCTGCCTTCCCCCCTGTCCAACATGTCTCCCTCCAGTAGAGTTTACAGCTTACACAGGGAGGGGGAGAGAGAGACATTGTGAAGGTGGGAGAGACAGAGAGAGACACAACCCACAAGGGGAGATGGGTGGGTTGTGATTACCTCATCCTGCTGTTCCAGGAGATCACCTGTTACAGGTGATTAACTATGCTATCACCAGGTACACGCAAGACATGGTCACACATGTGGCGAAACAGTAGATGTAAACGCCAGGAAAAGGATCCCCCAGAGTGGTGAGGGTCTGTGGGTGGCCTCTTCTCCCACCCATGTGTTTCAAGGATCCTGTGTGAGTGGCAGCTAGGAGTTGTTACGTATGGGAGAGGTTTTGGCAGAGCAGCCTGACCAACCAGAGCATGCCTGCAGGAGCCTTCATCCAAGCTTACGTGGACCGTGAAAGGCGGACCAGGTAGTTGCTTCAACATATGTTGTTAATATGTACAGAATGGACGTGAGCACATGAGTCCTGCCATGACTCTCACATTGTGAGTGGGAACATGGGCCACCAGTGAATGGTGTTATCTAGGTTAGATAACGGGTAATACACTGAGCAATCCAGTTGGGTAGAGATCGATGTGACACTACTGTACCCAAATGCTATCAATCTGAGACTCTGCATAGTTGAGGGGACTTTTGCTGTTTGCTGGGTCCTCTGCAGATGCAAAGCCACAGCTCATTCACAGTCCAAGGTATGAAGCGTCTTCTCTGAATTTTGCAGCATTCGACTGTTTAAAGAATACAGGTGACTACAACTCTTGTTTCAAATGAAAGGAGGAATCCACCTTAGGCATGATGTGTGGATGTGTCCGTAGGATGACCTGCTCATGTTCAAACATTGTGTGGGGTGGATCAGGCAATGGAGCTAGGGATTCACTGATACGACTGCTAATGTCATTGCAAGACGGTATTTTATTTATCAGGTCAAAAACTATAAGGATGTAGTTTCTGTTGCCTAAGACGCCGGCGGAAAACGCAGTCCTGGCAACAGAGTGGGATCACATGCCTCTTGAGGTGGTGTGAGGGCAGGTCTTGTTTGATGCAGGCCTCTCATGATCCCCAATAGGAGAGGATGGGATGACATGGGTTGACCAGAGATAGGTTCAGAAGGAGCAGCAATGCCACTTCAATGGACTCTGACTCACTCTGTTTGGGGACCATTGGTTGATGATTAATGGCGTAAGGCAAAAACATGTTTATAAACGGATGACAAAAGGGGTTCCAGGTCTTTTGTTATCACCACATGAAATGTCATGTACACCTGATGGCACAGGATTGCCTTGTGGAAGGTTCCTAGAAGCACAAAGGAGATCATGCGCTTCCTGACTGAGTAGCCAGTCTCTGGGGTGCAGAGACGGGGGTTTAGTATGCTATACATTCCCCTCCTCCTACAACAGTTAAGTCTGGAGCTGACCCCACATACAGGGGTGAAACCAGGGTCATATTTGGAATCTTAGGGTATCACAACTGTTGTTGCCAGCGTGGAACTGATAATGTAGCCTCTGTCCCTCAGGGGTTGCAATAAGCTCTATGCAATCAAGGCAATGGTAGGTGAGGCATATAGGCATTTCTGCCCCCAGTGGAGGGGGACACCATCCCTCGCTTGATAGCTCTGAGCTGGGATTTGGTGTATAGAACCGGGTAGGTTTTGCATATGATGGACGTGCAAAGAGGTATGACTCTTAGTTGTGTCAGAGTTGCACTACTCAACAGAGTTGGTACATGTGTACAGAACAGTTGTGCAGGAGCACAACACAACTGAGTTTTGTATGGCTAAGAGTTGTGATTGCCAGGGAGATAGACTGCCAGGAGATGGATCTGCTGCTGTCTGGCAAACACCCACACTTGAGGAGCGTCGTTACAAAGGGACACAGAGGCTTTCCAACTTGTTTGTTCACCTAGACCATAGCTACATGATTGTCTGCGCAAATTAGTATCCCATTGGTCCTGTAGAAGGGAATGGAGGACATTAATATCCAGGCAAGTAGCTCAGAGCTCAAACAGATTGCTGTGGAACTGACTCTCCTGACAATTCCAGGGGGCTTGGGTGGAGGTGCCCAGTACATGTGCATCCCAGCCCACTTTAGAGGCATCTGTTGTTAATGGGATCTGAGGAGGGGTTTGCTGGACAGGTGACCCCTCCATCAGTTTGTGTGCTGTCTGCCACCAGTCCAGGCACAGGGTATGGGGGTTTGTGTTTCCTGTCACATCTGACAGACAGCCTGTTGCTTGCGTCTACTAGGAAGAGAGTGGGCCACTGGGCTGGTCTCATGTGGAGACACACGTAGGGAACCACATGCACCGTACATGCCATGTGACGTAGCAGCTGATGCATCTCTCGAGGTGGAAAGGTGCGCTTGTTGTAGTGCTGTCCAACCACGTTGCACAATGCGAGGACATTGAGTCTGAGTCGGTAGGTCTTTGTCAGTCTGATATCTAGCCTTGCACCTATGAGCTCCAGTGTTTACGTAGGAGTCAGACAAGATTCCACAAGATAGCTGACAGGGCCTACATATTGGAGTCCACGCATTGGGTAAGCGAGAGAGGCCTGAACATGTGTTTGTGACTGTGGCTGGATGTGGCAGTCGTCCACGTAGGGCCACCAGATTATTCCCTTGTTATGGACCAACCGGCAAACACAGACATGCACTTTGTGAATACTCTGGGTGCTGAGCCACGACTGAGGGAAAACAATTTTTGGATAGTGGTTTCCTTGATGGGGGGACCAAAGGAACCTCCGGTGTGCTTGTTGGCAGAGAAGATGTGTGTACGCATCCGTGTGATCTACACAACAAAGGCATATCTGCTTGTGTTGGTCAGGAAGTACGTTTCCTCGCAAGTTCATTTGGAATGTCATCTTGGAACAGAAATGTCTTCAGTTCTCTGCAGATGTTCAGATGTGTCTGTGACCTCCTTCTTACGTAGGGTTTGAGGACATTGTGGGGTGAGAAGCCAGCACCCTGTTGGGGATGAGGTAACCTCTTCCATTGCTCCTTGAGGTAGACAATGTGTTACCTTTGGATGTCCTTTTGGGTGAGGTTTGCAAACTGGAATGCACCCACTATTTGATGGAGGCGGGGGCTGATGTGCCATGAACGCCCCTACCCTCTTCTACTGATTTGGACACAGTTCCAGGGTTGTGATGTTATATGCCTCCATCTGGGGATGAGGTGGACCCCTAATCTTCCCTGTGATTGGCGGGAGGACCAGTTGCTTTCCCTGGAGGGCCAGGAAAGGGCAAGTACTCCATCACAGAGGCAAAAAAAGCCCTGTGGGGGGGTGTGGCGGCTGGGTCTGATATTGAGGCTGACTAGCTGT